>CM042177.1:27903613-27921113 GCA_023376005.1 Doryteuthis pealeii | reverse complement strand
TCTCTCTTGTTTATATATATTCTCTCTCTCCTCGTCTTCCTTTCATATTTATCTTTCTTATATATTCTCTATCTCTCTCTCTCTCTCTCTCTCTCTTATATCTCTCTCTATCTCACTCTCTCTCTTCTTTACATATTTCTCACTCTCTCTCTCTTCTTTACATATATCTCTCTATCTTCTATATATTCTCTATCTCTTCTCTCTCCTTTTATTCTCTCTCTCTCTCTCTCTCCTTATATTCTCTCTCTCTTCCTTATATCTCTCTATATATATTCTCTCTCTCCTCGTCTTCCTTTCATATTTACTTTCTTATATTTCTATCTCTCTCTCTCTCTCTCTCTCTCTCTCTCTCTCTCTCTCTCTCTCTCTCTCTCTTTCTTATATATATTTCTCTCTCTCTCTCTCTTTCGCTCTCTCTCTTCTTTATATATTTTCTCTCTCTCTCTATTTCTGTTTGTCTGTGTTTCTCGCTCTCATATATTTCTCTCTCTCGCTCTCATATATTTTCTCTCTCTCGCTCTTATATTTTTTCACTTTTCTATCTCACCTTTTCTCCCTCATATATTTTTTTTTCTCTGTCTCTTTCATATATATTTCTCTCTCTCTCTCTCTCTTTTTTATATATATATAATCTCTCTCTCTCTCTCTCTCTCTCAAGATTAATAAATCTTTGGATAATAACTGAAAAAAAAAGTGATGATCATTTTATTTTGTATTGTTAGGTAGAATCAAATAAAAAATTTAAAAAAAACTATACATACACTAATTATTAGGGATCTATTTTTTCTGCATTATCTTTTCATTACAAAAAAGAAATATACTTGGGTGTCGAGTGACCCACATAGATTTTTTTTTGTGCTTCAAAATCTTATATTACTTTTTCTTTTTCTTTCAGAATGGCAGGTGAAGACAGTGAAGCTTGTTTCTGTGACAATAAATCTTTATCTATGCCCACACTTCGAATGACATGTGAAGCAAAGGTAAGAAAATCTGTGAAATCCTTATTCAGAATTTTATTCAATTTTTTTTTATTACATATTTATTCCAAATTTTATTTATTATGCCATCATTCTAAATTTTATTCATTTATTACACCTTCATTTTACATTTTGATAACTTCTGTGGCTGCGGCTGTAGAATACACCGACTGCATCTCTGCAGGGGGTAAAACTCCCCCAATGGGGCCACCTGTTGGCCGTGGGTGGCGACCCGTGATGCTTAAGGATAGAACCCAGCTGGCTGAGCAGTCCATGACTTGCAATATTCCACTTTAGGCTTTTCTTGGGCTAGACGGGCGGTTAGAGAGGCCCCCTCCAGCCCTAGCACCTATATGATTACCCCAACCCTATTGCCCTTATGGCAAGCCCCAACCCTTTTTATCAAATGGGTGCTAGAAGACGGTGGCTGAGGGTCTACATGTCCTGGGGATAACTTTATCTGATGGTGAGGTTCCAGTTTTGGAGGTTTGGGGAATGTGGAGCACCCCTTCATCACCATTGCTCCCTGGTCCACTCTGACCCGAAGTGGTAGTACCTGTTAGGGTCCCATCTATGGGTTAAATAGAAAAACATGAGTTGATAAAGAAAATTGTATTATGCATTAAGAATAAATTTATTTCACAACTTTGTCGGCATTAAATGACCACTGAGGTTGATATGCCATAAAACAAACCAAACCAAATTGATTACAGCAAATAAACCCCTATACATTTTTGAATACCTAATTACCAATAGAAGTATTTGGCATAAAATAACCCAAGGGGTTGACATGCCATAAAACCCAACCAGCAAACTTGGTCTAGCAGTAAAAAGGGTATAGACTCCCTCGCTGTCTGATATGACAATAGACCACTCCACTAACTTTACTACTTAATTATTACAATATTATTTCAAATTTGAATTATTTATTGCATCTTTATTCCTATTTTTGATTATTCATTATAATCTTTATGTTCTGCATACATACATTCATTCAGTCATTCATTGACTCCTCTCTGAATCCATTCCTTCATTCCCACCCCTGTGTCTGATCTCACCATCAACTCTATTACATGACGATCAACATGTACCTTCACCCTACTCCACCCCGATGCATATGTAACTATGAACAGGTGCCTCTCCTAACCATTTCCCGCATGTTTGGATAATTCGGAAGTTCTTCCCAAAAATACCAAAGCGACAACACACGTCTTCCATTCTTCACTGCTCTCCAAATCAACCCAATAGACTCAATATTTTTTTTACCATGAGGTCTGTTAAGGACTTTTGAACTTTTCATCCCTTTTGTCATCCTGTTTTATTGTTTTTTATTTTATTTTATGTTCAATATATAATGTTCTTGTTAAATCTTTTGTCTTCAGTTTTCCTTTGTTGTTTCATTCAATTGTTTGATGTTCTTAAAGAAATCTTGGTTAAGCTATCTGTCCAATTTTCGCAGATAAGAGAAGGCAGAATAGTTTATTTCAACTTTCTAAATGACTGAATTTTCTTCTTCTTCTTTTCTAGAACCAATTGCGAGACATTCTTACCAATGCAGGTTTTCCAGATGAGAGTATGCTGCCTAAAGTTTACAATTATACGGGTCCTGATGGCAGTCTCGATATTGTTAGTATCACGTTTTTTGTTTTTTTTTCTTTTTCTTTTTCTTTTTATGATAAAAGTTTGGTCCAATGATTGCATAGGTGAGAAACAGTTATCAAGCACTGAACCTAACTTAGATATATATGCTCTACCAGTGATATTAAGCACTCTTTATTCATAAATATAGCAAACTATATTATCTATTAATAATGGAGATTATGTCTCTATTTGTCTGTAACCAAACTATGTCACTGCTTGCATCATATCACCCAAAATTGTCATAACACAGAATGAATATACTCAAAATTTGAGCATGCAACCTTACGTGATCCTCATTCGTTTTTAAAATGAGTTTTAATAAATAATGTCCAGTATTATATATTTATATATAGTTTTATTTCAATATGTATTTAAAGTTATCAGAATTCAGTTTCTATTTCAAATTGTTTCATTTTTTTTACTCCTTTAATAAATTTGATGATTTTATTTACTTATGGTACAAACTCTCTGACATTGAATTTTTAATTCCCACCCCCTCAGGCAATATCTTTCAAAAATAAATTTTTACACCGCCTAGAGGTTTTTATTTTTTTTTTTTTTTTTTAAAGGTTTTTTTTTTTTTTTTTTTTTTTTTTTCTTTTTACCGCCTAGAGGTTGTTTTTTTTTTTTACACTGCCTAGAGTTTTTTTTTTGGGGGGGGGGGTTAGTCAATATTAATTATTATATATCTAAAATATGAAGAGATCCACAAAATTCAAATTATAATCTCATGGATTATTATGTTGGGTGCTGTTGAGAGAGACACCAATCACCCCAGGCAAAGCTTGGTGTTCAAATGTCTTCGCAGGGGCACAGTGAGAAATGCATGCATCAGGTTCTGGAGCTGTCTTCAGGTTATGAAGGAAGCTGAGGGTAGCTACTTTGAATAAACTGTCATCTCCCATTAATAATCTAATTGATATTTTTAAATTTTTTTGAATAGCATTATTTCATTTTGATGCTTGTCTGTTTCTTGATTTTCTTCTCGACTTGCAAACTTCTTTCCCTACAAATAAATCTATAGTTAAAATATATATTTATTATTTATTTATTCATTAATGCTCTATCACAGATATTGAGCACTCTCATAATAATACTGTACATTGGCTCACTACTGCCCCTTCAAGTGTGATAGCGCCAACCATACTCATTGACATAGATATATGTATATAATTTTTTTTTTATTTATTTTGTTTTTTAACAGGTGACAACTCTTCTTTGCATGGGTCTCTACCCCAACGTCTGTTACCATAAAGAGAAACGTAAAGTGCTGACCACGGAGAGCAAACACGCTCTCGTACATAAGTCATCCGTGAACTGCAGCAATTTTGAAATTCATTTCCCATCTCCATACTTCATTTTTGGTGAAAAGGTAAGCCTTTAAACATTTCAACTCGTTCGACAGAATAATGAGGTATAGTTGTTATGACCCTATGGCGCCGTTGATATCTCTGTGCCATATTTTGAAATTGCGGTACCAAAGACTTTAGGCAAAGTATTGGATGAGGATGAGTTAATCTAGTCTCTGACTTTTTCTGTTGCGTCGGCGGCTGGTTGGAAAGAGTTGCCAAGTTTTGGTGACTCAAATGACAAGAAAACTCTGTTACAAAATTATAATTTGGTACACAATTACCATGCACAATTATACATCACATGTTTTTGGTTTTATGGAGATAGAATTTATTTTATTTATTTATTTATTTTTTAATGTATTTAAAAGCGAAGTAGGCAAAAGGGATCTTATCATTTTTATTACTTTAGTCTTTATATATATATATATAAAAGGTAATGAAAACATATGCTGTTATATAATATATATAGCTGATATATGAGCTATATAATATAGAAATATTGATCAGTAGAGAACAGATTGATGAGAGAGTAGCCAAGAAGTCACTGAGGGAACAGATATCATATATTTTTGATTATGGAATTACGTAAGATAGGAAATCCATTACACAATATATATAGTTTGCCATAAGGCCATGGGTGTAAGATAGGAAATAGACACGTCGAGACGTGTTCAAATTTTGGACGATGCTCTTTGCATTTCCCATAGCGCTAATTAGTGACTTCTTGGCACCCTGTGTATATATATCAATTTACCTGGTAGTTATTTTAATTTGGTCTCATCAGCCGTGTATACATACGATCTCCCCCCGTCAGAGATCGAACCGAGAACCCAGAATGCAGAGTCAGAGACTCTACCCTAGGCCAACCGGACATGCCACACACAAAACTCGCCAAATCAACTTGTCTATATATATATATATATATATACACACACACACACACATTATTTATCTAAGATCAAAATAGTGCTCCTTGGCACTTATGTATTGAATCAAAGTGAGTACTCATGTAAATCTAATTAAATATATTTATGATAAAAATTAAGATAAGTGTTTAATATATGAAGAAGAAGAATATATGAAGAGAAGGCTCTGACCGCATCAGCGTGGATATGGCAGTCCTATATTTTGACATCAAACTGATACAACATAAACATCTGTTTTATACAGGGTTGGAGCAAAATGATCCGATACATTTGTAGTGTATAACGTGCTGGGCTGTGACATCATAGTGACTTTGAACTCCAGTTTTGATATTACATTTACTTTCAGACTAATACGTTAGGAAAATTATTCCCTTAACTATTGGTTAAACAGTACCTCTACTGCCTAATAAATATCCTCTGTACAAGCAGTTAATAAAACAAAGATCATTTTGCCTGACCCTATATAATCATAAATACATCTTGTATTATTTGGATTAATCAGACTACTGGTGGTATCGTGAGATACTCCTGGGGCGCTCTGGCTTAGTGGTAATGATGCTTTGTCCCTGAACCCAGAGTCATCATCTGATGAAGGCTTTGTTGGTTGCAATGCTACTGTGTAAATAGCAGTCATTGTATGAAGATTATTATGTATTTATGTATGATTTTTCTATTGGCTAATCTTTTAATCTATTGTCCGCATTCTAACAATACACATTCTTGAACTAAAAAAAAAAAAAAAAAGACGCTGGGTTCCATCTAGAGGACTTTCAAATTGCAATAATAATGGCCAATAGGGAAAAATGCCAAAAGAGTGTCAAAGGAATCTATGTTGTTAACATGGCTTGAAGATGATAGTAATGCCACTAGTATACAGAGGACTTGGATATCTGATATGTTATGGCACTGAACAGTTGCAGAATACCTTTGGGAAATTCTTGGTGCTACATAATCTTTACGTGACTGTGTGTATGTGTAATCTTATTATTTGTGTCCTTTCTCTTTTTTAGATTCGTACCCGAGCTGTATCCTGTAAGCAAATGACCATGGTCACTCCACTTCAGCTTTTGCTGTTTGCATCGCGATCCGTTATGTTCCATGAGGGTCTTGTCATCCTTGATGATTGGTCAGTAGTAACACATTTTCTCTTTTTTTTATCTCTCATCTTAAAACAGTATTTAATATATATATATATATATATTATATATATATATATATATATTATATATAATGTATGTGGTGTGTGTGTGTGTGTGTGAAAAAAGAAAGAAAGGAAAAAAGTATAGGATGGATAAAATAGGATATTTTAATAAATTTTTATCCATATTTTTATCCATTCTATACTTTCTTTCCTTTATTCAACATACTCTCGGATTCACTTCCATTTTACATATATATATATATATATATATATAATGTTTACTTTTAAGATTTACAAATGCCAGACATTTTTAAGTAGAATTTCAATGCTATTTCTATGTATATTCTAATTCTGTGTGTGTGTGTGTGTATGTATGTATGTATATATATATATATATATATTTTGGTCTGCATGAATGATTGCCAATCCCAAAACAATTATTTTACGGGGAAATCTCAACTGGCAAATGTCGTCGGTGCAAACCCAAATTGAGGTTTAATGACTGCCTCAAGGAAACTCTGAAGAACACTGCTATTGCTGTTGAGGGCTGGGAGAAGCTAGCTTGTAATAGACCTAGCTGTAGAGCCACTATCTACCTGTCTGTGGAAGAATTTGAGTCCAACCGAATCAAACACCAAAAACTGAAACGGTCAATTAGAAAGGGTAATTTTTAACCAAGCAACATTCAAAGTGGAGAAGTTTCAACATGTGGTTTATGTGGAAGAGTATGTCTCTCCAGGGCTGGCCTGGTGAGTCATCTGAGAAAACACAGGAATGGAGAGTCAAATACAACTGGCATATAAATATGATGATTAAAAAAATTTATTTTTTTAAAAAGGGAAAAAGCAGGAAATGGTCTTACTCGAATCACGAGTTGACGGCCATCACTATGTATATGTATATACACATACATACATAAAGGTTGGTTGGTGTGTATGTCCATGTGTATGGTGAAACTATGAAAATAAAAGAATTTACAACAAAGTAAATGAATGTACACATTAAATATCAACGATTCTTGCTTTTTGTTTTATTTTGTTATTTATTTGTTTTTATTCCAGGATCAATCTAAAAATGGACCCTAATGTTGCTTCAAAAATTGTCGCATTACGTCCAGCTATGGAAGCCCTGATTGTGCGTACAACTCAGAATCCTTCCGTGATTGCTCAGCCCAGCCAACAAGAAGCTGCCCTGATGAACGCTGTAAGGCTTTTGTCTCAACCCAGTGCAGGGCGCTTTGGAATTGCTGACACAACTGAGTAAGTAGATTCATTCTAATCTTTCTCTCTTACCACCAGACAACTTCTGTGCTGTGGATGCCTCAGTGCTGGATAGTAAATGATTCCTTTTTCAGGGGAGATGCCTCCTTCCTTTTTAAAACACATGAAAAAATTGATTTCCTAGTTATAAAAATCATAGTAAAAAAAAACACCAAAGATAGACGAATTAAAACTTAGGAATCCAAAATTAGTCCCTCTTGTTGCAGTGCTTGGATCCCATTGGTCAAAAAGGTCATCAACAAGCTTCTGCTTGTAACTAACTTACTTTCACCAGATGAGGTTTATTTTTCAACTTAGTCCCTCTTGCAGTCCATACACTTCTGTCATTGTTGCAGTGCTTGGATCCCATTGGTCAAAAAGGTCATCAACAACAAGCTGCTTTGCTTGTAACTAACTAAACTTTCATGTAATGTGGTCCGATGAGGTTTATTTTTCAACTTAGTCCCTTTTGCAGCCTACACACTTATTCTGTCATTGTTGCAGTGCTTGGATCCCATTGGTCAAAAAGGTCATCAACAGCAGACAGAAGTAAAGTTTAAAGAATTCGAGCACACTGACATTCACATTTATTAGAGATTTTTTATTATATATAAGTTTATTATAAAATTCCAGTTGACATTGAAAAATGTTTTATGTAAGAGGAGATAACTCTTCCCTAATGAGCAATATCATTCTTGAGTATAAAGAGAACATCAGTACAGAGCATATGATCATCAAGCAATAAAACAAGATAGCTGCATTAAACACACATGTGGACAGTTTATGCTCCATTACAATCCTCCTGTACCATGGTTGGTGACAAATAAAAACATTGAGTTTTATAATACATTTAAGGGTTTTGCATTATATTTTCTTGTTCCTAATATTTTAGGCTATAACACTTCTTAAGGTTACATTAATTTAAACGAGGAGAAAAGGCACAAGGAAAAATCAAGATGGCTGCATGACAGATACATATAGACAGTAAATGTCTTAACCATATACATCCTCCTGTATCATGGTCTGTGAGGAATAAAAACAAATACTGTTGAGTTTTAAAATACATTTAAGGGTTTTGTATTATATTTTGTTCCTAATATTTTAGTATTTCTCTGAATATTTGAGATGAGGCTTGATGATTAGTATTATCTGCGTTATTCAGACTATTGTCCCCATCTTCATTGTTATTTGTACAACGTTTCGGCCAATATGAAATACCTGAAGAAGGCCAGAGGGCATATCGGCCGAAACGTTGTACAAATAACAATGAAGATGGGGACAATAGTCCGAATAATGCAGATAATATTAATATTTTAGGTTCTAACACTTCCAATAAACTTTGAATAAGGTTAAATTAATTTAAACGAGAAAAAAAAGGGTTGTTAAGGCATCATGAAAAAAGGCACAAGGAAAAATCAAGATGGCTGCATGACAGGCACATATGGACAGTAAATGTCTCCTTCATATAAATCCTCCTGTACCATGGTTGGTGAGAAATAAAAACAAATATTGTCAAGTTAAAAATACACAAACTGTTTTTTTATTACTTGTTCCTTAAAATTTTGGGTTTTAACTGATTGTTTTTAATTTTCTTTTTTCTCTCATTTTCTTTTTAATAGCAAAAACGGTCCCCCAAATAAATTTGCCAGATTTGGTGGAGGCAGCCGAGGTTTCCGGGGTTTCAGCCGAGGAGGCAACTATGACGGTGGTTCCCGTGGTGGCGGGGGTGGCTACAGCAGCAACTATGGCAGTGGTGGTGGCGGCGGTGGTTACCGTGGAGGAATGGGTACCGGTTTCACCAACAACTGGAGAGGAGGTGGCGGCGGAGGCTACAGAGGCAGCTACAGAGGAAGTGGTGGCAGCTACAGCAGAGGAGGAGGTGGCGGGGGCTACAGAGGGGGTGGCGGTGGCTACAGAGGTGGATACTGAACTGTGCCTCTCGGCTAGGGACCGGGTATGGTCGTTCTTTGGCCTTTGCATACTAACTTTATCTCTGTTCTTTGATCGTTTTCTCTGACAAAATTCCACCATTACATCTTTTAAAAAAAAAATTTTAAAAAAGCTATAAAAAAAATAAAAAATAAAATTAAGAAAAAAAAAATCAAACTAAAAAAAAAAAAAATCTTCAGTAACCTAACCCAGTATATTTAGGCAGCAGTCAAAGTTTAAGGGTGGATACATTAGGTAACTTTTTATTTTTTTTATTTTTTTTTTTATTTACCTACCGTATCCCCTTTAATCTGGATGTTTGGACAAAAACTCTCTGCCATGACTGCTGCTTTTTGTCAAAAGTGAAAAAGGATATAACAAACTCCTGACACCATTTGCCGCTATTCACCCAGCCTTTTGGATATTGGGACCTTCAGTCAGCAGGGGAAATTGTGCACTGCACATTTAAAATAAAATATCATTTTAATAGTCCAGTTTTGTTCACTTTTTATTTTATTTTTTGTTTATTTTATTTTTGTTTTTTATTCTTTTTTAGTTTTGATTTTTAAAAATTTTATTTAGATTTTTATTAATCAGTATTGAAGATATGACTAAGAAAAAAAAATTTTTTTTTTTTAAGAAAATGCACGAAAAAGAAAGATACATATCTATATTTTTATTTATTTTTAGTTTTGTTTTTAGTTTTTATTATTTATTTAACTATTTTTCTGCACAACATTTTTTTTTTTTTTCCACTGAATTTTTGTGTTTTTGAAAGAAAAAAACTTATTTCTTACAAACATGAACTTTATGATGAAATGAAGAGAGTGATACAGTGATTACTTTCCTTTTTATCTGTAATGCCAGTATAATTCTGGGTAGTGCTACCCAGCCTATTTTTATTTTTATTTATTTTCTTTTTTTTCCTGTTTTTCTTTTTTCCTACTACTTTTTTTTATATGTATGTAAAAGTGAAGTAGGCAAAAGGGGTCTTATCATTTTTATTATTTTAGCCTTCATATATATATATATATATATATATATAAATTCTCTTAAGCTTGTTTTTGTTTAAACAAAAACAAAACATTCCCTTTTATTTATTTATTTTTATATATATATATAATGCTTTTTTCTTTCATCTTTATAAAATCTGGTTCAATTTTATATAAAAGTTTTCTGAATTTTTCTTCCTTAATTTTCAATATTTATGATCAAGTTGTTTTTTTGTTTTTTTTTTTTTTTTTTTCCAGTTAAACTTCTTTTTTTAATATGTCTGTCCAGAGTGTAGAGAGGTTTTTCAATATTTGTTATTTTTTCTATCTATTTTTTTTTTTTTTTTTTTTTAAACATTAGTTTTAAAATTTAGATTGTCATGTATTCATAATATACAGGACATGTGACCCTTGTATATTTGTGAGTGTGTGTGAGATATATACACATATCCCTTCAATTTAAGTTGTGAGATCATCCTCTTCACGTTTTTCCAACAAAAAATAAAAGGAAATTAAAAAATGATTGTGATGGAAGAACCACCTTTTGAAAAAGACATTTCGTTTTTTTTTCCCTTTCTCCTCCATTTTAGGGTTTATTTTTGCTGTTAACATCAAAATTCTAATCTCTCTCCCCCCAGTCCTGGTTATAAGTGCGTCAAAGGTAACCCAAAGCCAAACATTTTTTATATACCTTATTTTTCCAATGCAAATATCATTGAGGAATGGAGAAAAGATTTTGTAAACTGGTCAAGACTGGCCCATTTACCAAAACTTTTCTTGTTCCCCAATGATACTTACATTGGAAAAAATCAATCAATCAATCATTGCTGTCTATCATATCCAATGATGACACAACGCGAATCATTTTCCTCCAATTTATTCAGTCTCTGGTTGCGTCTTGCCAACTGCCTATGGGGATGTTAAAGTTCTTCAGGTTTCTCTTGATGTTGTTTTTGTACCTGAGCTTTGGTCTACCGATTCCACGTGGTCCCTCTCTCAGTTAAGAGTACATAATCTGCTTTGGTAGTCTGTCATCCCCAAGTCTGTTTAAGTGGCCAGCCCATCTCAGGTTGCGTTGGACAAGTATTTCGTGCATGCCAGGGAGTCCAGTTCTCTTCAGAATGGTCCTGTTTGAAACATGTTGCCACCACTTGACATTTAATATACTGTGCAATATATTATTGGAAAAATAAGGTCTAAAAAATAAAATAAAATAAAAAGTTTGGCATCGGGTTACCATTACTCTGCTTTAAACCTGGACTACTCCAATAAAAGAAAGGTGTCATTTTTGTTTTCTAATTTTTTTTTTTTTTTGGTAATTTATTTCTAAAAAAAATTTAAGAGCAAACTAATATCTATTTTAACTGAGACTAAACCTTGAAAATACAATTATTTTATAATTGGTTGAAAATGGATAATTATATTGTATATTAACTTATACATAAAATATAAAACTGTTGGAAATTTTATCCTGGAATAAAAAGAAATTTTTTTAAAAATATCAAAGTGGGATATGTCATATCAATTAGCCACGAATGACGGTCACACTTTGAAGCTATGTCCTTTTTATAAATAAAATTTAAATTCAAGAAAGAATTTTCTAGAAATTATTTGAAATAACAAAGCCAATATTCTCAAGATGAACTGATGGCATTTTTAAAATAAAATCTTTTTTTTTTTTTTTTATATATATATACACATACAATCAAATATTAGACATTATGGATTTGATATCTCGTTACTATTAGTTTCATACTTACTGCAATCATCAGACGAGATGGTCAAAATGTTAAGATTTAAAAAAAGGGGATAGACTCGATATCTGGCTGATACCGACTTTAGGCCACCCCGACAACTTTTTTTTACATTCTGAGTACATTTAAAAAAAAAAACCCAATGGAATTAGTTCTTCTAGACTAACTGATTTTCCGTTAATCAACTAATTTCTGATTTGAATAATTTTGATTTTTTTTTTTTGGGGGGGGGGCAATTGTCCTCATTTTTATTGTGCTATGTATAAACACGATTTTCAGGCCGCTGTAACCTCGGAACTGGTTTCTTTAGCATTTATGTAAACATGAACATTGAAACTAATAGTAACGAGATATTAAATCCACAATATCTAATATTTGATTGTAAAACTGCTCTGCTATTTTAGAATTGAGCACCTTTATATGCCAATAGTTTTCTCATTCATTCTCTATACATTATATATATATATATATATATATATATATATATATATATATATATATATAATATATATAATGGAAATTTTGGTGTAAAAAAAAAAAAAATACTGCTGCATTATAAATCATTTATTTCAGATCTTTCACAAAGGTATCTAACGAGTAATGGGGTGGGGGCAGTTGGGGGCATTTCTTTTAAAATTCAATTCCCTCCCCCCTCTCCATCCAGTTATATGAATATGTAGACACAGAATGTGGCATTATGTCCAATAATTTTTTTTTTTTTTTTTTTTTTTTTTATGAATAAAATAATTCCAAACAGTTGTGGTTTTGGGAAATGTAGGGAGAGGAGATGTTTAGTTCCGTTATTAGACCTACTATTATGAATAAGATGATATTAATTGGTGAGATTTACCAGATCTCTGCAAGTCTCAACATCTCTTGTAATTGGTGGGGTTTCTGAAATCTGTTGTAATAAGCAAGAATATTGAGATCACTGTAATATGCGGGGTTTGCAAGGTCTCTGTTGTAATAGGCAAGATTTACCAGATCTGTTGTAATACACAGAGTTTGTGAGATCTCGTAATAATCAAGAATATTGATATCTTGTAATACACAAGATTTGTGAGATCTCTGTTGTAATACACAAGATTTGTGAGATCTCTGTTGTAATACACAAGATTTGTGAGATCTCTGTTGTAATACACAAGATTTGTGAGATCTCTGTTGTAATACACAAGATATGTGAGATCTCTGTTGCAATGCGCGGGGTTTGCAAGATCTGTTGAAATAAGCAATAATCTTAACATCTGTTGTAATAGGTGTTGAGATTGCAAGATCCCTAATTGTAATAGGCTAGATTTGTGAGATCTAAATTAAAATGATCTTGAATTACAATTTTTTTATTTTTTTATTCTCCCTCAGAAAATTAAATAATATTAGGCAAATTAACAATAAATATTCAACCAAAATGAAAATAAACTAATTTTTACCTTTTTTTTTTTTTGGAAAAGGAAGGGCGGGGGAATGTCCCATTCATTTTCTAAATTGACCAGTTGATGTTTGACTTTTAAAACCTTGTCGTTGTTGCGGGTTTTGTATTCTTAAAAATGCTAACATTTCATGTTGAGAGAAAAAGGCTTTGATTGTGCTAGAACCGTCTTGATTTTTAAGATTTTTTTTTTTTTTTTTCAGCCTTGTGTGCCCATTATTTGCTAGCATTATTTAGTGAAAAAGTTTTGTAGCAGAAGAAGCAAAAAAGAATTTTGAAAGAAGGGCAAAAACAATATATATATATATATATATATATATATATATATAGCGCCAATGATGTTAACAAAAATTCTATTTCAAAGGATTTTTTTTTTTTTTTTTTTTTTTTTTTTACATAAATATCCACAAGGAACTTTTATTTGCATACCTATTTATTTATTTTATTTTTTTTTTTTTTTCTTATTTAAGGACTTTTATTTTACCCTTTTTTTTTTTTTTTTTTTCTCCATATATATAATTTTATAAAACCTTTTCTGCAAGGTACTTTTTTTTTTTTTTTTTTTTTTTTTTTTTTTTTTTTTTTTCTTGAGGCGATTTATAAAAAAATTGGGAGGAGGGTTTTTTTTTTTTCTTTCTATCTACTAGAAAAGTAAATTCAAATTAATCTTTTTAAAAAAAAAAAAGTTTAATTAATTTTTAAAAGATCAGCATTTGCTTCTGAAATATATCCTTTTACTTTTATTCTCTCACTCTTTTTTAAAAATATAATCAAAAAAAAAATTTTTTTTTTTTATTATTATTATTTTTTTTTTTTTTTTTTCCATTTTTTACCCCAATATCTCAGATCCGTACATTTTTGGAAAGAGTGCTTGAAAGAATGCAAGTCTCTTGTTGTTTTTTTGTAGAACTTGGATCAATTTCCGATTTGTATATTGTCGGTTTCATGACTATTTGAAACATTTGAGTATGTATGTGTGTGTGTGTGTGGAGAGAGAAAAAAAAAATTTATAAGCAATCGAATGACTGACTGAAAAATTGTGAGGAAAAACAATGGTCCGAGATTTTTTCTTTTTCTTCTTTTACTGTCATTTTCTTTGCTTTTTCAATTAAAAATTTCCTTGTGACCATTCACATCTACAAAACACACACACACACACATTAAATGTATCTTTAAAAGAAAAAAAAAATTGAGATTCTTTTTCTCTCGTATTTTCTTTGATATTTACACAACTTGCATCTCAAATTGGTCTTTTACATTCAGATAAACATTTCATTAAAAACACGATCAGAAAAATAAACCTGTCAACCTGAAAAAAAAAAACAATTTAAAATTAAATATATATTTAGCTTAAAGCCTGGGGCCGGGTTTAGCTCAGCCTGTAGAGTGTCTGAGTAGCACAGGCATCTGTGCGGTAAGGAGCTGATGGTAGGTGTAGTGCTCTACCTTAGACGCTAAAACAATCTCCTAGGTATAGCGCTAGTGAAAAGGGGATAGACTCCCTTGCTGTCAGGCTAATACCAACTTTAGGCCACTCCGACAATTTCACTTCATCTAGCTGGAGAGATTGCAGTCGAACACGTATAGCTGGAGAGATTGCAGTCGAACACGTATCTAGCTGGAGAGATTGCAGCGAACACGTATCTAGCTGGAGAGATTGCAGTCGAACACGTATCTAGCTGGAGAGATTGCAGTCGAACACGTATATCTATTGCAGTCGTCATATCTAGCAGAGATTGCAACACGTATCTAGCTGGATATCTAGAGTGCAGTCGAACACGTATCTAGCGGGAGATTGCAGTCGAACACGTATCTAGCTGGAGAGAAACTAATTGACTTAATTAAAGCGAGATATTGAAAAGGAATTATAACTAAATTATTATTATACTACTAAATTATATACCTGGGTGCAAGTATTTAAGTTTTAATGTAATAAGATATTATCACCCCTTTTTATCATATGGATGCTAGAAGGCGGTGGCTGTGGGTCTACATGTCCTGGGAATGACGTTAAACTCTATCTGATGGTGAGGTTCCAGTTTTGGATGTTTGGGGAATGTGGAGCACCCCTTCATCACCATTGCTCCCTGGTCCACTCTGACCCGGAGTGGTAGTACCTGTTAGGGTCCCATCTATGGGTTAAATAGAAAAATGTATTCATAAAAAATTGTATTATCCATTAAGAATTGATTTATTCCAAAACTTTATCGGCATTAAATGACCCACTGAGGTTGATATGCCGTGAAACCAAAACCAAAATAAGATATTATATTAAATCAGAAAGGCAAAAAGTAAATAAGAATGTAGAAAAAAAGATTTGAAACAGGAGGGTATAGTCAAAAAAAATAGATCAGCTGAAACTTATCCAAAAACAATAAAAGCCAAATGTCTGTTAGTCTCAAAAGTTTGGTAGATGTATCAGAGATTGATCATCTTTGATAGGGTCAGCACGGTGAGGGATGTATAATGTTGAAAGACCCGAAACCTCCCAGTGACCCATACATACTACATCACTGACAACACCTACCAGAGCCACACATGTAGGTGCGTATATTTAAAGTAAAGAAACTATATGTATGTATCAGGAAAATTGAAATGGTATGTAAATATATAAAATATGAAGAAAAAAAAAAGGTGTTCAGAGGATGATTTTTTTTTTTATAGTTAGAGGTATTGGCCAACGTTAAACGTATTGGTTTTATAGTGAACCATCATCAGGGCATTGTTAATACGTGATGTAACTTCTGAATAATAACTCAATATAAATTTGGAAGGTGAGTGGGACAAAACTTACCATTATAGCATTAGCATATATTTCTATAAAATATAAAAGAAACTGTACTGCGCGCACACACACACACACACACACACATATGTATGTGTGTATATGCATATATGGCCGGCTTAGCTCAGTCGGTAGAGCGTCCACCTGAGAACCACAAGGTTCCTGGTTCAATAGTAGCCCTTGCCAACTCGCATATGAGTAGCACAGGGATCTGTGCAGTAAAGTAAGGAGCTGTTGGTCAGTGTGGTGCTCCACCTCAGATGCTAAAAAACAATCTCCTTGGTCTAAGGCTAGTGAAAAGAGGTTAGACTCCCTCGTCTGGCTGTTACCGACTTTAGGCCACCCCGATGACTTATATGTATAATAAACTGCACTGCGTATATTTCTATGAAATAGATGTAAAATAACCTACAGTGTATGTATATGTATATATATATCTATGTGTGTGTGTGTATAAGAGGGAGGGCTGTGTATTCACATGAGCATCCATTGCTTTGGTATTGTTGATAAAGTTTTGTCATAAAGTAATTTTTGTTCAAACTTTTTTTTCAAGTAGCCACCAATGTCTTGAAAAAAAAAATCTTTCTTGCCACTTATATATAATACAATTATTAGCTTTATTTTTAAAAATCATTTTAGGTAGCAAAAAAAAAAAAAAAAATTGCACACTTTTGCAAGGAAATTTGTACATACCTATAGACTAAAATCACCAAAAACATTAATGAACTATTCTTAAGTTCCATAAGTACCATCTGTTTTTGGCACTAGTTCAGTCTGCTTAACAAGTTGCTGTTGTCCAAACCAACCGTACACTACTGACTGACTTCAACATGGTGCTGCAGACAGGATTGCAACAAGATTAGATCCGTATTAAGTTACAGCTCTTTGTTGCCTTGTTTTACCAATTCAACGGTAATTGGAACTTAGTATGATTATTCTACAGAATATTAGATTAAATGAAACTCAGAAAGAAAGAAGAAAAAAGCACACATCTATGAAAGAAGATTGTCTACAAATTGATGATTTACTGTAATCTGCGCTGCTGCCGCTGCTGTATTAATTTGAGAACATCCTACAGCTGTATTTAGTCCTTCATTTGAAATCACCTTGTCCTTTTCTTTACAAGGGTCCATAGTTCCTATGGAAGCACATGACAAAATATGAACCATCATAGTTGCTGTAGTAGTTTGGAACATCCTACAGCTGTATTTAGTCCTTCCTTATTTGAAACCGCTTTGTCCATTCCTTTGCGAGGTCCATAGTTCCTCTGTTGCTTGCAAGATCTTAGGGTCCTCAGTCCGGTATTTTTGAGGCTGTC
>CM042177.1:27892826-27903513 GCA_023376005.1 Doryteuthis pealeii | reverse complement strand
AGATTTGTCTACAAATTTGATGATGATTTACTGTAATCTGCTGCTGCTGCCGCTGCTGTATTAATTTGGAACATCCTACAGCTGTATTTAGTCCTTCATTTGAAATCACCTTGTCCTTTTCTTTACAAGGGTCCATAGTTCCTATGGAAGCACATGACAAAATATGAACCATCATAGTTGCTGTAGTAGTTTGGAACATCCTACAGCTGTATTTAGTCCTTCCTTATTTGAAACCGCTTTGTCCATTCCTTTGCGAGGGTCCATAGTTCCCTCTGTTGCTTGCAAGATCTTAGGGTCCTCAGTCCGGTATTTTTGGAGGTCTGCCCATAGCTTACCAAGCACGGCAACCCCTTCATGCCCAGTAGTTGTTAGTAACCCTATTACAGAAAATTCCAGGTTTTTTTTAGCAAGTGCTTCTTTGGGCATCCATAACACATGGACGATCGGAGTTGCTCTAGTAGTTTAGGACATCCTACAGTTACATTTAGTACTTCTTCATTTGAAGCCACTTCATCCTTTCCTTTGTTAGGGTCCATAGTTCCCTCTGTTGCTTGCCAGATCTTAGGGTCCTCAGTCCGGCATTTTGGATGTCTGCCCACAGCTTACCAAGCAAGTTTGTATAGTGGCAACCCCTTCACGCACAGTAGTTGTGTGTGACCCCATTACAGCAAATTCCAGGGTTTTTAGCAGGTGCTTCTTCGAACAACCATAGCACATGGCCAAATATGGACAATCATAGTTGCTGTGGTAGTTTGGAACATCCTACCGCAGCATTCAATTGTTGTTCAAAGGTCCTTATCTCCTTCAGTCACTTGCAAGATCTTAGGGCTTCCAATTTGGCATTTTGGAGGTCTGCCTGCAGCTTACCAAGCAAGTTTGTACAGTGGTGGCCTCTTCATGCCTGGTAGTTGTTTGTGACCCTATTGCAGCCAATTCCAGGGGCTTTTGGGCAGGTGCATTGGGCATCTGTAGCTCATGACCAAACATAGACCACAGTAGTTGCACAGCACTTGCTTTTTACACCCTTCTGTATTTGATGTTAACCAGTGCGGCAAAATGAATTCATGGGAGAGTGGTTGTCTACAAAGCATATGTGTATAAAATTTTTTTAAATTACCTACAAGCTATTCCCTTACAATGGGGCCGGGTTAGCTCAGTCGGTAGAGCGTTCAGCTAGAAATCACAAGGTTCCTAGTTTGATACCGGCCCTCGCCATCTCAGCGTATGAGTAGCATAGGGCTCTGTGCAGTAAAGTAAGGAGCTTACTTGGTAAGTGTGGCACTCCACCTCAGACGCAAAACCAATCTCCTTGGTCTAGCGCTAGTGAAAAGGGGATAGACTCCCCCGCTGTTTGGCTGATACCGACTTTAGGCCACCCCGGCGACTTTACTTTACTTTTTATAACATCATCATCATCATCAAGTCGTGCCGCCATTATAGATCTCCATGACTCTTCCTCCCCACCAGTCCCTATCAGCCAACGCTCCTGGAAGGTCCTATGTGGAGCATCTAGTGTATATGCACAGCTGATTGATGTAAATTTTTGCTGGCCAACTGACACTTGTTTGACCATTGGAGAACATCACTTATGAGCTCGTTTTTGCATCTCCAGCATGTCTTGTTTGTCTTACTCGGATAGTTTTTCATGATAGGCCGTACAGTAATTTTTTTTGGGGGGTGGGTGGGGGTGAATCCAGGAATTTTTTTCAAGCCAGCACACGGCATCCTTGTGTAGTTCCCATCTAGATTTTTCATTAAGTATTTCATCAGAGTTCATATGGTGCAGCCATACAGTAGCACTGATGCAGCTGAAGCTTGGAAGAATTTTTGTTATCTATATAATAGATAAGGGGCCGTGTTAGCTCAGTCAGTAGAGCGTTCGGCTAGAAACCACAAGGTTCCTAGTTCGATACTGGTCCTCGCCAACTCAGCGTATGAGTAGCACAGGGATCTGTGCAGTAAAGTAAGGAGCTGATGGTAGGTGTGGCGTTCCACCTCAGACGCAAAAACAATCTCCTTGGTCTAGCGCTACTGAAAAGGGGATAGACTCCCTCGCTGATTGGCTGATACTGACATTAGGCCGCCCCGACGATTTTACTTTACTTATATAATAGATAATTCGACTGTCGGTTGTGTCTATATTTGTTTTTGGGTATAGTTATTTACTTAACATAGATGTGACACAAGGCTGGAAGTATGGGGCACCCAGTGAGAATCGAACTCATTAACAATGGTTTGATATAAGTTGTTAAATAGTGTTATTGTAACTGGTATTAAAAAAAAAAAAGGTTATCTCCCCTCCCCAACTTAATGGACTGTTCCTAGCAGCAGTAGGAGCTTAGACTTGTATAGACACTCTCAGTCGGTAGAGCGTCCGACTAGGAGCCACAAGGTTCCTGGTTCGATACTGGCCCTCACTAACTCAGCGTATGAGTTGCACACAGATCTGTGCAGTAAAGTGAGGAACTGATGGTAAATGTGGTGCCCCACCTCAAATGCCAAAACAATCTCCTTGGTCTAGTGCTAGTGAAAAGGGGATAGACTCCCTCGCTGTCTGGCTTATACCGACTTTAGGCCACCCTGACGTCTTTAATTATTTATTTGTCCTAGAGCCACTATACCAGACCTGGACAAATATCATAAGATATAGAAGTATTTCATATTTTTTATTGTGGGAATGTTCTATATCAGGGGTTCCCAACCTTTTTCAGCTCATGGCCCACTTTGAAACCAGAATTTTTTTGTGGCCCATGAAATTATTATAATAGAAAAATATTTCCATTTTACATAAGAAAGATAATAATATTTCCATTTTACATATTCAATCAAGATACAACCGTATAGAATTATGATATTTCCTTGGCCCACCTGAAATTTGCTGTGGCCCATTTTGGCCATAGGTTGAGAACCACTATTCTATGTCGAGTATTCAAAAAAAATGTCTTTCATTCTCAAGGCAATGAGAAAGAAATCAGAAATTGTCTCTCGATTTAGAAATTGGTAATTCTCTTTCGCAAATTATACAATAATTCTATTTGAACATTTTACCAAATTTCTTCAAGTGTTGCAGTTTTCATAGCATAAACTTTATCCTTGACGACAATGTATTTATTCTAACAAATCCTCTCTTAGTGTCTACGCGGTTATCTCCCTTGATTAAAGATGGCGGTCATGCAGAAAGTTTCTTGTATTACTATGTATTTATTTACTAAGATTTGCTTAGTCTTGACATACAGGTCTCAGATTGTCTATATTATCTACAGTTTCTAAGTAGTCACCCATCCAAGTACTGAGCAGGCTCATCGTTGCTTAACTTTGATTATTTGGTGGGCACCTGTGTTTTCAGTTTGACTTGACAATGAGAAAAGTCAAATTGATATTTCAAAATGAAATAACAAAAATTTAGTTAATTGGTATATAGAGATGATTAATTTATTCAGATACTTTGGAAAGTCCTGGTTTATTGAGGAGGAAATGGCTAGTTACACACACACACACACACACACACACACACACACAACACATAAGTATAAAAAAGAGGCGTGTGGTCTAATAGTTAAAGTCGTAGGAAATGGACTCATCGACCTGAGTTCAAATCCTGGACAAAGCTGTTTGGATTTCACATAGTGCTAATACCCTTGGGAAAGGTATGAATCCAATTATCCTCTCTTCAGCTATGGGTAAATAGTAGGGCAGACTGGGCTCTTTAACCTTGGTTCGGTAATCAGTCTAGTCAGTTAAGAATTCAAACCTGTTAAACTCTACTTAAGAACTGACCTTGTGTCACATTCTGCCCGTGTGGAGGGGTTGGTGAATATATATATATATTATATTATATATATATATATATATATATATAAAAATAGGAAGAACATATTCAGAGGATGTATACATCAAAATTTTTCTCATAGCTCAGTCAGTAGAGTGTTTGGCTAGGAATCACAAGGTTCTTGGTTCGATACCGGCCCTCGCCAACTCAGCGAATGAGTAGCACAGGAATCTGTGCGGTAAAGTGAGGAGCTTATGGTAGGTGTGGCACTCCACCTCAGATGCTAAAATAATCTCCTTGGTCTGGCGATAGTGAAAAGGGGATAGACTGCCTCGCTGTTTGGCCGATACCGACATTAGGATGCCCCGACGACTTTACTTATGATCAAATATTGTATTGAATTAGAAAGACAAATGAATTTAGATACGAACACAAAAAATATACACTTATTTTTAGTTTTATTCTAATTGATTTCAATATAAAATTATACATAGGATTGCTTTTGATACGTTTGAGAATAAAACAATAATATTAGAAATCAATAACACCAAGTAATTATTTATTAAACACATTTTATTAAAACCAGTATGCGAATCATTCATAACATATTCTATGTAAACATTTATTTCTTAATGATATATAGTTATTTACTAAGCTTAGATATGGCACAAGGCCAGAAGTATGGGGCACCCAGTGAGAATCGAACTCACTAACAATGGTCTGCAAATCTACCTTGCTAACCATTACACCACGTGAGGTGCCCCTCTTAATGATATATAACACATATTGGAGGATTTTAATCGCATTAATAATATGGGCTGTTTTTAGCCGAACCGATCCCAGCTAGACCTTAATAGATACATTGTTAATACTTAAGATAGTAAGTAAGATTAAATAATGATTATTTAATAACCATTGAGAATATGATGTAAATAACTGAACTTCCATATATATATATATATATATATATACATACTATAGTGTGAGATGGTCACTGATTCAGCTTTTGCTGGAATGGCGTACCAAAGGCAGTATTATTGGTAGAGTGCTCAATAAAAATAGAGCTGTTATATAATATAATAAGATAAATATATAAAGGTTTTACATATCTATTTATTAGGTGACAAAGGAACATTCATGACCATATTGGTTTCATGCGATGCAATCATCAGGTGAAGATGTTTCAAACATTTGAAACATCTTCACCTGATGATTGCATCGCATGAAACCAATATGGTTGTGAATGTTCCTTTGTTACCTAATAAATAGATATGTAAAACCTTTATATATTTATTTTATTATATTATATTATATTATATATATATATATATATATATATATATACACACGCTGATTCTATTTTTCAGTGTTTGATGACCAATATGTCATATTCATCTCTAAACACATGCATACATCTACACCTTCATACATACACACGCACACACCAATACACACATACACATTCTCTCTGTCTCCATTTTTCCGTGTTGATGATCAATACGCTACTTGCACCTTCACACACACACACACTCACACACTCACACACCCTCATCACTATATACACACATACATCCAAACTTCCATATACACACATACACACACACTCTGATTCCATATGCACCTCTAAACACACACACACACACATATATACACACATACATACACACACACTCTCTCTCTCTCTCTCTCCATTTTTCAGTGTTGATGACCAATAAACTACTAGCATCTCTACACACACACACACATCCTCATCAGCATATACACACATACATCCAAACTTACACACACACACACACACACACACACACACAGATTTCATTTTTCAGTGTTGATGACCAATATGTCATATGCACCTCTAAACACACACACACACACACACACACACATATATAACATATAATATATATATATATATATTATATATACACACTCTCTCTCCATTTTTCAGTGTTGATGACCAATACACTACTAGCATCTCTACACACACACACACATCCTCATCACCATATACACACATACATCCAAACTTCCACATACACACACACACACACACACTTCATTTTTCAGTGTTGATGACCAATATGTCATATGCACCTTGATACATACACACTCTTTTTTTTTTCAAGACCAAACCTTTCTTCCAAAATGGGAAGACAAAGAAAACAACTTTTTTTTTTCTTTTTTCAAATATTTTTGCTTCTGTGCACCCCATTTATCATGATAATATATGTTTTTATTCTAACCAATATTCAAACCACCTATTTTAATCCGCTTTACTTATTTGGGGGAAAGAAAACGACTTGACGCTTATCGATTATAATAACTACAAGTCCAAAAATTTCTCTTATAAAGCGGAAACATTTTTCTGTGTATTTCTGTAGAGACTACTATGTAGAGCATTTTTTTTTTTTTTTTCTTTTAAAACCAATTGTACTTTTCCCTTTTTACTCCAATTATCTAAACTCTTTGCGATAAATGTTTTTTTTTTCTTTTTAATTCTTATTCTCTATTACCTGTGCACTCCCCACCTTTAAAAAAAAAAAAAAAAATCAAAAGCTTTTTTTCTCTCGTTTTTTTTTTTTTTTTTTTTTTTTTTTTTCTTCTCCATGTTTTTTCCTACCCCATTCCCCACAAGGCACGGAAATCTATCCTTTTTTTTGTTTCTTCTCACGTGGCAATTTCAGTTTTTGTAAGCAAGAAACCTTGGGTACTGAAAGAAATCAAAAATGTTATACACACAAAAAATTTATAAAAAATTAAAAAAAAAAAAAAGAATTCGGATGATTGAAAACCAAAAAAATCTGAGAATGAAAAAAAGAAAAAAAAACATTTTTAAATATCGTATGCTTTGTTAAGGGAGCTTGTTTGAGTAAATGTGACTTCTGTTGTTTGTTTTTTGGGTTTTTTAAAGTTTTTTTTTTTTTTTTAAATAAATTTTTTGGATTTAAAAAAAAAAAAAGAAAGAAGAAAAAACTCAAGAAGCCAGAACGTAAATAATTGTCCCCCTCCCGCTTTTAAATATGATAAGAAATAACATGTAAGTGTTCCCCCATTAAAAAAATAATTGTTCTCCTGCTTTTTTTAAAATTCTGAATTCTCTCTCTACTATATATATAATATATATATATTATATATATATAAAGAGGATTGGAGTGAATCAGACAGAATGTGGTAAAAGAATAGAGGGAAAATATGGACAAAAGAACAACTCAAAACAAGTAGATGTACAAGATATATTTCGCTGTGCATTGAGCATGGCTTCTTCAGTCATTTATATAAATGACTGAAGAAGCCGTGCTCAAGCACAGTGAAATATATCTCCTACATCTACTTGTTTTGAGTTGTTCTTTTGTCCATATTTTTCCCTCTATTCTTTTACCATATATATATATATATATATATATATATATATATATATATATATATATATATATATATATAACATTTATTTGTTCCCCTTTTTTTATTCTAAATCCTTCCCTGATAAGTTATATTTAATTGTTCCCTTTTTTAAAATTTAAAACTCTATGCCATAACCCAATTGACCCCGCTTTATATATATATATATATATATATATATATAATATATATATATATATATTGTTTGTTTTTTTTTTTATGAGCCATAACACATTTAATTGCCCCCGCCCCCCTTTTTAAACTCTAAAAACCTAAAACATACTTAATTGCCCCCTGCCCCCCAATCTGATAAGCCATGACATACTTACTTGTTAATCCCCCCCATTTTCTCTTAAACTGATATAAGGCTATAACACACTCAATTGTGCCCCCCCCTTATTTTTTAGCAATAACACACTTAAATGTTCCTCCTCCCCCTCCCCATTTTTTAAAACTCTAAGAAGCTATAACATACTTAAATGCCCCCCGCCCCCTAATCTGATAAGCCATGACATACTTACTTTTTTACCCCCCCCCACTTTTTCTTTTAAACTCAACACATTTAATTATTCCCCCCCTTTTTTTAGCCATAACACAATTGTTCTTTTCCCTCTTTTTTTTTTTTAGCTATAATATATTTAATTGTCCCCCCCCCTCCAGCCCAAATCTGATAAGCCATGACATACTTACTTGTTACTCCCCCTTTTTCTTTTTAAACTGATATAAGGCCATAACACACTTAATTGACCCCCCTCTTTTTTTTCTTTTTTTTTTTTAACCCTGATAAAAAGCCAGTTGATTGTTTCCCCAATATTTTTAAAACTGATAAAAGGCCAAAAACACACTTAACCCCCCCCCCACCTTTTTTTTTTTTTTTTTTGAAAAACTCTGATAAGAAGCTATAACTTAGTTGTCACCCATCCCCCTTCCCTCTCCCAAACACCTTTTTTTCCAATATTTTTTTTTTTGGAGAAAGTGGCGGGAAGGTAGTTATCTCCCTTTGATTCTCCCTACAGCGTGTAGTTATCTCCCTTGCCTCTTTCTACAACATGTTTCTAATTTTTTTTTTGAATGGATAACCATGGCAGCAAATGAGTTTTTAAGATGTTAGTTTTTTGTTGATTAAATTTTTTTTTTTTTGTATGGTCAGGAATGAACAAAGGTTTTGTCAGGTGTGTTAAGTGAGACAGTTGAAAACTTAAAATGGTGCTACATAATCTTTTTCTTTTTTTTTAAATTTAATTTTTTTTTTTTTTTTTTTTTAAATAAAATCTGATTTAGTAGGTAAATAATAAGTTACAGAAGTTAAGTCAATAACTTTGGCCTAACAACAAAAAAAAAAACACGATTGACATGTGACCAGTGGCAGGGACTTGGAGACGGCAGTGTAGTACAATTAAAATAAACAAACAAGAATTATAATTGTTGATAATTTTGAGGGTACTATTCACAGAGGTCCGTCCCGGTCTCCTGCCTTAAAAAACGCTAAGCGGAGTTAGTTTTTAAAAATTGTCGATAAAAATGTCTACAATGAAATATCAAAAAATGAACTGACAAAAAACGATTTTTACTTTCTTTCTATAAAATATAATTATATCAGAAGATTTTTATAAGTTTCGATGCGAGAGCTTTTTAGTAAAAGAACCATGATACAGAATTCTGCTAAAAAATATCAACAAAGAAATTGAACCTGTGGTAAAAAAAAAATTTTTTAAACGGACTGTTTTACCATAAAATAATTTTTTTTAAATTAAAAATGACCTGACATTTTTTTATCAAAATATAAAAAGAATATCTAAATACTCAGATTTTCTTTTATTTATATTTGTTTAATGTCTTGTCAGTTTAAATAAAGAAGAATATCTAAAAATTTAATTGAAGGCATTTTTATCGACAATATTTTTAAGCTAACACCGCCTAGCGTTTTTTAAGGCAGGAGGCCAGGAAGGAACTCTGCGAATAGTACCATTTTCAGAAGTCCTTTATGTTATAAATTGGAGCTCTTCTTTATGTTCGTGATGTTAGGGAAACATTTTGGCCAATTTTTTTAACACGTTCAAAATATTGTGTAACCATTGGTGGTACATTGATTGTTGTGTACGACCAGTGGATACAAATGAATAAAACGTAAATTGAAATGTACATTCATAATTTTTTTTTTTTTTATTAAAGTGAAAATTGAATTCATTCCAATACAAGGAAAGAGCGTAAAAATTGCCTTGCGGACGTGTTAATATTTACCTTTTCTCTGTCAAAATTTTTCCTAGAAAAGTTTTTTTTTTTTTTTTTTTAATAATTATTTCTGAATGTAAATCTTGGGGCTGAAGAATGGATCATCCAAAATGTGTTAATATCAAGTACATAAAGTAAGGTTACAGTTAACAACTATAGGTGTGCTTTTTTTTTTTTTTTTTTTTCATTCATTTTTTTTTTCATTCTTTTTTCTTTTGTCTCATTCTTTCCTTTTTCTTTCATTCTTTTTTTCGTTCCTTTTTCTTTATTCCTTTTTTTTTTTTTCATTTCATTTTTCGTTTTTTTTTTTTCCAATCATTTTTCTTTTTTTTTTTTCCCTTTTTTTCCCCATCATTTTTCATTTTTTTTTTTTTTTTTTTTTCATTTTTTTTTTTTTTTCATTTTTTTTCATCTTTTTTTTTTTTTTTTTTTTTTTTTTTTCGTTTTTTATTTTTCATGGATTAAAGGATTAAACCAAAAAATATTTGGGAATTAAATTTAACTTTTTTACTTTTATTTATATATATATGTATAATATATATATATATATATTTGGGAGAATATGGGCTTAATTGAAGTTGTACCTAATTTTAAAAGTTAATTAATTAATAATTAATTAATTAGGCGGGAATACCTATTCAAATGTAAGGCTAAACAAATCGAGAAAAATCAATCTCTGTATGTACATTTCGGCCTATTAGGCCTCATCAGCAGAGCTATAGATAGGAAGACCACCTTGTGCGTGATTATATATATATATATATATATATATATATATATTGAGAAACATTTTGAGTAGAACAATTGACATATTACAAAGATATGAAAAAAAAAAATTGGTAGGTTTTACAAAGATGTACATATAGAAGTATGGCCGACTTAGCTCAGTCGGTAGAGCATTAGCCAAGCGCCACAAGGTTCTGGGTTTGATAGCAGCCCTTGCCAACTCAATCTCCTTCGCCTAGTGAAAAGAGGATAGACTCCCTCGTTATACCGACTTTAGGTCATCCGACAAATTTACTTTATATATAGATGTACAATGTATGTAATTTTTTTTAACCGTGGCATAAGACAACCAAACAATCTCCTTGGTCTAGCGCTAGTGAAAAGGGGATAGACTCCCTCATCGTCTAGCTGATACCGACTTTAGGACACTCCAACAACTTTACTTTATATATAGATGTACAATAACATAAGCCCAAGATAGCTAGTAATTATGGGACTCGAGAATAGTCCATTCATGTATTTGGATGATTCCATTCCTTAAGTCCTGATTGGCTGCTTGGT
>CM042177.1:27835326-27887826 GCA_023376005.1 Doryteuthis pealeii | reverse complement strand
AGAATTGACAAGTACGAGTAAAATATTGTATATGAAATGGGGGATCGGTTTAATACTTAATAAATAGCAAAAGGGATCACCCACTTTACATCCACAACTTATTTGACCATAGAAACCTGACAATTATGATATCGGATATGAATTGGGGGACCAGTTTAATACTTGATAAATAACAAAAGTGATCCCCCCTTAATATCCACACAATGATCTTGTTATTAGAAAGAATTGACAATTATCAGTAAAATGGGATGATATGATATATAAAGTGGGATCAGTTTAGTACTTAATAAATGATGAAAGTGATCCCCGAATTTATATCCATAACACATTTAATGATTATTAAAAAGAATTGACAATTATGAGTAAGATAGGATATAAAATGGGGGTTCAGTTTAATACTTGATGAATAATAAAAGTGATCCCCCACTTTACATCCACAACAGTTAATGATTATGATTACAGGTAATAATTAACAATAATTACTAGTAAGATATAGTACATGAAATGGGGGATCATTTTAATATCTAACCAGTAAAAAAAAAACTGATCATTTATTTAATTTAGAATTTAAAAATTCTAATTAAAAAAAACAACTTTGAATCGCAAAAATTGATTCATTACGTGGGGGATCAGTTAATTAGTTGTATAATAACCGATTTAATCCCCGATTTTGTGTTCACAAAAATATGGAAAATAACACTGATTTTATATATATATATATATATATATATATATATATATATGAGGAATCAATTTAGTTATTACTTTATATTAAAACTGATCACCCCTTTATATATGTGCTTCTGGTGTGTCCAAATATCCAAATTATATATATATATATATATATATATATATATACGATTAAAATTTAATGCTAAAAGCATTTTTAATCTTTAAAATCATTTAAACCATTATCACAATATATTTTCGTGTATATAATATATATATATATATTATATAATAAGACAGGAAAAAACTCACATTGTCAATCCATAGGTGACATGTTGAATATCAGCTCTCCTGGGGATCAACAATGTGAAACTTTGAGTCGTGAGTTTTTATCCTGTTTTATATATATATATATATATATATATATATATGAGTCTGATACTGACTAGCCTAGGTTTCACCTGTAAGATCTTCAGGATAATACTGAAGTCTGTATAATCAGTATTATCCTGAAGATTCTCTAGATTTAGGTTTTACTAGATTTTGCTCTACTTACTGTATTGAGCACTCTTTTATATATTAGCTTAATTGACTCTTGGTGTTTGTTTGTTTTTTTGTTTTTTTTTTCTTCTTCTTCGTAAAGGTTGATTTTTTTTTTTTTAAAGACTGTACAGAAATTCGGCGTTCTTTTAAATTTTTTTGATTTTTTTAAAGACGGTACAGAAATTCAGTGTTCTTTTAAATTTTAAATTTTTAAAATTTTTTTAAGACTGTACAGAAATTTGGCGTTCTTTTAAATTTTTTTATTATTTTTTTTATTAGTACCCATTCGTAGTATTTCTATATTTACAAATTGGGTTATCTGTTTTTTTGGGTTTTTTTTACTGTCCGAGTCATTAAAAGAAAAGAAAATATATATGTGGTAGGATATGAATTAGGGGCCTACTTTATCTTTGAGTCTGATACTACCTACCTAGGTTTCACCAGTAGGATCTTCAGAATAATACTGAAAGGTGTATAATCAGTATAATCATGAAGATCCTTTAGGTAAAATCTAGGTAGGTAGTATCTGACTAAAAAAAAAAATAGAATAAAATAATATATATGTGGTAGGATATGAATTTGGGGATCTACTTTACATGTTCGTTTATCAAAAAAAAAAATCCATTTTCTTTGTCTTCCTACCTCTCAGTCTGCCCATTCCTAAAATATCTAAACAACAAAGATAAGTTATTTTAAACGACAAAAGTGATTTAACAGATAAAATAAATTAAGAGGATGATAAATGATTACCCACAACATTTCATTTCACTACCAACCCCATTTGATATTTTTCATTTATTCAAAATTATCTAGGTGGGGATATTAAAACAATAAAAAAAGTATATGAAAACCAAAAAAAATTCTAGTCTTGTCTTATAGGCCATCGATCAGCCTACCTATCCGTCCTGCCTGTGAGCATTTAAATCTTGGATATTACACTGCTCCATACACCTCTCACTCTTTCTCGTCTTCCTTCTTGTAACAAAGCCAGATGCTGGCAGAATCTGTAACTTGACCCATATAGATGTCAGTCTACCATATTATGTGTAACAGGTTGTTGCATAATTCTAATCAACTGCTAACAGATTAACCGGCTACTTATATATGTTTTTTTTTTTTTTTTTTTTTACTCTTAAATTTAAAAAAAAAAGTTTTTGTGGAATTAAGTAGTTTATTAATTTCTGATATAAAAAAGATTTTTGGTGGTCCCCACCATTTTTTTTTTTTTTTAATTAAAAAAAAAAATTAATTTTTAGAAACATTTTTAAATAAATATTTTTTTAGTTATTAAAGAATTTTTTTTAAATTAATTTTTTTTTTTAAATTAAAAAAAAAATTATCTTCAGTTTTTAAAAAGATTTACATTTTTTATTATGGTACACATTAAGTGAGTTGCTATATTATTGATCGCTAATATTTAAAAAATCGTTTTTTGGAGAAGGAAGGTTCTAATTTGAAAAAAAAATTTTTTAGATAAATTTTCTTTTTAATTATTAAAATTTAAAAAAAAAATTAAATTAAAAAAAATATTTTTAATTTTTATTCTAGATTTTTTTTTTTTTTTAGATTTAGATTTTTTTTTTTCATTTCTTCTTATTATGGCCTATATATTAAGTAAGTTGCTATATTATAGAAGACTTGTGAATTTACTGAGTGTAGTGTCGTGTCCTTTCACTATTACATTAATATATATATATATATATATATATATATATATATATATTTTTTTTTTTTTTTTTTTTTTTTTTTTTTTTGTAGTATTTTATTTACACTATTTTGGCCAACTGAATCTCCGACCATCTTTGGAAGACAGCATGAGGTTAGTTTGAAACTTTTTAATAAAAAAAAATGGAATCTATATTTCAAGTCTTCAGATTCTGACCAATTCTCTGAAATTCAAAAAAAAAAAAAAGTCTTAGTATTTATATTGTTAGCAAAACACTTTAAAACAATACATTATGGTCAAGTCATGTTGAAAGCACCAGTTCTCGCTGGATCACTAAAGTTAAGCAGTGATGAACATGTTCAGTACTTAATTGGGGGACCACTTAAGCAACAGCAGGTACTGTAAGCAAGAGTCCTTTGTTTATCAAAATTACTTGAATCGGCATTAAATGACCCGTGAGAGTGTTGATATGCCATAAAACAAAACAACCAAGCCTTTAGTATTATTCAGACTACTGTCCTCATCTTCATTGTTATCTGTAGAACATTTCAGACGAAATGTCGTACAGATAACAATGAAGATGAGGACAGTTGTCCAATTAATACAAATAATACTAATTATCAAGCCTCATCTCAAAAATTCAAAGAAACCAAGCCTTTGTTTATCAAAATGACTTGATTTGGCATTAAATGACCCGAAAAGAGTTGATATGCTGTACAACAAACCAGCTATTGTTCACAAAATTTTTTAAACTTCATACAAATATCAGCTTCACATTAATTTTTTTTTTTTTTTTTTTTAAGACGATGAGGCGGGGTACGATAAAAAAAAAAAAAAAGGTAAACAAACAAGAAAAATATACAATGGAGTGGGGTAAAAACTATTAAAAGATATGTTTTAAAAAAAAAAAGAAAAAATCCTTAAAATTAAATGATCCCTGATCCGAGTCAGTTTCTTATTACAGATGTTGGTCTGTTACCGAAAAAAAACAAAAAAACTATTTAGATTCACCTCGAAAATTGTGTTGAATTTAAACAGATATCAGATGTTCTGTTTTTTTTATTGTTTTTTTTTTTTAAGGGGGGGGGGGTCTTTTTATAGCGGAGATGTTTAGATCGTTCTCACAGGTGTCAGAGGTTGGGATTTGAACCCAGGTAAAAGCGGGAATTTTGAATTTGGATTTTTTTTCCAAGGCCCTCCTTTCTTTAAAAGATTTGTTGGAACACAATTTTGATGATTAACAAATCATTTTTTGTGCAAAGCTATTTATGAAATGAGTTTGATCCTCACTGAGTATTCCTTTGTTGTGTGGCCTTGTGTAAGATTGGACTAGGGCTCGAGTAAGCTGGCCTTGTGCCAGACTGACTTAAACTTAGTAAATATCTCCTAATCAATTTCAAATGCATTTATCTACACAAATAGCTCTTTGCTCTCTCCTTGCCATCAAAAAAACGAATCAAAGTTAATTAGACAATACAAATTTTCAAAACAAAAAAAGCAAAAGCGGCCATGTTTTTTTTTATTTCATTTTATATTTTGAGACACAAGTTTGCCTTTATATTAATATGATAATAATGAAATTTATTTGGGTACAGTGCTCAGGTGCACCACAACTCATCAAAGTCTCATGTATAGTACATAGAATAATGCACTAATGTCAGGAACATAAATAGTGTACAGTAATAATATACATGTATACGTACAGTGCTCAGGTGCAACACAATTCATCAAAGTCTTATGTATAGTACATAGAATAATGTACTAATATCAGGAACACAAATAGTGTACAGTAATAATATACACGTATGTGTACAGTGTTCAGGCGCAACACAATTCATCAAAGTCTCATGTATAGTATATAGAATAATGTATTAGTGTCAGGAACATGAATAGCATACCGTAATAATATACATGTATGCATACAGTGCTCAGGTGCACCACAACTCATCAAAGTCTTATGTATAGTGCATAGAATAATGTATTAGTGTCAGGAACATGAATAGTGTACAATAATGATATACATGTATGCGTACAGTTCTCAAGGGCACCACAACTCATCAAAATCTCATGTATAGTACATAGAATAATGTACTAATGTCATGAACATGAATAGTGTACAGTAATAATATATATATATGTGTGCACGTGCGTGCATATGTATGGAGGGGGGATATCAGGTATAGTTTTGTCGAGTTACAGGAAGCATGGAGGCTTTGAAAGATGCAGTGTTTTGGCAGCCTACAACAGATGCAGGCAGTTTATTCCATGCCTCAGCAACTCTGAGTGTGAAAAAATATTTCTGAAAGTCATGTGAACTATGCTGTTTTCTGACTTTGTAAGCATGCTCTGTTGTGTGGTTCTTCACCCTCAAGATTCTTTGGGGATTGCTCCTTAACAAAAAAAAGCATTTTTTGGTGAAATTTTTTTTGCTCTATGACAAAACAAAAAAAAATGAACTTAATTCTGAGACTAGGTTCGACCCAACTCAAACATCAACTGTTAACTTTGTTGGTCCCCCACCCCCCAAAATTAATGGATGTGTTCCTAGCAGCAGGCTTGTCTCCCCTCTTGCCAAGATAGATTTAACCATTTAGCATTATTTAAGGTTGCTGAAATTTCTTTAAAACACATTTTCTATATTTCTAGGTGGACCTCTACAAAACCCAGGAACTTAACATCAACTTTATACTAAACTTTGTTAAAATTTAATTTTTAATTATGCTTGCACATTATTTGAAATGAACTTAATTGTTATTATTATTATGATATTTTCATGTTAAAACATGCAGTTGTATTGATTCGAATAAATTCGTATTTTCAGTGTAGATTTACGGTGAAATGAAAATGACCGACCAAAACATACAGTTTCTTCAAAGTGAAACAAACAAGGGGACCTGTATAGATAGATAGATAGAAGATAGAGGATTTATTCCCCAAAGACTAGAGCAGTGGTTCTCAAATTTTATACAGTCTGGGCACACTTACAGTACTACAGATACTTAATAGTGCACTGTATACAAAATAGGACTAATATGTTATTAAGTTAACTGTTAAATATATTAAAAAAAAACACATTTAACAAAAGCAAACTTAACATAACTCTATGAATTTTATTCATTCCTGTGTTAATGAGAAACATGAGCTTGATGAGACCTTGCGATTTCTTCAATGTTTGGTCTTATGTTTGAGAGACAAACTCTCATTTCCTCATCAATGCATTGAAGAGTTCCTCTCTTTTTACACTTAATTGTTGCGAGGGTTGAAAATCCCAGTTCACATAAATATGAGGTGGAAAATTGCAATAAAATAATTTTTCTCAATAAAATTGTTTAAAACCTGTGTTTTTATTTAGTTGCAAGAAAAGTAACTTATAACTATCATAATAATGTCACAACGAAACAAGCAGAGTGTTCGTTAAGAAATGGTATAATATAGTAACTTAGTATACGTTTGCTTTTCATATCTGGATAGATTTTTCGAGAATACTACGAAGCGCACCTGAAAAAGCTCTGGGGTGCACTGGTTATTATTGGTTATTAAGTTAACTGCTAAATACATAAAAAATAACACATTTAACAAAAGCAAACTGAACATACCTCTATGAAGTTTATTTATTCCTGTGTTAATGAGAAACATGAGCTTGATGAGACATTGCGATTTCTTCAATGTTCGGTCTTATGTTTGAGAGACAAACTCTCAGTTCCTCATCAATGCATTGAAGAGTTCCTCTCTTTTTACACTTAATTGTTGCGAGGGTTGAAAATAAACTACCATAAATGATTTTCATTTTTCTCAATAAAATTGTTAAAAACCTGTGTGTTTTTTTAGTTGCAAGAAAAGTAACTTATAACTATCATAATAATGTCGCAAAGAAACAAGCAGAGTGTTCGTTAAGAAATGGTATAATATAGTAACTTAGTATACATTTGCTTTTCATATCTGGATAGATTTTTCAGGAATACTACAGAGCGCACCTGAAAAAGCTGTTTGAGAACCACTGGACTAGAGGGTTAAAATTAATTACAAACTGTACGCCTAAAAAATTAAAATGATTGAAGGTAAATTTGTGTCTAAAAATCAAAGGTTGTGTTATTGTTTTATTTGTCGACGTTAAATACGACAACCTTTTTAATCATTTTCATTTTGTTAACATTAAGAGGAAAAGAAAAGAAGCCATGATTTCTACCATATTTTTTTGGGAATTACTATTTTTCTAAATCGGTGTTTTTGGGATAGGAGGGGGAAAAATTTTTCCATCATGACCCCCCCTTCGTCTTAAAATGCTAGCACACTGCCTTGTGGGTGTGACTGACAGTTTGTGGGGATTTCTGATCCAAGGTTGTGGAAATTGTCTTGTCTCTTGCCAAGATCCACTGCGTTTTTTCCAATTGTGGATATAGCTCTGAGGTTAGTGCAACTGACTGGCAACCTTTGAGGTCCAATGTTTTTTTTTTGTTTGTTTTTTTTTTTTTTTTCCTTTCTAAGTCAGTCTAGCACTTGTTGAATCTTTAAAAAAATTTTTTTTTTTTTTCTAGACAGAGATAATTGACTTTATATCTGAGAACAAAAGCTATTTTTTTTTTCTTTTTTCTTTTCTTTCTAAATAAGCCTAGTACACATCAATTTTTTTAAAAAGATGATTTTTTTCTAGAAAAAGATAATTGACTTTATATCTGAGAACAAAAGCCTTTTTTTTTTCTTTTTCTTTTCTTTCTAAATAAGCCTAGTACACATCGATTTTTTTAAAAAAAGTTGATTTTTTTCTAGAAAAAGATAATTGATTTTATATCTGAGAACAAAAGCCTTTCTTAGTCAGTCTAGCCACTTGTCGAACCCGTTTAAAAAAAAAAAAACTTTTTTTTTTTCAGCATATCTGAGGATAAAAGCCTTTTTTTTTTTTTTTTTTTTTTTTTTTTCTCTAAGTTCAGTCTAGCACTTATTAAATTTTTAAAAAAATTTTTTTTTTTTTCTAGAAAAAGATAATTTATTTCAATGTCAGTTTTCCAAAAACAAAACAAACTTCCTTATTCTTCCTTCCTTCCTAAAATCTTATGAATATCTAATTTATAGTCTTAAGAATCTTTACAAATCTAGGAAGGTATATATATATATATATATATATATATATATATATAATCATACAATCATACACACATGTGCATATGTATGTGAATATGAGTGTACATATATATATATATATATATGTACATATGTATGTGAATATGCGTGTACATGCACACACACACACACACATATATATACTATAGTGTGAGATGGTCACTGTTTCAGCTTTTGCTGGAATAGCGTACCAAAGGCAGTATTATATATATATATATTTATACACACACACATACATATGTGTATTTTTAAGTGTGTGTATGCATATGTGTAATTTCTGTGTGCATACATACATGTATTTGCATGTGTGTGCATGCGCTTTTCTTTCCTTAATGTTTTAATTAGTACTTTATGAAACATTCTGGTGTTAAATGTTTTTATTTCATACACACACGTAAAAAAAAAGAAAAGAAAAAAAACACCCAAAAGGAATGTGTGTGTGCATGTATATGTGTGTGTATATATGTGTTTGCTGAAGTGTTTCTAGACAAACCTTTATACACACACACACACTCGCCCCGAGTTCAAATCCTGGATGTGGTAATTGCATTTCACTTAGCGCTAATACCCTTGGGAAAGGTATGAATCTACTCTCCCTCCAGCTATGGGTAAATAGTAGGGCAGCTGGGCTCTTTAACCTTGGTTAGGCAACCGGTCTAGGAGAAGGAAAACTCTGAATTCAAACCTGTTGAACTCCGCTTATGAAATTGACCTTGTGTCACATCCTGCTCGTGCAGAGGGGTTGGTAAATATATATACACACACACACACTATTCCTTTTAATGTTCTCTGGTTTCATTTGCATTTTTACTTTCTTGTGTCTCTTAAGAACATAGAAGACCTTATATGTTACTTTCAACTCATTCGACATAACTGCGCCAATTTTCGAACACCAAAACTCATATTAATCAGTTAAGTGAGTGTTTGTATATTTATTATAACTGTGTTAATTCAGGTTAAAAGTGCGGGCAGGGTCCAGTGGTTTCAGCCCTGGACCGTGTAAGCTAAACATTGATCCCAGGGGACCATCCCCCCCAGGCAACACCTGCCCCCTGTGATATAAAGGGGTAGGGCTGGATTTATTGCCTGGTGCCTGAGGAACTCCTTGAGGGGGATTGCCAGCAGGATCAACATATTTTTTGCCCGTCTCCCTTGGGCTTCAGTTTGAGGGTCGTCCCACATTGATAGGGCCTTGTGCCTGACACGTATACATGCGATAACTGTATTAATTCAGGTTAAAAGTGCGGTAAGGGTCCAAGTGCGGTAAGTAACCCAAACAAAGATCAAAGTGTAGTATCTGTGCCCGGGTCTGGAAGCCCTCAAAAGCTTCTTGCTCGATTCCAGAGGGACATCTCCAGGCAGCACTTGTCATCTTGTATAAAAGAGGCTGGTGTATTGCCTGATGCTTAATGTGCCCCAAAATGGGAATGCGGATGCAATTTTTAGGCCCTGTCATTGCTTCCCACATTAAACAACATTGTGACAAATTTGGCTTGGTGGGTAGCCAATAAACTTTTTTTTTTCTTGATGCAGGTATCATTGGGGAATGAGAAAAGTTTTGGTAAACAGGCCAAAAATAAGGTATCAAAAAGTTAATGTTTTAGGAACATGTTTAGGTTACCTTTACTGTAATTTTAACCTAGATTATATCGGCTTTAGTGTTCTCTTGTTTCCTTCCGATATATATATATATATATATATTATATATATATATATATCAGTATAAAAAAAGGCAAGTTGTTGTTTTCTTGTGATGATATTATGATAGGGGGGACAGATTTGGAACGTAAAATTTATTCAAACAATTCTTTCATTTTTTTTATTTTTTATCATTTTTTTATTTATATGGTAATTTTTACCACGCTTATAACTTGGATTATATGGGTTTTAGTGTTTTCTCGTTTCCTTCATATATATATATATATATATATATATATATATATATATCAACAGGGTAGAAGAAGGCAAGTTGTGGTTTTCTTGTTAGGATGATATTATAATAGGGGACAAATTTTGAATGTAAAATTTATTCAAACAGTTCTTTTTTTTTAACTTATATATATGTGAAAGGATAAATAATAAAGGAAAGAGAATGTTGAATGGATAAAATTGGTTTAATGAAATGCCAACATGTGTTTCGGACGAGAGTTTGTCCATGTACATGTATTCTATTTATTACTATTTTAAATATGAAATAAAATAATAATAATAATAATAATAATAATAGAAAAATATCAAATATTTAAGTATACAAAGAAAAACGGCCTTCTTCAGGGAAAAATGTTTGATATTTGAAGTTTAAACGGTCAAAATACAGAGAATTCATTTATTTATCCTTTCAACATATTGTCGGATTCATTTCCATTTTTCAACTTACATACATACATACATACATACATACATATATATATATATATATATATATATATCAACAGGATAGAAGAAGGCAAGTTGTTTTCTTGTGATTTTATTATATTGGGGTGGGGACAAATTTGCAACAGAAAATTCATTCAACCAGTTCTTTCATTTTATATGGTTACTTTTACCACGCTTATAACTTAGATTATATGGACTTTAGTGTTCTCTCGTTCCCTTCTGATATATATATATATATATATATATATATATAAATAAATATGTTGAAAGGATAATTAAATAAAGGAAAAAAAATTGTTGAAAGGATAATTAAATAAAGGAAAAAAAATTGTTGAAAGGATAATTAAATAAAGGAAAAAAAAATTGTTGAAATGGATAAAAATGGTTTAATGAAATGCCAACATGTATTTCGGCCATGAGTTTATCCATGTACACATTGTATTCTACATCTTTGGCCTTCTCCATGTTTGATGTTTGAGGTTAAAACGGTAAAAATACAGAGAATTGATTTATTTATCCTTTCAACATATTGTCAGATTCATTTCCATTTTTCAACTTACTTACATACATACATACATACATACATACATATATATATATATATATATATATATATATATATATAATACATACATACATACATATGTATATATATATATATATATAATCAACAGGATAGAAAGGCAAGTTGTTTTTCTTATGTTATTATAATAGGGGGGGGGGACAGATTTGGAACATAAAATTCATTAAAACTGTTCTTTCATTTTTTTTAAAAACTTTTTTTTTATATGGTTTCTATTACCACGCTTTTAACTTGGATTATATGGACTCTAGTGTTCTCTCATTTCCCTCCGAGATATATATATATATATATATATATAACAGGCTAGAAAAAGGCAAGTTGTTTTCTTATGATGTTATTATGATAAGGGGGGGGGGACAAATTTGCAACATAAACTTCATTCAACCAGTCCTTTCATTTTTTTTCTTTAAACTTTTTTTTCATGTATGGATTTCGGTACATTCTTACAATTATTAAAACATTATAATCTTCACTACAACAAAAAAAAAGAAAAAGAAAATACCCGATTGAAATGTTGTGAACATCGAACTCAGAGAATAAAAGTGTAACGGTCCACGATCAAACTTCTCACAATGTCCAGAAACTCCTCGTCCAAAATTTACCATAGCAAATTTTCCAATGGCCTATTTTATTTATTTACGACTTTTTTTTTTTTTTTTAAATGTACATATATCTTTTTATATCAAAATCTTTAAAAGAAAAGAAAGGAATAATGAAAATAAAATTTTAAACAAAAAAAAAAGAAAAATAAAGAATAAAAAAAAAAAGAAAAAAGAAACAGAGGTCAAAAAATTTTGTAAACAGCTCCCTCAGCATTGCTGCTACTACCAACCTCAGTTTGTCTTGGTTATCGCAAGAAATATACAAGCTACTATCAAGTGGGGTGACTCTGCATATCTTGGGGGTCAGCGATTTTTTTTTTTTTTTTTTTTTTTTTTATACCCCTCTTCATTACAACTTTGATACAAAAAAAAGAAAAGATGCAAATATTTTTTTTTTTTTTTTTTTCAAGCATCGCATTCTATTCCAACTTTAAATACCAAAAAAATTATCCTATCATAATACCAAATTTTTTTTTTTTTTTTAATGCAGAATTTTTTTTATCATGGGATAAAAAAATATTCTCACCATTCCAAATTAAAAAAAAAAAAAAAGTTGGAAAAAATTTTTTACCGCCCCCTCCCATTACAGCTATAAAAAAAAAAAAAATTTTTTTCATTTTATTTTTTGGATGCAAATTTTTTTTTTTAAAGATTTTTTATTTCCCCCTATTTTTTCCCCTATTACAATTTTGATACAAAAAAATAAGCAGAACTTATTTATCTATTTTTTTTCTTTATATATATATATATATATATATATATGTATATAATTTCTTTTTTTTTCACTTAGCTGTAATTTATGCTGAGAATAAAAATCTTATGTCCTTAAGCTAGGTAACAGTGATTTTAATCCTTACAGGGTACCGTAGTACTGACTTAAGATTAGAAACCTTGAAAATTCTTAAGGACGCCTATAAATACACAGAATATAAATATGAAATTGGCCATGTGTGTGACCATGGTCACTCTTTCCATGATTTAGGAAATGGCCTTTATATATATATATATATAAGCAATGGATATTCGACTTTTGATATATTCAACTTAAGCCAGAATATGGAATCTTTCCATCTTCCGAATTTGGCCCTATGCCAGATAAAGCTTAAGTAAATATCATGATGTGACCCCTTAATGTTTCTCTGTGCTTTTTAATGTAGAAGTAATTATCAAATGTTGTCAATAAACTTAGGAAAATAATTCCACTGTCTAGATTGAACGTCTCTGTACAGGGAAAGAAAGTCAGGAAAATCTAGTACTAGTGAAAAGGGGATAGACTCCCTTGCTGTCTGGCTGATACCGACTTTAGGCCACCCCGACGATGACTTTAGTTTTTTTCTTTAGATGGATAGATATGAACATACTGAGATATATATGAAGCGAGATTGATATAGACAAGGTGAGATAGATTAGATAGATGTGTACTTGGTGAGATAGATAATATAGATAGATATAAAAATATTGAGATGGATATCAACATGCTGATATAGATATGAATAAGCTTATATAGATCTGGTTAGATTCTATCAACACATTTAAAGTGTTTATATAATAAGAATAATGAAATCTATTGTGTACAGTGCTCAGGTGCACCACAACTCATCAAAGTCTTATGTCAAATACACAGAATAATGATTAGTGTCAGGAACATAAACTGTGTACAGTAATAATATACATGTATATAATAATGAAATGTATTGTGTACAGTGCTCAGATGCACCACAACTCATCAAAGTCTCATGTCAAGTACACAGAATAATGTATTAGTATCAGGAACATAAACTGTGTACAGTAATAATATACATGTATATAATAATGATAATAATGAAATTTATTGTGTACAGTGCTCATGTGCACCACAACTCATCAAAGTCTTGTGTCAGGTACACAGAATAATGTATTAGCGTCAGGAACATGAACAGTTTACAGTAATAATATACATGTATGTGTGCGCGTGAGTGCATATGTATGTGGAGAATGGTATCAGGTATAGTGTTGGCGGACTACAGGAAGCATGGAGGCTAAAATAAGAAATCTCTTGTTTTGGTTTTTCTAGGAATTGTTTAAGTTTTTAAGTCTTCACAATAGTTTAAGTTTTCTTTTTCTAAAAATAAAATCCTCTGTCCCCCAACTTTTTTTTTTTTTGTCCTTGAGGACCCAGCAGATTCATTCCACTTGATAGCAATTAAAAGGACTATCACGTTTTCGTGGAAATGTTTTGTAAAACGTGTGTTCTTTTAAAAGTTTGTAGACCAGCATTTCTATATCCATCTGGTCAGTTCCAAGGTGTCAAAATATTGCAAATATAGTCAACAAAATCAAGCTATTCTTGGTTGGGTTTGGGGTAGGGAAAGATTAGTTTTCCCTTGGTTTATTTGAGCCCCCCATTTATAGGGATCCTGACCCAGACCCCCCCACTAATTTTTTTTTTTTTTTTTAACTAACCCACATGCCATCTTTTAATGCATTGTTGCCTTATATTTGTTATTGAAAGTTCGTTGCAGATCAAATTGTTTGGGGGTCAAAAAAATAAATAAATAAATTAATGAAAAAAAAAAAAAAAAAAAAAAAATTCACGTAACCAAACATATTGATTCTGCAAAATAAAAATAGTTTGTAATTTTTCTGCAGTCACCATTATCAACGCTGTTCATATTTCTAGAGTAAAAAAAAAAAAAAAAAACTATTGCGGTGCAATTTAAAAAAAAAAAAAAAAAAAAAATTTTTTCTCTTTTTTCGAGATAAAAAATTTTTTTTTTTTTTTTCAAGGTTAAAAAAAATTTTTTTTTTTTCAAGATTAAAAAAAAAAAATTTTTTTTTCTCTTTTTCGAGATTAAAAAAATTTTTTTTTCTTTTTTCAAGATTAAAAAAAAATATTGCACTCAAAAAAAAAAATAAAAAAAAATAAAAAACATATGTAAATAGAAACACTTTAAATGATTGAAAAACCATTTTTTTAACCTGATCACAGGTTACACACTTGTATGAAAAATTTCAGCTTGTAACAGTGTTTACTTTAAAAAAAAAAAAAAAGAAAAAAAAAAATCAAATTTTTTTTTTTTTTAATTGAACTACACAACTTTTGTCATCTATTTGAAATATATACATATATATATATCTATTTAAAAACCAAAAATAAAGATTTTTAGATAGTATTTCACTCTCTAAATTGGCGATTTTTGAAAATTCTTTTTCTTTTTTTCTCTCTCTCTCTCTTTTTTCTTCTTTCTATTTCTCATGTGCATGTTATTTTTCACTTTTGTAAAAATATCAAATTGTCCATCTATGCGAAAATTGTGTGTTAATATACTGATACCAAAAATTAGATCTTTTACTTGTACCATTGTTTGAGGAAATAGCATCAAAGATCATCTACTAAAATGCATGAAATTACTTGTTTTTTCAAAAAATTAGAAAATCGGGTAGTCTAGATTTTCTTGTTAAAGGAAGGTTGAATTTCCGAAATATAGAATGAAATTTCACACTTTTTTTTAGCATGAGATCTTTTTTTACAAAACCAAAACTTAAAAAATCTAGACTAGACCATTGTTTGAGGAAATAGCATCAAAGATCCTCTACTAAAAGGCACTAAAAATCCTCATTTTCTAAAGGCTAAATTTTGTGAAAACCAGGATTTTTAGTGCATTTTAGTAGAAGATCTTTGGTACAAGTAAAAGATCTAATTTTTGGTATCAGTATTCAGTATACTAATACACAACTTTCGCATAGAAGGACAATTTGATATTTTTAAAAAGTGAAAAATCGACCTACTCTAATGTGCATGTTTTAAATCTTTTACATTGTGTTAAATTCAATTTTCAGCTCTACTCATTTTTTCACTCCAGTTGTCTCCCTTGTCTCGTTCCAGTTGTCTCCCTTGTTCTGAAATGACCATTGTAAATAACACATCACTCAATAAGTCCGGGCTTGACATATAGATGGCGCCCACTAAATTCAAGAAAAGGAAAAAAAGCTGTGCTACAAATAGACACCTTCTTAGAAAAAACTCTATTAAAATTGGACCTTGTGTCATATCCTTAATTAGAAAAATACTCGTTTTTCGAAAGAATTTGTATCTATAAAGACAGTAAACATGCGTTTTTTATGTACCCAATTAGAGCCTTGAAAAGTGTAAAAGTTTCCACAAAGTGAAATTAGTTATGACTTCCACTCCAACATTCGAAAATATATTTTCTTATTATGAAATCTTTTTAGTGTGTTGTTGACTAAATTCAACTCAACTTTGTTAAATACGTTCATGAGCCCCTCTTAAAATTCACAATCCCTATGTAATTTTGAGTGTGTGAACTTTATTTCAAGAAATACTAAAAACTAGAAACAAAAAACTAGCACAATTTCCACGCACGTTAGATATAAAACAGTGACACGTTTTGTCATACAATTTAAAATATATTAAAACAACAACAAAAAAAAAAAACAAAACAAAAAACAAGTAATGATAACAGAGCAATTTTTACGGTCCAATTCTGCTGAAAGCATCGGTTCCCCCTATATCCCCGGAATTAAGCAGCGGTGGCCCTGTTTAGTAATTAGTTGGGTGACCAGCAATAACAGGTACTGTAAGTAACCTGAGGTGTGTGTCATATATAAACAGTTTACTAACAGCAGTACAACCCTCCGCAATGACTCGTTGTGATAATCATGCTTCACTTTTTTCAATCAATTCTACTGTCACGCAGCTTTTAACGCATTTGCGATTTTAAAATTATTTTGTGACTATTCTTTTCGCCAGGGTAAGTCAATTTCACACAATTCATTTGTATTTAACCAATTCTAATCTAATTTTTGTTTACGATTTATTTTATGCTTCTTTTCTGGCTCATTATACATTTGATATTGTATATGTTTAAAATCTAAAACAAATAAAGATCTCGTGGTCTTATTATCTATCTTTATTTCTTTAAATTAATATTTTACGTCATTCTGTAAATATTACGTGACACTATTTTATCAAACCGTTAAGTGATCTCGTGATGTTGAATTAGCTTTAGTTATTTTAATATTCCCACGAAATAATATTTATTTTCTGATTTCCTATCGATCATAATTTATTATTTAGAGTTCTAGTGGTACTCAATGTATATCTGTGTGGATAATATTTATAACGAATTGTGAAAAAGTATCGCACCAAGATTTTTTTTTAAATCGATAAAATAATTTTTTTATGGGATTACAAAAAAAAAAGACAAACAACAAAAAACAAACAAACAAAAAACAAACCAATTGCTCTATATGAATTTATTTCTGAGAATAGTATTTATAAGATTTTAAGAAAAATTTTCACCGAACATTTTTTTAAAAGTCAACCTCGCTTATTTAACTTAATGAAATCACAACGTAATAAAATTGGACCCTAAAAAAAATCTAATTTTTTATTTGTAAAGTCCCGGAGAAACTGAGTTTGTTAATTTTCTTTTCAAAACTTCAGTCTGGGATGTCGAAAATTAAGATCTAAATTTCAGCCTATTTTTCGTTATATTCTTGTCTTAGTGCGATTACCTGATTCTGTGACGACTAGTTGTGAGTAATAGTTATTCTTGGCTTTTTCTATGGCCTTACCTAAACGGACAACGTAGAATCATAGAGATCCAATAAATATACGATGAAAAATAGTTTATTGTTACTACGAAATAAAATAACCCATTGTAAATAATAATGATGTAGAATAAATGTTGAAAATTAGGGAGGTATTATTTAGGCGAGAGCAAACGTGTAAAGTATACAAGAAATAACTTGTGAATTTAATTTCTTTTTCTAGTCACATAATACATGAGGGAAAAGGGATCACAGAAAGTATAATAACTATTCAACATGTGACAAAATATTTATTAAAAATGAATGAAAATTATGCGAACGGTAGAAACTCCTAATTTAGTGGCAAAATTACTTGGGATTATATCCTATTAAAATCCTTATCTAAAATTTGAATAATAATAGATGTTTAATTCAAATTAAAAAAAATTAATTGGGAAATTTTCCCTTAGATTTTAGAAGTTGAGCAGGGCACCGTGGAACATGATTGGTTTTATTTGAATTGATATTCAAGTAAAAAAGTTTTATTGCAGATGATAGAATCGGAGAAAATATAAAAATTAGAGAAAAAATCCTCATGAATATATATATATATATATATATATATATATATATATATATATATATATATATATATATATTACGGATCTTTGCTATACATATACATATATGTATATGTGTATGTGTAATATATATATGTATATGTGTATATGTATATGTGTGTTTATATATATATATATATGTGTGTATGTATATGTGTATATGTATATGTGTGTGTATAAATATATGTATATATTATAATATATATTATATATGTATGTATATGTGTATATATATATATTTGCTTCGATATATATATATATATATATATATATATATATATATATATATAATATATATATAAAAATGAAATTAAAGGAAGTAAATACATATTACTAATTACTTATTAAAAAATAAACTAGACACATAAAACTGTTCATTATATAATTACACAATGGCAGCTTTTATTAGACAGGAGAAATTTTGAAAAAAAAATGTAATTTCAGTTACAGATGACACCAATCTGTATTAACCTTATTAAAAAAAAACCGCATTTTTAAATATTCCACCATATTCCCACTATACAAGTCATCCATGAACGACAAATTCGATATTAAGTTATGGTGTTTATCACACACAGACACACACACACACCACACACACACACACACACACACACACACACACACACACCATGTGTGTCTTTGTGTATGTAATGTATTATAATGCACATATATGTAATATATGTGTATATATAATGCATATATAGATCTTATTATAATGGAGATTGTGTGTTTGTCTGTCTGTAACCGAAACTAAATCACTATTCAAGTCATAATTCACTTAGTTATTGACGTCACATTTACCATGAATTTATTTTTTATTTAAACCTCAATTATTGATAAAATGGTTATATCTTATTAATACTGTTGACCATATCTACCTACTAATAGCATGTAATTGTATTTTATATATACAACAAAATTGCGGTTTACAGTGTGAACGAGAAGGCTAATTGCATATTGATATTTAAAATTTGATTTTAATAAATATATGCTTAGTATTATTGATTTCTAATTGTTTGGTTTTCTCTTTAGCGAATCTGAGCAAAGATCTCGGGATACATCTTAAAAAGAAATCCATAAACAAGACGAAAGAACTGTAATTTTATTAAATACTTCATAAACTAACTAAATAGAATAAATTAGGAAAAATGAAAGAAGGGAGTGAAAGAAAATGATAGAAGAGTTTAAATATAAAGCTGTTCTATTTTTTGATTATACCCCCTCAGTTATCATTTTCTAATAGTTTCTAATTTGATATAATATTTTATTACATCAAAACCTAAATACTTGCACCCGAAGGGTGCATATATTTGCTAGTATATATAATAATGGCTGTCAACTCGTGTTCGGGTAAGAATATTTCATAGTTGCCATTAGCATTTGACACTTGTGCTTTATCAGATGACTCACCAGGTCAGCCCTGGTTAGACATACTATTCCACATAAACTACATCTTATTATAATGGAGATTGTGGGTTTGTCTGTCTGTAACCGAAACTATATTACTACTTCAAGTCAAATTTCCCTTTGTTATTTACATCACATTTACCATGATTTTATTTTTTTATACCTCATTATAATAAAATTGTTTTACATACTTATACTGTTGATCATATTTTACATACTAATAACATGCAATTGTATTATATATATACAGAAAAATAGAGGTTTAAGTATGAATGGAAAGGTAATTTGCATATTGATCTTAAAAATTTGATTTTAATAAATATATGCTTAGTATATTGTTTTCTTAATTGTTTGCTTTCATCTTAATGAATATGAGCAAAAATCTCTTCAATAAATCTTAAAAGAAATCCCTTAACAAGAAGAAATAACTGTATATTATTCTTTACTTCCTATTTTAAACTAACAGTTTAAATTAGGAAAATTTACCAATGAAAGACGGGAGTAACGGAAAATGATGGAAGAGTCAGTTTCAAAGTTGTTCTATTTTTCAATCATAACCCCTCTGTTCCCAAATCTTTTTATCTACATTCTTATTCAGTTTCATTAGCCTTTCTAATTTAAATGATATTTTATTATATTAAAACTTAAATACTTGCACCCGGAGGGTGCAATATTTGCTAGTATATATAATATATATATATATAAATATACAAAATAATAATATATATATATATATATATATATATTGTATATATTTATATGTGTGTATTTATATATATATGTGTATATATATATGTATATGTGTATATATATATGTATGTGTTTACATATATATGGTATCTAATATATAAAACAGAGATTTTGGTATGTACGTGTCGAGTATAACAAAAAAACGGGAGGTCAGTCAGATTCAAAATCTTGCATACACATTGATATCGTTCTAACTAAGAAAAATTCCAAATTTGGTTATTGATTTTACTGATTAAGGGATTTAATCGATTAATCAAAACAAAAAAATCAAACGATTTTTCGAAAGCCCATAGCATAGCTGCTGCTGCTGCTAATACTTGGTCTATCAGCGGAGGCTCGCCTGACTGTTTATCAGCAGAAAGAAAGAAAGAAAAGAAACAACGAAAATGTTAGCGACTCGCCTGGCTGGTTTAGCAACAGAAAGAAGAATAAAGAAAGAAAGAAAGAAACAATGAAAATGTTAGCGACAAACTAAATTTTTAACGTAAAATAAATTCGTTTTTTATAATCTTTCTAATATTTATTTATATTTATCGTATGTTTTTGAAACTAACTTTTATTGTACAATGTACACACACTTAATTTAAATTGTTGTCATGCACAAAAAATTGTAGAAAAATGAAAATTGTTTCAAACACAAGTTTACGGTTACATTTTTTAAAAATAAGATTTTAAATGTCAATAAAAATCAGTCACCAGTATAGGGTTGTATAAATGTAAATAAAAAAAATGATAAAACGAGTTGTTTTGTAATTAATACTAATGGTTTTTAAAAAAAGTCTTAATAGTTTAGAGAACTAATGAAGACGTTTTAAATGTAAGCAAAATAGATATTGCATTCTCTTTATCGTTAAGAACTAGATTTGAATTGTCATGTAGAAAAAATTCAAAGAAATAAATTACAATCTATTTCTAACTTATCAAGCAATTAAAAACTGAATTAAAATTGTCCCCAAATACTATTATTATTTTTCAAACTGGAGTTTCAGTGAAACTTTCGTGAAAAGAAGAGAAAATAATCTTGCTCAATTTATAATTTGTACGAGTCTTTATCAATGAATTATTTTTTATAAGCGAGTTTAGAAAAAATTATTTATCTCTCTCTNGGGTAATCTTGAACTTTAAGTGACTAAATTCCTACCATAAGATTGTACGAGTTTGTACTAAAATTACGTTGAATCACAAGATGGCTGCCATTGTTTACAATCTTCTTCTTGGAAAAAGAACAAAGGGACTTAACTCTCATTTAAAAAAAGAGCAAAACGATTGGGTCTATCTTTTACGTGCTAGGGCTTGATATGACCAGCAAATTGATCAGACGGGGCCTTTCCGACCACCTGTCTAGCCTCAGTAAGCCATGGGCTGCTCAGCCACCAGGATTCCTCATTAAGCATCAATCACCACCCAAGGCCAACAGGTGGCCCATTGTAATTTCATACCTCATTTTTTACCATTTTTTTGGGTGTAGAAGGAAATGGACACAGTGACACAGGTTCAAGTCTTGGACAAAGGTTATTTGCATTTCATAGTTGCTAATACCCATGGGAAAGGTATAACGTTTCAAGTACATCGGTCCACCATCTCTAACACCTTTGATTCTGACTAAGATCAAGGGAGGTAACTAGTGTATGAAACGTTCCTACTGTTATCATTTATACTTAACTTATGTGTGACGAAATTGAAAGGCAGCGCTATGACAAGCGGATTCCCAGCCCCCACAAACAAAGCGTGTAGGATATGTTTGGCCTGTGCGAGGGGAAGAGTGTGGCGATGGCTACAGGTATTCGAACTCGCTACTTCCTCGTAGCTGAGGTGCTGTTAGAGAGACCCGGATGAGTATATCGGAATTTGCATAAGCGCAGCCGAACGAGCAGAAATAAGACGGACTGTCGCTGACACAGGCGAGTGAGGAAGAAAAGTGTTTGGAGGCAAGTGAAATCTGACGACTGCTATTTGAAGTGAGAGTAACTGCTCAGTTGGGAAAGGAATTACATTTCGTTTGCTAGAGAGACTTGCAAAAGATAATAATATTCTTTAATTTTTAGACCATCCAAAAGATTATGGCATGAACATAAATAAGGAAGTGTACATTAGTTTGTATTTATAACTAAAAAAGTTCTAATAAAAAGAAATTAGAAAAGTAATAACTCTTCACTCTCGCGTGTCTCTCTCTCTCTCTCTCTCTCTCTCTCTGTGTGTGTGTGTGTCTCTCTCTCTCTCTCTCTCTCTCTCTCTCTCTCTTCGTGTGTGTGTGTGTGTCTCTCTCTCTCGTGTGTGTGTGTGTGTGTGTGTTCTCTCTCTCTCTCTGTGTGTGTTCTCTCTCTCTGTGTGTGTGTGTCTCTCTCTCTTGTGTGTGTGTGTGTGTCTCTTCTCTCGTGTGTGTTGTGTCTCTCTCTCTCTTTGTGTGTGTTGTGTGTGTGTCTTCTCTCTCTCTCTCTCTCGTGTGTGTGTGTGTCTCTCTCTTTGTGTGTGTGTGTGTGTGTGTGTGTCTCTCTCTCTCTCTCTCTCGTGTGTTCGTGTGTGTCTCTCTCTTTTGTGTGTGTGTTTTTTCTTTCTGTTTGTGTTGTGTGTGTGTGTCTCTCTCTCTCTCTCTCTCTCTCTCTCTCTCTCTCTCTCCACACATACATACACACACAACGAAATTTTTATTCAACAAAAAATTGAGATCACTTCCAATATTCAAATCAAATAAAGAAACGAAAATACCACACTAAAACAAGTTACAGATTGATGTAAGATCTAAGGGAGATAACTGTGGTAAAGTTTCATACATTAGTTACCTCCCTGAATGTTTCTTTGGGGGAAAAAAAGAATAAAAAATAAAAATTAAAAATATTACCTGTCTGTAAAAAAGTTTCCTATGATAAGAATATTAATTAGCATTATTGGTGCGTTGAGGAAGAAATTGCCAAAGAACAGCCAATAAAGTAAGAAAAAAAAATATTCCTTTCACAAGACAATACACCCATGTCACAACTACATGAATTGCACTTCGAATTGCTTCCACAACACCCTATTCCTCCAGATCTGGGCCCCAACGACTACTGGTTGTTTACAGACCTCAAGAGAATGCTCCAGGGAAAGAGATTTGTCTCCAATGAAAAAGTGATATCGGAAACTGAGGCGTATTTTGAGGCAAAAGACAAATCAGTTACTCCTATAACTCCAACCTAAAAAAAAGGGGAACCACTCTGAATGAATTTTATAAATTATTTTATTTTAGAGCTAAGAATAAAAATGTCTTTAGTCTCTCTTCAATAATTCACAATTTGGGATATTACAAATATAAAAACTTTTTTTTTCTTTTTTTTTTTTCTTTTATTCATTTTAATTTTACGTTGGGTATTTAAGCAACACAAGACCATGGAACATTCATTTTAAAATGGAAAAAAAAAAAAAAGAATTCGGCAGATAAGCGACACCAGATAATCAGGATTTACATTTTTGCCTTTCATCTTGGACGGTCTCATTTTTAACCAGATGGTTTGGAAAATGGGTTATTTCCTATACGTCCAACATAAACAAAGGGAAACCACTCTTGACTGATAATTTATTTTATTTATTTATTCATTGATCTACTAGGAAAAAAGAAGACGAGGTTAGGGTTAGGGTTTAGGGTTAGTTTAATAGGAAAATAAATAAATTTATCAGTCAAGAGTGGTTCTCCTTTGTTTATATTGGAATTATAGGAAATTACCGGAAAATGAACAGTTGTATTTTGTATGAACACCAGTATTAATATATAGATGAAATATTTCTTATACTTGATAATTCCTTTTGCACCCCCACCCCCGTCCTATTTAGGTAATTTATTTTATATATAGGTAGAAGATGGGCGTTTCTCATGGTCTACTCTCATCGAATGCTTCAGGTTTCTAGTCTTAGGTCACAACAAAATAAAGTTTAATAAAAAATTATGAATAGCAGACTAAGAAACATCAAGGGAGGTAACTAATGTATGAAACTTTACCACAGTTATCTCCCTTAGATCTTACATCAATCTGTAACTTGTTTTAGTGTGGTATTTTTCGTTTCTGTATTTGATTTGAATATTGGAAGTGATCTCAATTTTTTGTTTGAATAAAAATTTCGTTGTGTGTGTGTGTATGTATGTGTGTGAGAGAGAGAGAGAGAGAGAGAGAGAGAGAGAGAGAGACACACACACACACACACACACAGACACAGACACACACACACACACACACACAAGAGAGAGACACACACACACACGAGAGAGAGAGAGAGAGAGACACACCACACACACACACACACACACACACACACACAGAGAGAGAGAGAGAGAGACACACACACACACCACACACACACGAGAGAGAGACACACACACACACACACCACACACACACGAGAGAGAGAGAGAGAGAGAGAGAGACACACACACACACACACACACACACACGAGAGAGAGAGACACACACACACACACACGAGAGAGAGAGAGAGAGAGAGAGAGAGAGAGAGACACACACACACACAGAGAGAGAGAGAGAGAGAGAGAGAGACACGCGAGAGTGAAGAGTTATTATTTTCTAATTTCTTTTTATTAGAACTTTTTTAGTTATAAATACAAACTAATGTACACTTCCTTATTTATGTTCATGCCATAATCTTTTGGATGGTCTAAAAATTCAAGATAATATTTATCTTTTGCAAGTCTCTCTAGCAAACGAAATGTAATTCCTTTCCCAACTGAGCATGTTACTCTCACTTCAAATAGCAGTCGTCAGATTTCACTTGCCATCCAAACACTTTCTTCCTCACTCGCCCTGTCAGCGACAGTCCGTCTTATTTCTGCTCGTTCGGCTGCGCTTATGCAAATTCCGATATACCTCATCCGGGTCTCTACTAACAGCACCTCAGCTACGAGGAGGTAGCGAGTTCGAATACCTGTAGCCAGTCGCCACACTCTTCTCCCTCGCACAGGCCAAACATATCCTGACACGCTTTGTTTGTGGGGGCTGGGAATCCGCTTGTTCATAGGCTGCCTTTCAATTTCGTCACACATAAGTTAAGTATAAATGATAACAGTAGGAAGTTTCATACACTAGTTACCTCCCTTGATCTTAGTCAGAATCAAAGGTGTTAGAGATGGTGGACCCGATGTACTTGAAACTTTATACCTTTCCCATGGGTATTAGCAACTTATGAAATGCAAATAACCTTGTCCAAGACTTGAACCTGTGTCACTGTGTCCATTTCCTTCTACACCCAAAAATGAATGGTAAGAAATGAGGTATGAAATTACAATGGGACCACCTGTTGGCCTTGGGTGGTGATTTGATGCTTAATGAGGGAATCCTGGTGGCTGAGCAGCCCATGGCTTACTGAGGCTAGACAGGTGGTCGGAAAGGCCCCGTCTGATCAATTTGCTGGTCATATCAAGCCCTAGCACGTAAAAGATAGACCCAATCGTTTTGCTCTTTTTTTAAATGAGAGTTAAGTCCCTTTGTTCTTTTTCCAAGAAGAAGATTGTAAACAATGGCAGCCATCTTTGATTCAACGTAATTTTAGTACAAACTCGTACAATCTTATGGTAGGAATTTAGTCACTTAAAGTTCAAGATTACCTGAAAGATTAGGCTTGTTAACCATCACTCCACAATTTGACATCTAATATGTTGTTGTTGTTGTTACTTGTTTAACATTATACATACTAGCAAATATATGCACCCTCTGGGTGCAAATATTTAAGTTTTAATATAATAAAATATCATATTAAATTAGAAAGGCTAATGAAACTGAATAAGAATACAGATAAAAAGATTTGAAACAGAGGGGGTATGATTGAAAAATAGAACAACTTTGAAACTAACTCTTCCATCATTTTCCGTTACTCCTGTCTTTCATTGGTAAATTTTCCTAATTTAACTATTTAGTTAAAATAGGAAGTAAAGAATAATATTAGTTATTTCTTCTTGTTCAGGGATTTAAGATTTATCCCCGAGATTTTTGCTTATATTCATTAAGATAAAATCAAACAATTAGAAATCAATAATACTAAGCATATATTTATTAAAATCAAATTTTTAAGATCAATATGCAAATTAGCCTTCCCATTCACACTGTAACCGCTATTTTGTTGTATATATAAATACAATTGCATGTTATAGTAAGTAGATATGGTCAACAGTATTAATGATGTAAAACAATTTTATTAATAACTGAGGTTTAGATAAAAATAAAATCATGGAGAATGTGATGTAAATAACAAAGGGAATTGTGACTTGTATAGTAATATAGTTTCGGTTACAGACAGACAGACAAACCCACAATCTCCATTATAATAAGATGTATATAGGTATATGTTGCACCCTTCTTTTATAATCAGTCATCTTGGCGCCAGATTGCAATATGAATATTTACTTTATTTTATACTTACCTTGTTTCTTATTTTACCTTTTGTATTGGACGGCGCCCATCTCTTCACTCACTCTGTTCTTGTCATTGTTTAAGTTGTCACCATTTTGTTTGAGTTTTGTTTCTCTCACTGTCACTCAGTTCTTTGGTGTTCTTATGGGCACATATTAACTTTGTTTCGGTTATTTCCTATAAGTCTAACATAAACAAAGGGGAACCACTCTTGACTGATAAATTATTTATTTTCCCATTAAACTAACCCTAAACCCTAACCCTAACCCTGTATTCTTTTTTCCTAGTATATCAATGAATAAATAAATAAATAATTTATCAGTCAAGAGTGGTTCCCCTTTGTTTATGTTAGACTTATAGGAAATAACCTCAAAACTTTGTCGGCATGAAATGACCCACCGAGGTTGATGTTCAGTAAAACAAAACAAACAGTTTTAAAGAAGAAAACTGACTTATGTGAAAACATTTTTTGTGAGCTGGTAATTTCCTATAAGTCTAACATAAACAAAGGGGAACCACTCTTGACTGATAAATTATTTATTTATTTTCCCATTAAACTAACCATAAACCCTAAACCTGTGTTCTTTTTTCCTAGTAGATCAATGAATAAATAATTTATCAGTCAAGAGTGGTTCCCCTTTGTTTATGTTAGACTTATAGGAAATTACCAAATAACCTTTATTTCTTGAGTACCTGTGACATAGTGGCTATGTTTTCATTTTTTGCCCATTCTTTAGGGCTTATCTTACCCACCCCATGGATGTAAGAGAGAAGAGGGAGAGAGAGAGAAGAGGGAGAGAGAGAGAGGAGGGAGAGAGAGAGAGAGGAGGGAGAGAGAGGGAGAGAAGGAGCAAGAAGAGACAGGAGACGACCAGAGACAGAGTGGCTCAATGAAGTGAGTCCTTGGTGTTAGGTAGAATCCTTTGTTTGTTCTTTAGGGAAGAATCCTTGTTTAAGCATAGTCCTTGGTTGTTCCTTGCAGAATCTTTGTTGTTGATCCGTTCATGTGTTGAATCCGTGCAAAATGAATGGCTTTCAAGGTCAGTGACTAAATAGTTAACCAACCATGCAGAGTCTATAAGTTTAAGTGGTGGATTCCAGCACACCTTTATATATCAGAATATTCCAACACTTTCAATAAAGAATCTGAAATAAAATAAAATATTTGGTTATTTCCTAACATGATCAAAGGGGAACCACTCTTGACTGATAAATTATTTATTTATTTTCCCCTTCTTTTTTCCTAGTAGATCAATAAATAAATAATTTATCAGTCACGAGTGGTTCCCCTTTGATCATAGGAAATAACCAAATATTTACTATTTTTAATCTCTGTAAATAATAATTTATATTGATTCTTTGAATATATAAAGAAATATTTTGTCTATTTGTCTGTATAGAGTCCTCATTTTCCCTCCCCGCTCCACACCGGTGTGGGGAGGGGTTAATTTGGATTAACTTGTCTAAACATTACAAAGTCAGCACAATATATACCATTGTTTTTCCTTTTGTCAAAGCTTAGTAAATAATTGTCGTCAATAGCCAAGGGAGGTAATTTACGTAAGTAGTAAGAAGCTTTCCAGCCTTATCTCCCTTAGATTATATAACCACTGATTCCGAATAATTTGCTCCTTTCAACAGTTGAAAAGTTTCATCCCCTCCCCACACCGGTGTGGAGCGGGGAGGGAAAATGAGGATTCTATACAGACAAATAGACAAAATATTTCTTTATATATTCAAAGAGTCACTATGAATTATTATTTACAGAGAAAAAAAAAAAAATTTGGTTATTTCCTATGATCAAAGGGGAACCACTCGTGACTGATAAATTAATTATTTATTGATCTACTAGGAAAAAAGAAGGGTTTAGGGTTAGTTTAATGGGAAAATAAATAATTTATCAGTCAAGAGTGGTTCCCCTTTCATCATGTTAAGAAATAACCAAATTTTTTTTTTTCAGATTCTTTATTGAAAGTGTTGGAATATTTTGATATATAAAAGTGTGCTGGAATCCACCACTTAAACTTATAGACTCTGCATTGCCAGCCAATCAAAACGCTTGAATACGTGGTTGGTTAACTATTTAATCGCCAAACTTGAAAGCTGTTCATTTGCACGTATTTGACACAGATGAACGGATCTGCAACCAAAGGATTCTGCCTAACACCAAGGACTCTTCCCTAAATAAAAAGGATTCTACCAACCATAAGGACCTGGTAATCTGAACTTTAGCTACATAAATGGGAGTAACCTCCCCTTGTCTGTTTCACCTGGAGGAAGCCGTTTTTTATATTAAATAACTCACAGGGTTGATATGCCATTAAACCAAACCTTTTTCTATATTGTTGTTGGCCGTTGTCTCCAATTTCCATAGCCTCATTCCTCGGAAGTTATTTTCTTGTAATCCATTGATTCCACTTGATAAATCTGGCCCTTGATTTATCAGACATTAATAGAGCTACCCCACCATTGCTCAGGATTTAAAAAGTAAAAAATATATCAACATCTTATTATAATGGTGATTCAGTGTTTGTGTGTCTGTAACCGAAACTATGTCTGTTCTTTCCTCGTAATCTGTTGATTATGTTTGATAAAACTTGCCCTTGATTTATCAGTGAGCAAGTTATTTATTTAGGATTTGCACTGTTACATAATCTGTAATTCCGAGGGGATGACCCTTTTCATACCATGGCCGGGTCCTTCCATGGAAAATTACAGAAGCCCGCCAAAATATGTGAAGTCACATGGGACCTTTCGGTCGCCAGTTTGCAGTTAGACGTCAGGCAGAGCGGTCAGCCATTTTATGCTCTGTCCAAACTGGAACTCACGCGCTATATTAGTTAGAGGATTATGTATAGTTAAGGAAATAAAAGTTTGGATAATTAATATGTTCTTGTGGTTAATGAATGTCTTGGTAACAAGACTAAGAAATGACGACCAGCCAGCAGGAACATAGTAACAGAAAACCAGACCGAAGTCCCCAAGAAAGTCCAGACCAAGTCAAGATGTTAGAAGAAATACCAAAGACGATCAGAATACTAAAGACGGCCAAGAAATAGAATTAAAGAAAGAGGTATGCAACATTATAATTATTTAGTGCCAGTGAAGAAGGCGCTATGCAACAGCACAATACAAACTGTGTACATACATACATATATACATACATACATACATATATATATATGTGCCCATGTGTAATGGTTATCAAGCTAGTCTCGCAGATCTGTTACTTGATTATCACCGGATACCTGATATTTGCAACCTTGTGCAACATCCTACCAGCTGTGGGTAAATAGTAGGGCAGACTGGGCTGTTTAATCTTAATTACTACAAATTAATACAAATACTAAAATGTAGAAAAGATAAAAAAAAAAAATTTTAAAAAGGTTGTAGGTTGACGAAATCTATTTTTGATAGTAAAGTTAGCAGTGAAGTCTATTGTCTTATACAGACAATAGCCAGACAGCGAGGGAGTCTATCCCATTTTCACTAGTGCTAAACCAAGGAGATTGTTTTTTTGCATCTGAGCTCCCCACAGATCCCTGTGCTACACATGCATCGTGTCAGTGAAGGCTGGTATCAAAGACAAAACCTTGGGATTATGAGTTAAACTAGGCCATTATTGACAGGTAGTGTAGTATAATCATTTAAAGTGATACGTAAAACGTTGGTCAACTTAGAGAACAGTTGACAATCATTTGAGAACATGGCCCTCATTGGACGAGAGTGTCACATGATCAAATGACACTAAAAGTTAAAGGAAAACTTTAGAAAACTATTTGTATTTATGTATGAGTAGTGGCTTACCGGTGGGTACGGGTACGATCGTTGGGAGCGCACAGAATCCAGGGGTTAAGACCGTGAAAAAACAAATACAAAGTGCTCAATACAATGTAGAGCAAAATTTATTTAAGAAATGGATATAAAGTAACCTACTCGAGTTTCATCATCTGAATCGTCAGGGTTACATCCGCTGAATTAATCGAGTTTTCGATTAATATCAGTTGATACCACGTTTGAGATCCATTCCAACATACATACGTGGTATCAACTGATATTAATCGAAAACTCGATTAATTCAGCGGATGTAACCCTGACGATTCAGATGATGAAACTCGAGTAGGTTACTTTATATCCATTTCTTAAATAAAGAAAACTATTTGTATATACATTGGCTAAATCTGTTATTGACGGGTAAATAAGTCACGATGGCAGAGTGACCTATTGTCAGTTGACCAGGAAGATTGTTTTTGCATCCGAGCTGCACAGATCCCTATGCTACTCGTGTACTGAGTTGATGAGGGCTGGTATCAAACCGGGAACCTTGCTGTTTCTAGGTGGATGCTCTAAGAACTAAGCTAAACTGGCCATCCCCTATTAATAGGTAGCTTATTATAATTATTTAAAAGTGATGCGAAAAACTGTTGGGCCAACAGTGATTTGAGACATTAAAAAGTTTGTGGAAAAACTTTAGTCAGTTGAAATTCACAAACAGTGACAAACTGTTTCCACCCAGATCTGATACACCGCTTGTTGGTCTAAAAGTTATTGAAAAAAAAAAAATAAAAAAAATAAAATAAAAAATAAAAAAAATTTTAAAAATCGTGTTACTCATCATTCCACTGATAAGAATATGAACCAATGAAACTGGCATTGGCAGACAGTTATCTGGAGTTTAAACCTAAAAATTTTCAAATTCTTTGATTTAACCACGTCACAGAGAAAAAAAAAAAAAAAAAAAAAAAAAAAAAAAAAATCCATTGGGGACAGATTTTCATTTTAACCCCTCACTCCCACTGTGGTGGGTATATATTCATTCCCCCCCCCCCATTTTAACCCTTGGTACTCATAATTTTACATATACAATTTTTTTTTTTTTTTTTTTTTTTTTTTAATTTAATAGAAAGAACCACTGTATCAGTTCGGAAATTTTTTTTTAAAGTTCGGGGAGAGGGGGTGAATAGTACCCCCCCCCACCCCTGAATTATAATAAATCAAAGAAAAAGATAATTACAATTTAAAGAAAAAAAAAAAAAAAGAAAAAAATTTTTTTTTCAAAATACTATTGGACAAAATGCGCAGATGTGTTGTTGCAAATACGAGTCTAATCTCTTTAATATGAAGTAATTAAAATAATATAAAAATGTTGATAGTTTTTTTTGTTTTTTTTTTGATTGGGCATTTCAAATATAGATGAGTGGGAGCTGATGTTTTGGTATTTCTAAAAACGTTTTTTTTTTTTTTTTCAATTTGCAAACATATTTTGTTTTTGTATTAATATCCCCCAAAAGCTGAGAGCTTTAGATTTTTAGCATTATAGACTATTTCAGGCAGCCAAGAGGAGTTATTTAGACGTTTCAATCCTCAGATTCACAAAAAAAAAAAAAAAAAAAAAAAAAAAAAATTATTTTGCATCTGATGATGGGAATGACTAGATAACTCCTCTAGGTCCCTAAAATAGTCTATAATGCTAAAAATCTAAATCATTATTTTTATATATATATAATATATATATATAAAAAAGATGGTTTTAAATGTACCTCCCCCACTGTTTAAAAAAAAAAAAAAAAAAAAAAAAAAAAAAAAAAAACAACAGGGTCGGAGGACCCATTTTCTTGTTTTCTCATGCTGGACATAAACATAAAATAAAATTCCTCAAATGTTTCGCAATCAAAATTATTATTTTTATTATTTTGAATATGTCATTACATTCACAGCATAGAAAAAAAAAATAAAGAAAATAAAGAAAAAAAAAAAATAATAAAAACCACGCAGGAGCAGTGAAGATGATGATTGATGGGGGAGGGGTGCATATGGAAGAGGGGGGAGATGAAATGGGGGGGGTCAGAAATATTTGTAACTCGGGGGAGGGGGATAGGGTACAGCAACACAGAAGATAAAAAGCAAAGTTTTACAGCGTAGAGAGAGAGAGAGAAGAGAGAATACATGGCAAATATGAGCACCTTACACGGGTGCATTTCTGTTGCTCCTGCTCGGGAGGGGGAGGGACAATATGGCGTAGGGGGTATGGGAAGAAAGAAAAAAAAAAAAATGCCCCAGGGAGGTTTTTTTTTTTTTTTGGTTTTTTTAAAAAAAAGGATTGAGCAGATACACCAAGAGAAATTGGAGTGGGGGGGTAGTAAAAAGAGAATATGAACACCTTGAGAGGTCAGGGTAATGATGTTAGGGTTAGGGTTTAGGGTTATGTCATTTTTTAAAATTTTTTTATTTAAATTTTTTTTTTAAAGAGGCAGACTAGTCTCCAAACTGGTTGGTAATCAAAGAAAAAAATATCCCATGTTTAAAAAAAAAAAAAAGCCGGAGGAGGGGGAGGAGGATGGGGGGGGGGTTACAAAGTGTAACTAATTTTTAATCGTAATGAATCGATTCAATGATATACTTGGTTAAGTTGAAACAACGTCAATAATGGTTTGGCGGAGGCAGGTGGGTCAGGGTTAATAAAGGTATTGAACAAAAAAAGAAAAAAAAAAAAAAAAGAAAAAAAAAAAGACAAATACTGGAAGAGGGGGAACTTGGGGGATTGGAAAGGTTAGGGGAGAAAAAAAAAAAAAAAAAAAAAAAAAAAACGAAATTGGGTTTTTATAACCAGTAACAAAATACTCGAATGAAGATGGGGGACGAAAATGTTTGATAAAAACAATTGTCCTTGTGGCAGCATGCAAATATGGCGACAATGACGTCAATGGGATAAAAAAAAAAAAGACCAAAAAAAAAAAAAAAAAAAAAAATCCGCCCCGCCCACCCCGTGTCTATTATTCAGCTGGTCTGCCAATGTTAAAAATCTGGTAGGGTCGTTCCCCCTTTTAATTTTTTTTCTTTTAAAATTTTATTTTTTTTAAAATTTCTTTTTTCTTTTCTTTCAATGTCACCCCCCCACCCACTTCTCTCCGTTTTTGAAAGAGATAGACAAAGAGAAAGAGAGAGAGAGTCCTTTTAGGTCTGGGGGCTGGGATTCTCAAGCATTTCCATGAGGAAAGTGTCAATTGGAGTGTCTCCGATGAGTTTGAAGAAGAACAGATGTTCGAGGCATTTAAGTCCGATACTTCGGAGAGCCGGCAAACGCAGGAGCAGTTTGGCAAAACGGCCAGTCTCTTCTGGGTACTGGCATTTGCAGTATTCTTCCAAAGTGGCGTAGACTTTCTCACGAAGCGATTCCACTTCTTGGGTTGAGACAAGTCCTTTAGCATCTGGAATTAAAAGAGAAAAATAAAAAAAATATTTTAAAAATATTAAATAGACTAAACAAAAAAAATAAAAAATGCACCCACTGAGCACAAGTATCGTAAATCCTCGAGTATAGTCCACCCTTGAGTATATTACGCAGGGGATTTTTAGGGGGCTGTACCTCTGAATAAACATTGTTGGACAGCAAACAGAGACTCAGACATTGCTTAGAAAATATTTTTCATTTTTAACCTCGTATATAGTAAGTACTAGGGATTTCGACCTTTATATTTTGGGGAAAAAAGTGCGGATTATACTCGAGGATTTACGGTATTTTAGTTTTAATATAATTAAATATCATATTGAATTAGAAAGATTAATGAAATTAAATAAGAACACAAAAAAGATTACACTTATTTTTACTTATTCTAATTTCAATATAAAATTATACATAGGATTGCTTTTAATATGTTTTGGAATAAAACAATAATATTAGAAATCAATAAAACCTAGTAATTATTTATTAAACACATTTTATTAAAACCGGTATGCAAATCACTCACACCATGTAAACATTTATTTCTTAATGATATATGACACAAATCCCAATTTAAACATTAATAATCTGGGCTGTTTTTAGGCAAATCTATCTCAGCTAGACTTTAATAGACATTATTAATAAATAAGATGCTTTATCTATCTATCTATCTATCTATATCTATAATCTATATATATATATATAATATATATATAGAACAGTTGAGGTGTATGTGTGTATGTCCGGAGGAAACTACAAAAATAAAACAATGACAAAGTAAATCTATATATATACATTTACTATCACCAGAAGTTGCTTTTTGAGCAAAAATAATGAAGATTCAATTTATATCTAGGAAGATAATAGTAATTGGTAATTTGCTTGAAGCATTGTTAAGTATGTTATTATATAATAATGATTGGAAGGCAATTACAATGCGTATAAAATAAAAACAAAAAGATGTTTTTCGTCTTATCGATTTCAAAGTAAACTTTATCTTCAGAGACTGTTTTCAGAAATGAATGTTTTTTTGTTTATTTTGTGTCGTTATATTTTTTTTTCTGTCTTTTTTTCCTTTTTGTTATAAACACGCGTCTCATGGTGTTCTTTTTTTTTTTTTTAAAGCAACGCGGAAGGTCGTGGTATTATTGGTAATAGCCGTTGCTCATTCAATTTCAATTTTTATTTTTTTTCCTCTTCCTTTTTCTCTTATATTCTCTTATGAATGAATGTAGTCTCTTACTTTTGAAATATCTGTTGAGAATGGGTTTGAATTTTTTGTATGTATATGTATCTAATCTTGTCTGGTTAACTTCCGGTGAATATTGCTACATTTAACTATCTTGAATTCAAAATAAAAACGGTCAAATAGAAGAATTTATTTACTTAGCTTTTTTTTCTCCAGTTGTAAAATAAAATAAAAAGTATTAATTTAATTAGATAAATCAGTAAATAAATAAATAAAAAGATTATCTTTAATTATTTATTAGAAGGATTGATGAAGATACTATTCAAATTCTAATTCTTAAATAAGAGATGGGAAAGTCATTGGTGGCGTTTGTGATTAAAACAAACAATTTAATCATGGAAGACGAAACTATCAATAGATCTGTGAGACTAACTTATTTTAACCCCCTTTCTACCCAGGCAATGCCGGGTAGCCACTTCTAGTTAAGATTAAAGGGTTTCTTTTTTTTCTTTCTTGCAAAATTAATTTACTTACCTGGATTGAACAGTACAATTGCACGTAAGCAACCAAGTTCCGACTTATCCATCTTCATTTCACGCATTTTAGCAACAAGCTCTGAAAGGACACGATCAAAGATGGTACCCACTCCAGCATGGTGAGCACTGCTCCGATGGACATGAATACCAGTGGCAAGTAGAATACCATCCTTTACTGGTATGGACCGGTGAGAGAAGCCAGCAATAAGCAATTCATTCCAACCTGATCAAGAGAGAAGAGAAAAAAAAAAAAAAAAAAGGTTAAGAGCTATTGCAAAATAGTTCAATATGTAAAAAGTATAATCATCTTGATTTCTTTCTTTTGACAAATATTTACATTGATTTGCCAATTAAAATCTATGGTAAGGGTATTTGCCTCATACCCCACTTGTATGGGCTGAGCACAAGGCCTCGTTTTAACGTGAGCCCACCCACAAGCTGAAGCTGATGGATGGGAAAGAACAAAAATTGTGTTGATCCCTTCGGCATTCCCCCTCAAGGGGGGTGCCTCAGGCGCTGGGCAATAAACCCAGCCCTGCCACCAAGAGGGCAGTTATTGCCTGGGGGGATGGCCCCTGGGATCGACGCTATTATTTATTACTTAATCTGATCCAGTGGCCGAAGCACACTAGACCCCCGGGTGGGGCAGGTAAGTATTAAAATCTATGGTAAGGCATTTAGCATTTTCTACATTAATTTGCCGACAAAAAAAACAAACTCGGAAAAGTTGGGCCAGAAATTTGCCTGACACTGGCTTGCTAAAACATAACCTAAATTAAAGCACTAATTACCAAAATATACTCTAATTCACAATTTCAATACTACAAATAAAACAAACAGTTTTTACTTTTTTTTATTTTTTTAAAATTCATTTTAATTTTACGTTGGTCATTTAAGCAACGCCAGACTATTTGGAATGTTTCATTTTTAAAATTGGGTGAAATAAAATAGGACAAATAAAAAAATCTACAATTAAGCAACACCAGATAATCTGGATTTACATTTTTGCATTACATCTTGGACAATTTGGACGGTCTCATTTTTAACCATCAGATAGAATTTAACGTAATTCCCAGGACATGTAGACCCGCAGCCACCTCTTTCTAGCACCCATATGATAAAAAGGATTGGGGCTTGCCATGGAGTATTGCAAGTCATGAACTGCTTATCCACCTGGGTTCTATCCTTAAGCATCACGGGTCGCCACCCACGGCCAACAGGTGGCCCTATTGGGAGTGGTTTTACCCCTCTGCAGAGGTGCAGTCGGTGCATTCTAACGCCCCAGCCAACAGGTACGACTCCGGTCAGAATGGACCTGGGAGTAATGGTGATGAAGGGTTACTCCACATTCCAGACCTCCAGAAGTGGAACCTCACCATTAGATACCGAGTTGATTTCTAAGTATATTAGAGTTCTGATATAGGCAAAAAAAAAAAAATCCTGTCAAAGTCTTCTTGCATGGCAAAGAAAGTGTCAGGCCACAAAACAGCCCCCCCTTCCCCACGATTTGGAGAAGAAAAAAAAAAAAAAAAAAAAACAGCATTTGTTACAAAATTAAGTTTGGTATAAATACACTAATATCTTCCGTATAAATTAATATTGGCCAACAATTAAAAATTGGAAAAGGATTTAAAATTCTACAAGCTCTTTACTATAACTCTTAACATCCTGTTGAGAATTTTCTAAGTCCAGAGCCCCATTCCTCTAAGGATTTATAAAGAAAATGGCTAAAAATTTACTTTTCATTTAAAGTTACCTGTTATTTCCCATAAATCAAAAACTGCTAAATATGTTTAATATTACATTTAAACATGGGCTCTCATTTGGGGCAGATTAGAAAAATCAATGTGACTTCAGGCTGGGCGGAATGAGGACGTTAAGAGTTAAATGACATCTATTAATAATGGAGATTGTATTTCTGTCTGTAACAAAAACTATGTCACAGCTTACGTCACAATATTCTTATGCTATATACACCCAAAATTTGAGTAAGCAATTTAAAAAATTGTTTTTTGCTCTCGTCTTTTTTTTTTTTTTTTTTTTTTTTTTTTACAGTAACAAGAAGTTAACTAAAAAGTTTACAAATAAATAAATATCTACGATTCTTTGTAAAATTGATGTGGAAAATATTGAAAATAATTGTTTGATTATTACATGCACGCAACATTTTATTTGAGAGGGATGGGGATCAGTTTTCATTTCATATTGTTTTTTTTTTTTTTTTTTTTTTTTTTTTTTTTTAAAACTCCTTTAATAAATATGAGGATTTGTCTTACTTATGATACAAACCCTCTGACATTGAATTTTTAACTCCCATCCTCTCGGGCAATGTCTTTCAAAAATTAATTTTTACGACACCCGGAGGGTGTTTTCTGTTGCTAGTTTTGATAATATAGAACAGACTTGAATTTTTCAGTATTTGTTTTTATATTTAGTAAAGCAAAATAAATAAGGTTAAGTTTTCTAGCTCATGTATGAGAAAAAGGGATAAAATTGTTGGGACAATCATATAAGTGCTAGGGCTTGAAGTGACCAGTCAATTTATCAGAGGGGTCCTCTTCAACTGCCCTTCTAGCCTAAGTGGCATGAGCGAAGTCTAGTATCGAACCCAGAACATTGTGGTTCCAAAGATTAAACAAACAAAAAGTGTGTGTGCGTTTGGGATGGGGTTAGCCCATTTTTTAATTTAAAAAAATTTTTTTTTTTTTTAACTTACCTGCCCGTAATAATGTCACCTGGTCATCAAGAGAAAGTTTGGTGAAATGAGGAATACGCTTGGCCCATTCAACTAAAGTAAAAAGTTGTTTTTCAGCCGCCTGGAAGATATTTGTCACAGGATCTTTCTAGAAAAGGGAAAAAAATAAAATAAAAAATAAATATATATATAAAAAAAAAAAAAAAAAAAAAAAAAAAATTATTTTTTGACTAATTGAAACAAGAGAAATCTATATTTTCTATACATATATAAAGGGCAGTTGTGTGTATGTGTATGTCCGGAGGAAACTTTGAAAATAAAACAATTAACGACAAAGTAAATATATATATACACATTAAATATAACAAGGGCTTGGTTTTGGAGCAAAAATAATGAAAATTTGATTTATATTTGTGAAGATAATTAAAAAATAAAATGTAAATGATAACAGCATGGAATATTTTTTGCATTTAATATTTCCAATATTAGACATTAACGTTTCTTTTCAGAGAATCTGGATCAATGCAAAATCTTTTTTTTGCATAGGGATTTTAATGGTGCATCCTACAAGGATCCAATTCCTGATTCTGTAATAATGGATCTGCAGAACTAACTTTTTAAAAAATCCCTCTCTACCGAGGTGACGCCGGGTAGCCACTTCTAGTACATATATAAAGGGCAGTTGTGTGTATATGTATGTCCGGAGGAAACTTTGAAAATAAAACAATTAACAACAATATAAATATAAATATTAATATATATACATATTAAATATCACCAGAGCTTGGTTTTTGAGCAAAAATAATAGAATTGATATATATTTGTGAAGATAATTAAAAAATAAAATTTAAATGATAACTGCATGGAATTGCTTTTTCATTTTATATTTTAGATAGTAGACATTAACATTTCTTTTCAGAGTAGCTGGATTCAATGCAAGGTCGATTTTTTTTTTTATATAGGGATTTGAATGGGACATCCTGCAAGGATTCAACTCACAATTCAAGAATAATGGATCTGCGGGACTAACTTAAAAACATCCCCCTCTACCCAGGTGACGCAGGGTAGCCACTGCTAGTCTTATTATAATGGAGATTCAGTCTGTAACCAAAACTATGTCACTGTTTATGTTACAATACCGCCAGGAATTGTGCAAGTTTATCAAGGAGCATTTTGATTTATCATTAAAAAATCATTAATTAATACATAGAATAAATCTTACCAATTAATGAGGTCTGCTACGAAAATCTGAGTTATATTTGCCGCAAAACAGCCCATGTTATTAATGCATTTAAAATCCTGTAGTCGTCTTATAAAGCACTAAGAAATAAGTTAAAAAGTAAAGTTGTTGGGGTGTCCTAAAGTCGGTATCAGCAAATCAGCGAGGGAGTCTATCCCCTTTTCACTAGTGCTAGACCAAGGAGATTTTTTTTGCATCTGTGACAGAGGGCCACACCTACCATCAGTTCCTTACTTTACTGCACAGATCCCTGTGCTACTCATATGCTAAGTTGGTGAGGGCCGTTATCGAACTAGGAACCTTGTGATTCCTAACCAAACGCTCTACCGACTGAGCTAAACCTGCCCTCTAAGAAATAAAGGTTTACATAATATATGGTGTGATTAATTTGCATACTGGTTTTAACAAACCCAGGTTTAATAAAGTTTTATTTAGTGTTATTGATTTCTAATATTATTGTTTTATTTTCCAATGTATTAAAATCAATTCTATGAATGGTTTTATATAAAACAAATTAAAATATAATTCAGATAAGTGTCATTTTAAAAAAAATTTAGTTAATCTTCCTAATTTATTATATTTCATTACATTAAAACTTAAATACTTATGCCTGGAGGGCACTTATTCTTGCTAGTAATGATAATGACTAAAAATGCTTCTAAAATACTTTTTAACCCTTCTGGTTCAGATAGAAATTTGAGCCGCTTAAATATACTTAATGTGTGAGGGTAAAATGCAACTTTAGTTCAGGTTACTTAAAAAATCTTGGATCTAGTGCAATATGACCCCACCCCTAAGTACCTCCTGTTTGATATACTCCAGTCTTAAAGAAAAAAATAAATAAATAAAAAGTAATTAAAAAATATTTTTATTTCTATGAAGTAAAACAGTCATTTTTAGAAGCATCAGGAAAAAAAAAAACACTGCCTTTCAGAATATCTTATTTTCGAATAGAACCCCCCCCCCAAAAAAAAAAAAATTTCCCAAACCTCCAGAACTGGAACCTCACCATCAGATAGAGTTTAACGTCATTCCCAGGACATGTAGACCCGCAGCCACCGCGTTCTAGCATCCATATGATAAAAAGGGTTGTGGGTTGCCATAAGGGCAGTAGGGTTGGGAAAATCATATAGGTGCTAGGGCTTGACGTGAACAGCCGATTTATCGGAGAGGACCTCTCCAATCGTCCATCTAGCCCAAGAAAGGGCCAAAGCGGAGTATTGCAAGTCATGGACTGCTCATCCACCTGGGCTCTATCCTTAAGCATCACGGGTCGCCACCCACGGCCAACAGGTGGCCCCATTGGGGGAGTCTTACCCCTCTGCAGAGGTGCAGTCTAATGCCCCAGCTGACAGGGCGGTTAGCGTATTTGAACATTTTATCATATTTAACTATTACGGTATTTTTTCTTTTGCTATTATAATAGTGCTGACTAATTATTTTTAGGTGGTGCATATGATTTGGTCTTTTTTTTAAAATTTATTTTTCATGTATTTTTTTTTTCTCCAGGCAAAAGTTTGTATTGTGTAATTAGAAATTATAGAGCTGGGAGTTTTTTTTTAAATTTTATTTTTATACTGTCAGAGTTTAGAAATGAATAAAAATATATATATATATATATATATATATATATATATATATATATATATTTCACCAACCACCTCCGCATGAGTAGGATGTGACACCTGGTCAATTTCTTAAGCGTAGTCAAACAGGTTTGAATTCAGAGTTTTCCTTCTCCTAGACTGGTTGCCTTACTGCTAAACAATTTTAATCTAACTTGGGAGTGAAAGGGTTATTTTCACCTTTGAAAGTTTTGTGCCCTTCTTTTTACAAGAAAACAATGGTATCATTGTGTAGAAAAGTATTTTGCTATTTTATTTAGTCACGTTTCAGAGTTGTACACATGATCAATGGACCAAGAGATAGCAATAACACCTCCACCCTGGGACTTTCCATCAAGCCATAATAGACACAAGGTGATTTTTTAAAATTTTTTTTTTAATGTGGGGTGCCAGCAGGAAGCAAGCTCCAGTAGCTATGGGTTTATAAATTGCTGAGATTCCATCAGCATTTCCATTAAGGTGTGCCCCAGACACCAGGCAATAAACCCAACCCTTACTACTTTTAGGCAAGGGGGCAGGTGCTACCTGGGTGGAAGGTGCACAGGAATCCAGCCATTATCTCCAGCCTGTACAGGAGAGCTCCGGACTCCTTTTAGGTAACGAGGGGGCAAGCTGGAAAGAGAATAGTTGGATTCATACCTTTATCAAGAGTATTGGAATTTAAATGCAACCAGCTTTGTCCAGAATTTGAACTCGTGTCACCGTGTCAAATATCCAACCCATTTGCCACAGGTAGGTGTGACACAAGGTAACTATTCTAGGACATACAGCAAGGATTGAACTTGCTATTTAGTAATAATGAACTTAGCTTAGAGACTTAGCTTGCTAACCATTACACAAGATATAAAACAAGATATTTTGATTTGTTTTTGTTTTGTTTTACGGCATATCAACCTCAGTGGGTTATTTAATGCTGACAAAGTTTTGAAATAATTCATTTTTAATGGATAATACAATTTTGATTATAAATACATTTTTCTATTTAACCCATAGATGGGACCCTAACAGGTACTACCACTCCGGGTCAGAGTGGACCAGGGAGCAATGGTGATAAAGGGGTGCTCCACATTCCACAAACCTCCAAAACTGGAACCTCACCATCAGATAGAGTTTAACGTCATTCCCAGGACATGTAGACCCTCAGCCACCGCTTTCTAGCACCCATATGATAAAGAGGAGTTGGGGCTTGCCATAAGGGCAATAGGGTTGGGAAAATCATATAGGTGCTAGGGCTTGACATGACCAGCCGATTGATCGGAGGGGGCCTCCGTCTAGCCCAAGATAGGGCCAAAGTGGAGTATTGCATGTCATGAACTGCTCATCCACCTGGGCTCTATCCTTAAGCATCACGGGTCGCCACCCACGGCCAACAGGTGGCCCCATTGGGGGAGTCTCACCCCTCTGCAGAGGTGCAGTCGGTGCATTCTAACACCCCAGCTGACAGGGCGGAAGATATTTTGAGTAAGGAAATGGAAACTTGTTTTCTATTGTGACAAAATAGATACAAAATATAATCAAGACTAACACAGAACTCGAATATAAACCCCTCAGTGAGAACCAAACTCACACTAGTAAGCCATTCAGATTTTTCGGACTGTCACAATTGTGGGACATCCAGTAAGGATTGAAATTGCTATTCAGTAGTAATGGACCCGAGAGACCAGCTTGCTAACCATTACACTACAAGTATATTCGGTAACCCATTTTTTTCAGTAACGTAGCCCTGACCCCTTTTAGGCAAGCGGGGTCAAGCTGGAAGAACAGTTGGATGCATACCTTTATCAAGGGTATTAGCGCTATGTGAAATGCAACCAGCCTCATCCAGGATCTGGACTCGTGTGAAATATCTAACCAATTTGCCATGGGTAGAAGTGACAAGGTTGCAATGGTGGGATATCCAGCAAGGATTGAACCTGCTATTCAGTAGTAATGGACTTGCGAGACTAGCTTGCTAACCATTACACATCTGCACCATTACTAAGAGTTTATTATCAACTTTCGACCAGTCTAGAGAAAGAGAGAGAAAGAGAGAGAAAGAGAGAGAAAGAGAAAGTGAGAGATCATTTCTCCTGACACTGAGTTTAAAAGCCAAGTGGTCCTATGAGAGTAGAATCTCTGATCTTAACAAAAGATCAAAAACCAGAGAAAAGATGAAAAGTGTTGGCGGGTCGATTAGATGAGAATTAAGTATTCTGATTTTAAGTCACTTTTAACATATCCCAGTTTTGTTGGCATCCTTCCGAGATGATGGAGTAGTGTCCAATTTATATCTACTGAATAGTAATAGTAAAGTCGGCAGAATGTCCCCCTCTTGATATCAGCTCGACAGCGAGGGAGTCTATTCTCTTTTCACTAGCGCTAGACTAAGGAGATTGTTTTTGGGGTTTGATTTTAAGTCACTTTTAACATATCCCAGTTTTCTTGACATCCTTCCATCTACAAGAGACGATGGAGTAGTGTCCAATTTATATCTACTTAATAGTAGTAAAGTTGGCAGAATGTCCTATTATTGGTATCAAATGGACAGTGAGGGAGTCTATCCCCTTTTCACTAGCGCTAGACCAGGGAGCTTGCTTTTGGTGTTTGATCCAAGCTGTGCTACTCATGTGCCAAGTTGGCAAGGGCCAGTCCACTAACCGAGCTAAACCAGCCTATTGAACAATGTTATTTATTCTTACATAATGAATGGAGGACAGCAGCCAAGTTGGCGAGGGCTGGTATCGAACCAGGAACCTTGTGGTTCTTAGCCGGATGCTCCACCGACTGAGCTAAACCGGCGTATATCAAACAGCGTTATTCATATCTTACATAAGAAGAGATGGAAGGCAGCAGCTGAAGGCATAGATGGGATTGAACCTAAACCGGCTGGCTTAGATTATCAATATTTATTACCAAATAAAGCCACAAGACATGTAATCACTTAGATTATAAAACCATATATCTTCCCTCCCTCCTATTACCATCTGGCTTTGGGCCAAAAATCTTTGGGGTGGCCTGGGGTGGGGGGAGAGTTAAAAGATGTGTAATTATATTAATTACCCTCTATCAAAGGGGATCTGAACATGTAATGTAACCACACTTGCATTAACATAAAGGATTATTATTAAATGTTAGTAAGCCTCTAAAAGCCTGTCTTAATTCGAGAGGAAATTTAAATCAACCATCATAATTTCTAGTTTAGGTAACAATTTATTAAATTGTGCACAAACATTTTTTTTATTTTATTTTATTTATTTATTTTTTAAAAAAATGTAATGGTTTTGCTTTACAAGAAATACAAAGCTTACAAAAAATTTTTTTCCAGAGATTTATAGACACATCATTTATTTTTCATATTGTGGGGTCTGTGTCCGCACCAATTCATAATCTAGCTCCAAGCATATTATCGCTATGTTAAATGCAAACAGTCTTTGGATTCATGTCACTGTTCCCATTCCTTACAACTTTAACCATTTGTTATATTATTTAGATTATTCGGACTATTGTCCTCATCTTTGTTATCTGCACAACGTTTCGGCCGATGTGCCCTCCGGCCTTCTTCAGGTATTTCTTGATGGACTCCGGAACCTTTTCAAACTTAACCATCAAGCCGCTTGGACATTTTTTTTCTTCTTCTATTTTATTTTTAACATAACAGTTTCCCCCCTTACAAGAAATCAAAGCTTGCAAAATAATTTTCATAGGTTTATAGACATAGCATATTGTGGGGGTCTGTGTCCGCACCGATTCATAATCAACTGAAATTGCCTCATCAAATTTCAGAAGCCAACAAAGTAGTTTCAAATCAAGTGACCAGCTAGCTACAAGGGTATTGCAAAAATTTTTCCAGAAATATATAGACAGAGAATTTGTCATATTGTGGGGTCTGTATCCGCACCGATTCATATTCTAGCTCCAAGCGTATTATCGCTATGTTAAATGCAATTTACAAAAAAAAAAAGAAAAAAGTTAATTAAAATAAAAATTTTCTTTTATAAACACAACGTTGTCGCCTTACAAGAAATAAAAGCGAGTAGAACAATTTTCAGAGATTTATAGACAATATTTTTCATATTGTGGGGTTTGCATCCGCACCGATTCATAAACAACTGAAATTGCCTCATCAAATTTCAGAAGCCAACGAAGTAGTTTCAAATCAAGTGATAAGCTAGCTACAAGGGGATTGCAAAAAAATTTTTCAGAGATATTTAGACACAGCATTTTTCATATTGTGGGGTCTGTATCCGCACCGATTAATAATCAATATGCTCCGAACATATTATCGCTATGTTAAAAACATTCTTTGGATTGTCAATTTTTTTAAATTTTTTTTTTTATTTTAAAAAAGATAAGTTTCCCCTCTTACAAGAAATAAAAGCTTTCAAAAATATTTTCAGAGATTTATAGACACAGCTTTTTTCATATTGTGGGGTCTGTGTCCACACCGATTCATAATCAATTGAAATTGCCTCATCAAATTTCAGAGGCTCATGAAGTGGTTTCAAATCCAGTGATCAGCAAGAGTATTAGTGCTATGTTAAATGCAAACTGCCTCGTCCGAGATGTGAACTCGGGCCAACAAGTCTATTTCCCACGACTAACCATTATACCAGGTGCCCCCAGAGGATGACATGGATAAAACTATATAAGAAATTTTCTTCCTCAATGGTATATGTTATTTCTTAATTGCTTATGTTGTAAAAGTATAGAAAATGGCCATTATTTCCTTCAAACATTGTTATTCTGCCTTGGATAACACTATGTAAGACAAATTTTGTTCCTGGATATTATTTCTTAATTGCTTAAGTTTTTATAGAAAATAGCCATTATTTCCTTCAAAATTTGTTTTTCTGTCCAAGATAAAAACAAATTTTCTTCTTGGATAGTATGTGTTATTTCATTATTACTTATGTTGTAAAAGTATAGAAAATGACTTATTCCCTTCAAACATTGCTTTTGTGCCCTAGTTTAGTTTCTTTGTTTAATGGCATATCAATCTTCATGGGTTATTTAATGCCAATGCCATCCTTGTAGACCAGGGATCAAACTTTTTTCATGGAGGGCCAGATAATTGAAAAAATAACGAGTGCGGGCCACATTATTATTGTGTTCAATACTTGCTAGCCAGAACGAAAGCTCTGAGAAAAAGATGTAAAACAAAATTTATCTTTTCACGTTATATTCATGGATGAGTGGCGTAAGATGCACAAAAACAAATTTATTTTCAAAACATTATCAAAAACATTACAAATTCAAGTACCAACGGCAGGCCTGATAAAATGCCCAGATTCGGACATAGTTTGGTGACCCCTATAGTAGAAGAACAGTATTGGTACTATTTAACCCATAGCTGGTGGAATGAGGGTGTTCATACCTTTCCCAATGGTATTAGTCTTGAAAGTAATAGTGTGACTGGAGTTCAAACTTGCTTACAGTCTAGCATGTTAACCACTACGCCTCTGGGACTAACCCCCACCCTCTCACGTGAAAGCCTTCATCATGGCTACTGTTTGAAAAATGAGATTTACCATTAAGTAATGTTGTTAATTAGGTCTAATTAAGTCGCAATAAAATGTATACATTTATTATCCTGATGATGAGAAAGCTTTTCTGCCTTTGATGAAATACACATACTTGAAATTAATATAAACAGAAACAAGTTAGCATAAACATGTGTGAGTATATATATATATATATATATATATATATAAATAAATAAGACATTAAGTATGCATTAGGCACATCAAAAGTAAAAATTATACATTAAAAGGAAGGTGATAAAAAAAAAAAAAAAAAAGAAGTACTTCCTTATAATAACCCAATGATGAAATGCCTTCAGTTATATATATATATATATTATATATATATATATATATATTACACATACACACAGGGTGTTCGTGAGAAATTCAACAGTTTCAAAAAGAAAAAGTGCTTGGTAACTACAAAATTTAATGGATTGTAAAGAAATTCAACAGACAGAAATTACACTACTGTCAACAAGTTTCACTCAAAATAACCACCATTAGTGTCAATCACAGCCTCAATCCTCCTCTGGAACCTGGAGCAAGCTAATCTTACAGATTCCCTGGGAAGAGTCTCAAAAACTACCTTAATTCTGTCGATTAACTGGTCTTGTAGTACTGGCATTGTTATCTACACTAATTCTCTGAATTTTTTTTAGAGGAGACTTGATAATTTGTATCATTTAGATTTTTCAGACTATTGTCATCTTTATACTTATGTGCACAACGTTTCAGGCGAGGTGCCCTACAGCCTTCTTCCCAATTATGACAATAAGGTTCCAGAGTCCGACAAGAAATACCTGAAGAAGGCCGGAGGGCACATCACCCGAAACATTGTGCAGATATATATATGTGTGTGTGTGTAATACTTACTTTCGCCATCCACATAGGCTTTAGTTTCACTGAACAGTTACATTTTAATCATATATATATATATATATATATATATATATATATATATATACCATTTTTGGATGTTTTTTTTTTTTTTTAGAAGCATTGTTAAATAAAGTATATATTATTATTTATATTTTGCTTGAAGGCAATTACAATGCGTATATCGGATAAAATCTGATAATTATAGAAAATAATCATGACAAGTGAATCTCGGCAAAGAATTGTTCGGTGTGTAGAACACCGTACAGACTGTTTCAACTTTATTAAGCCTCATCAGCGATGTATACTAACGATTTCCCTCAAGCAAAATATATATATATATATATATATATATATATATATATATATATATATATATGACCAGGATGTGGGATAAGTCAATTTCTTAAGCAGAGTTAACAGGTTTGAATTCAGAGTTTTCCTTCTCCTACACTGGTTGCCATACTGAGGTGAAAGAACCCAATCTGCCCTACTATTTACCCACGGCTAGTAGGAGAATAGTTGGATTCATTCCCCTCATTATTATAATTAGGCATACTCCATTCCTCAACCCACCTCAGACCATACCAGTCTCTCAATTACAAAAAGTACTTTATTAAAATCAGAGATACCCTCTCCCACTAGGGTGTGCGGTGGGAGCTTAAAAATATAGAATATCAACATTCTCATGGGGCATGTAGTATAAAAGCAAATTTTTAAATAAAGGTTTTGAGAAAAAAATAAAAAATAAATTTTTTTAGGGGGGGGTGGGGTTAAGGTAAACACCTACATGGGTCATATAATGCAAGAGCACCAAATTGTATTTCCCTGCATTTTTTAGATGAGGCTTGATAATTTGTATTATTTAGATTATTTGGACTATTGTCCTCATCTATTGTTATATGCAAAATGTTTCGGCCAATATTCCCTCCACCCTTCTTCCTGATTAAGACAAGGAGGTTTCCAAGTTTGAAGAGAAGGTTCACAAGTTTGAGGAGGGGTTTACCAAGTTTGAAAAGGGGTTTACCAAGTTTGAAAAGGTTCCGAGTCCATCAAGAAATACCTGAAGGCCGGAGGGCACATCGGCCGAAATGTTGTGCAGATAACAATAAAGATGAGGACAATAGTTCGAATAATCTAAATAATGCAACAAATTGTAAATTGAAAACTAATTTTGAACTTTCATGAAACAGAATCGATTGTCTAATTACCCAACTCACCATTTATCATGATTTGTCAGTGGGGAAAAAAAAAAAAAAAAAAAAAAAAAAAAAAAAGTTATGTTGGGATCAGGTTGCAGGGAGGATAGGATTCATGCCTTTTAAATAGCATAAAAAAGTAATAACAGAAGCCTTGACCAGAATTTTTTAAAAAGTGTTTGCGGGGGGTTCTATTTTCAGAGTTATTAGCACCAGCATAAATTCCCCCATCCACCCTAGAAACTAATATCATATATACTCATGTTTCATGCTACTTTCTGAGACCCAACTTTTGGTCTAATATTAGGGGGGTCGCAATGATATGCAAGATACAAACCATGTGTGTGTGTAAATAGTTGGCCAAGGCTAGGCCTAGGCCAACTGGTATGCTTACACTTTCCACCTGCAAAAGTTAAATAGTCCCTGGCCTAGGCCAACAGATAAACTTACAATTTTCAAATGCAAAAGTCCCAGGCCGAGGCCTATTGATATGCTTACAATTTTCAGCTACAAAATTCAACAAATGGCCCCAGGCCTAGGCCAACTGGTACGCATACAATTTTCAGCTGCAAAAGTTAACAAATAGTCCCAGGTCTAGGCCATCTGGTTGGGTTTGTTTTGTTTTACGGCATATCAACCTCAGTGGGTCATTTAATGCTGACAAAGTTGTGAAATAAATTCATAATACAATTTTGTTTATAAACTCATGTTTTTCTATTCAACCCATAGATGGGACCCTAACAGGTACTACCACTCCGGGTCAGAGTGGACCAGGGAGCAATGGTGATGAAGGGGTGCTCCACATTCCCCAAACCTCCAGAACTGGAACCTCACCATCAGTTAGAGTTTAACGTCATTCCCAGGACATGTAGACCTTCAGCCACCGCCTTCTATCACCCATATGATAAAAAAGGGGTTGGGGCTTGCCATAAGGGCAATAGGGTTGGGAAAATCACATAGGTGCTGGGACTTGACATGACCAGTCGATTGATCGGAGGTGGCCTCTTCGACCGCCCGTCTAGCCCAAGATAGGGCCAAAGTGGAATATTGCAAGTCATGGACGGCTCATCTACCTGGGCTCTATCCTTAAGCATCACGGGTCGCCACCCACGGTCAACAGGTGGCCCATTGGGGGAGTCTCACCCCTCTGCAGTCGCTGCATTCTAACGCCCCCAGCACACAGGGCGGTAGGCCATCTGGTATGCTTACAATATTCAAATACAAAAATCAAGTCCAAGGCCTAGGTTAAGGCCAACTGGTATGCATATAATTTTCAGCTTTAAAATCAACAATTGGACCTAGGCCTATTGGTACACTTACACTTTCCAGCTACAAAAGTTAACAAATAGTCCCAGGCCTAGGCCATCTGGTATGCTTACAATTTTCAAATACAAAAAGTCCAAGGCCAACTAGTATGTATCATGCAATTTTCTAGGACCTAGATTATGGCCTAATATTAGGGGGTCACAATCATATGCAAGATACAAACTTGGGTGTGTAAACAGTTGGCCAACGCTAGACCTAGGCCAGCAGGTATGCTTACACTTTCCAGACGCAAAAGTTAAATAGTCCCAAGCCAACTGGTATGCTTACAATTTTCAAATGCAAAATTTAAAAAATAGTCCTAGGCCTAGTCTAATTGGTATGTTTACAATTCAACAAATAGTTCCAATATCATTGGAAGATACTCGAGTATATGCGGTAGATGCTAGAATTCTAGTACAAGAACCATTGTGGAAAAGGGGGAAGGGGGAGATTGAGGGCAGAAAAAAAAAAAAAAAAAAAAAAAAAAAGAAGAGGAGAGAGAGCAAAGGGTAGAAGAAAGGGGGCAGAACATAGAAAAAGGAAATATATAATAGAATTCAAATAAAAATACTAAATAAATAATCTCCAATCCCATCTATTTTTTTTAAGGATCAAATTTTTTTTTTTCTTCATCCAAGGGAATTGGGCCAGTCGCAAGCAGAAACTTTATTTTCTTTATATTGAAAGGTAAACATCTTTAGCTCCTTTTCATTCTCTTGAAAGCCACCAACAGATTTAGTATTTACCAATCCATATTTAACTTTTAACATCCTGTTAAGAATTCCAGAGCTCCATTCCTATAAGGATTTATATTAAAAAAAAAAAAAAAAATAAATAAAAAAAAAGGCCTTTTCATTTAAAGTTACCAGAGTTACTTCCCTTAAATTAAAAGACTTCTAAATATTTTGAATATTACATTAGGCTATTGTTTGGGGCGGATTAGGAAAACGAATCTGACTTCCGGCCGGGTGGAATCAGACGGTATAGGACATTAAGAGATGAAAAATGGATTGACTTTTTTCCGGATTCTTTCGTGTGCGTAGACCGTTCTTATTTTGCATGTGCACATAACAATTTTGGAAAGAGAAAGAAAAAAGAGGAAAAAAAAATGATGATGAAAAACCGATTCAAAATCCATCTTCCTCATTTCACTTACTTCTTCAGAGTTGGCCTCCTTCTCTATGGTGGGACAGTCGTTTGAGACCTGAAGAATAACAGTAGTGACCCCTCTATATCAGCAAAATTATCATAATAAAAAAAAAATTGAAAAAAAAAAAATTTTTTTCTTCCCCATAAAACTCAACATAACAAAAAAATTGTACAGAGAAGAAAAAATCAGATGTTACTAACAAAGAGTGTGGGGGGAAAGTGCAAGCAAGGAGGGTGAAGCGAGGGGGGTGGAGGAAAATTGGAAAAAGAAAAAACATGGCAGGTTGTTAGAAGGAAGCAATTACATAACTTGTCAAATATCAACAAATATGGAAGAACAACTGTGACATATTTTCATGAAAATGACATTTTGCCAAATGAAGACATTTCCACACACCACGAAGAGTTTATTTGTCTCTAAACCAAAGTAGAAAGTTTGTTGGGATTTTCTTTTTACCCACCAAAACAAATACAGGGTGTTTAAAAAAACTATATTTCATAATCTAATAACATGACCAAGCTTGTTCAAATGATCAGATTTTTAACAGCCTGTGTAGAAATTAGACAAAATTCAATAAATATATTTTAAGGTTTCGATAAATATATTTAAAAATTTTTTTAGGCCTTTCCAATTTTATAACAAGGTTTTTGGAACATTGTAATTCATTTTTTTGTGCTTTCTTCATTACTTTTTATATTTATATATATATATATATATATATATATATATATATATATATATATATATATATATATATATATATTATATTTTTTTAAAGTATTAAAGCCTAAAATGTCGGGTGAATCATTCTCTCTCTTCATGGTGTTTGAAAATTTTTTTTTAAAAAAACCAAAAAAAAAAAAAAAAAAAAAAAAAAACCCATCCACATTTCATTCAAACTACTGAAATGAGAATTTTTAGAAACCTGATTTCTACAAGACAAGACAAGACAAAAAAAAAAAAAAAAAAAAAAAAAGGTTTCTACATAAGGTAATAAAATCTACCAATATTGGACAAGGGAGTGGGGGGGGGGGACAACAATGCCACCTACATCAAAATCATAGGATATAAATGACAAACACTACTAAAGACAAACTACTTCACTACATACTACATGAAATCTAAGGGATTCAAACATTCTATTTCTTTTTTTTAAATAAATTGGTTCACATACACACATTTTATATATGTCCGGTTTCAAATCACGCACAGGGCGGTCTTCCGATCTATAGCTCTGCTTATGAGGCCTAATAGGCCGAAATGTATATACAGAGATTGATTTTTCTCGATTTGTTTAGCCTTACATTTAAATAGGTATTCCCGCCTAATTCATTATTAATTAATTAATTTTCAAAATTAGGTACGACTCCAATTAAGCACTTATTCTCCAAAAATATATATATATATATATATAAAAAATGGAATGCTATTAAGGTAAACAAAGATTAATAAATTTTTCATTTTAACATTTTTCAGATTAAACATTTAACATCTGCAATATATACATCCTGATGATGGTTTATTAAAAAAAAACAAAGTTTCACCATAAGGATCTTCAGGGTTAAATCCACTGAAATAATCAATATATTGATTATCCAGGTAAAACTTGTACCAACCAAATATTGAGACCAACTCAATATTTTCACCGGTAAATCATTCCTTTTTCATATATATATATATATATATATATATATATTATAT
>CM042177.1:27815326-27825326 GCA_023376005.1 Doryteuthis pealeii | reverse complement strand
TATGTTTAAGTCTGTTACAATTTAGAAGGATATGCTTGGTTGTAAGTTGTACTTTGTATAATGTGGAGATTGTGTGTTTGTCTAACTGAAACTATATCACTTCAAGTCACAATTCCTTTAGTTATTTAAATCACATTCTCCAAGATTTTATTTTTATTTAAACCTCAATTATTATAATAATTATTTTACATTATTAATACCATTGACCATATCTACATCTTATTATAATGGAGATTGTGTGTTTTTCTGTCTGTAACCGAAACTATATTACTACTCAAGTCACAATTCCCTTAGTTATTTACGTCACATTCTCCATGATTCTATTTCTATTTAAACCTCAATTAATAATAAAACTGTTTGACATTATTAATACTGTTGGCCTTACCTAAATACTAATAACATGCAATTGTATTTTATATATACAACAAAATACCGTTTCAGTGTAAACGTAAAGCTAATTTGCATATTATATTAAAAAAACTGATTTTAATAAAAATGTGCTTGTATTATTGATTTCTAATTGTTTGGTTTTATCTTAATGAATATGTGTAAAAATCTCTTCAATAAATCCTAAAAAAAATTCATTAACAAGAAGAAATAATTGTAATTTTATTCTTTACTTCCTATTTTAACTAAATAGTTAAATTAGGAAAATTTAGCATTGAAAAACGAAAGTGATGAAAGAGTAAGTTTCAGTTCTATTTTCCGATTATACCCCCTCAGTTTCAAATCTTTTTATCTGAATTCTTAATTAGTTTCATTAGCCTTTCTGATTTGATATAATATTTTATTACATTTAAACTTAAATACTTGCACCCAGAGGGTGCATATATTTGCTAGTACTAATAATGTGATTAGAGCCAATTTCAACATCTAATTATTATGGAGATTGTGTGTTAGTAATCATAACTATATTACTACTCAAGTTACAATTCCCTTAGTTATTAATGTCACATTCTACAAGATTTTATTCTTATTTAAACCAATTATTAGCCCAGTCTGTCCTACTATTAGCTGGAGGGAGAGTACTTTTGGATTCATACCTTTCCCAAGAGTATTAGTGCTATGTGAACTGTAGTTTCGTCCAGAATTTGAACTCTGGTCAATTTCCTACGAATATAACCATTACTCCACACACCTCCAACCAAAAGTTAGGTATGCCTGAAGTAGATATTATACTATAGTATTCTACTGCCCCAGCCGACAGGTCACATACAATGAGAAAAATTGAACAGTTTTACCATTTCAAATACTGATTAGACACCTTTAGTGGTACTAACCCATATCAGGTGGGGGTGGCGGAATAAGGGAGTTCATACCTTTCACAAGGGTATTACAGTCCAAAAGTGAACACTATAGCAAGAGTGAAGTTCGAAATTGCTTACCACACTGTTGGATTCCGGCACATTAGCCACCACACCACAGAAACTAAGTATGTAAAGTCAGAGAGTCTAGCGCTAGACCAGGGAGATTGTCTTCAAGGGGGCAGGTGCTGTCCAGGAGGACAGCCTACCTGAGGTCACGTGATTTATCTTATTTTTTTAATATCTTATCAAGGGCCGGGTTAACTCAATCGGTAGAGCGTCCGGCTACAAACCATAAGGTTCCTAGTTCGATACCGGCCCTCGCCAACTCTGCGTACGAGTAGCACAGGGATCTGTGCGATAAAGTAAGGAGCTGATGGTGGGTATGGCGCTCCACCTTGGTCTAGCGCTAGTGAATAGGGGATAGACTTATAGGGAATATGAAATGATGGGATGAAGAGAAATAACAAGACAACTGTTTCGAAGTATAGATGAAGACTTTATTGATTAGACTGTTAAGTCTGGACACTAGAGTCCAGACGCTCAGAACTTTTTATTTATTTATTTAATTTTATTTTTATTTAAATGAAGAGATGAAGAGAAATAAAAAGACAACTGTTTCAAACTATAGATGAAGACTTTATTGATTAGACCGTTAAGTCTGGACGCTAGAGTCCAGACGCTCAGAACTTTTTATTTATTTATCTAATTTTGATTTTATTTTATTTTATTTAAATCCCTACGGACTTTTATTTAAATCCCCACAAATACGCTGATACCAATTTTAAGTCACCCCGGCGACTTTACTTACTTGTATCTTATCAGTCCAGAAGTCGAAGCTAACGGACAAAGGGTACTAACGCCAGGTATAATTAGGGCTAAAGTAAGCTTGCTTGAAGCAGATACAATATTGAGAAACAATACCACCACCCCTCACACACACACACATTTGTTGAACCATAAATAAGTGTGTAATTATATATTTTGATTAATACTTAGTTGCAAAACAGCTTTTCCGCATTTTAGCGGATAAATTGGCTTAGCTTACTGTTACTAATGTGATAGTTTCAGGTAGACAAAAAAAAAACAAACACTGATTGCAGGTAAGGCCCTCGGGGCATATTATATGCATACATACACCTGGAAAGATGTAAGAGAAGGTAAGTGTGAATAATTGCGCGTGCAAACACAGATGCAGGAAAATCCTAATTCGGCTTAATGCAATTATATGAATACTTAGATAATAAAAAAAAATAAAAAAAAATAAAAATAAAAAATAAAAAAAATGACAATGAAAATTTTGCAATAAAACACTTATATGCTAAATACCACATAGTGCTAATACCCTATTATACAAACTATTCTCCCTCCAGCTATGGGTAAATAGTAGGTCAGACTAGCCGCTTTAACCTTGGTTATGTAATCAGTCTAAGAGAAGTAAAACTCCGAAGTCAAACAATTATGTTTTTACATACAAATATACTATATATTATTCTTGATTCTGGGTCAGATTCTTGCCCTGATGAGCTATACGAATCATATAAAATATATTTAGTGCAAATCTTCGGATGATTCGTGCTAATGCGAGAAACCCTAGTCGGTATATTTCAAATGATCCATATTTTAAACCATTCAATTTTAATCATCTATTTAGCTCTTTATATTGAGCACTTTTTAAATTGGTTTTTAGTGAATAAGGTTGTATACATATTTACTTAGTAGATTTTTATTGTCACTGCAGTGTATATATATATATTTATATATACACACATTTAAAATCAAATGGTTTAAAAACTAGGTAGTTTTTAAACCAATCAATTTTAAGTGTATATTTAGCTTTTTTATTGAGCATTTTTTTTTTTTTTTTTTTTTTTTTTTTTTTTTTTAAAAATCGATTTTAGGAAAAAATCCAGAAGTAAATAAGATTTTATACTTATTGGCTTGGTGGATTTAATGGTAACTATGATATATATGTAATATATATATATACATATATATATATGTTTGTGTCCAAGATAGGTTGTTTTTCTGCTCCTTTAATAAACCCGTCTATCATAGGAGTGTTTTGACCCATGTTCTTCAAAGTGTGTATACGTGTGTAAAATTTAAATTAATAGAACTAGTACAAAATAAAAAACACCCTCCGGGCGGGAATAAAAAATTCAATGAGTTTGTACCCTAAGTAAGTATAATCATCAAATTCATTAAAGGATTAAAAAATAAATCAATTTGAAATGTAAACTTTAAATATGTAAAATAAAACTATATATAGATATATAATACCAGTCATGTATTTATTAAAACTTGTTTTAAAAAAACAATGAGGACTGTCTAATGCTGCATGTTCAAATTTTGAGTGTATTCTATGTTATGACGATTTTGGGTAATGTGATGTAAGCAGTGACGTAATTTTTGCTACAGACTAAAACCGGAAGTGAATCTCCATTATTAATAGATAAATGCTATATAAAAAAACTATTAAAATTACAAGTAACGAATTTCTCTACAAGATCTAGGGTTAGAATAGTGGTTCTCAAACATTGCACCCGGGCACACTTGTACGCCCCAGAGCCTTTTCAGGTGCGCTCCGTAATATTTGGAAAAGAACTGCGATGAAGGCAATCTCGAATTGTTTCCTTTGATAAGTAATAATTGCAAAACTGAAATTCTGCCAATGATAGTTGAACATTTATCAACTTTAGAAGAAAATTTGAGTTATTATTTTCCATCAATTAACACTGCACAATATGACTGGATTAGAAACCCTTTTGTAGAAACTGCAATAGATTTTAGTTTAACGCTAACAGAAAAAGAAGAACTGGCAGCTGTGTCCACTGATCGTGGATTAATGATTAAATACAGAGAATTGTCTCTTGAAGCTTTTTGGATTTCTATCAAAAAACAACGTGTCGATATCTAAAAAAAAAAAAAAAAAAGCACTGGCTATTTTATTGCAATTTTTCCACCCCATGTTTATGTGAACTGGGATTTTTCAACACTCGCAACAATTAAGTGTAAAAAGAGAGGAACTCTTCAGTGCATTGATGAGGAACTGAGAGTTTGTCTCTCAAACATAAGACCAAACATTGAAGAAATCGCAAGGTCTCATCAAGCTCATGTTTCTCATTAACACAGGAATGAATAAACTTCATAGAGGTATGTTAAGTTTGCTTTTGTTAAATGTGTTATTTAAAAAAAATATATTTAACAGTTAATTTAATAACATATTAGTCCTATTTTGTATACAGTGCACTATCTAGTATCTGTAGTACTGTAAGTGTGCCCAGACTGGGTTAGAATAAAAAAATAAAAAAATAACCACACAATGAGAGAAAGAGAGAGATAGTAGGGAATAAATCCTCTATCTTCAATCTATCTATACAGGTAATCTGAACATTAAAAAAAATAACCACACACTATCAACAAGAGAGAGAAAAAGTCAGAGAGAGAGAAGTAAAACCTGTTAAGAAAGAGGGTCAATGTTAACTTACCTGTGTGTCTATATAGGTCTCGATTTTTGGCTCCACAGCTAGCTCTGCCTCAAGGATTCTCTCAATTGGCATGTCAACATTGGCACTACTTGTACTCTCTACCTCTCCTTCGCCTTTCTCTTTCACTCTTTGGCGTTCTTCTTGTACAGCTGAAGGGGAAAGAAAATGAAGAAAATGAAGATGATGAAAAGAAAAGCTGACATTTTTCAAAGAACAATATTTTGAACATGAAATAATGCTTTTAAAATGTACAATTGGCTAGCAGAATGTGAAGGGGGTGGACAAACAGTAAGAATAAAGGGTAATACTCCAGTTTGGTTTTGGGCTACCCTTACTAGGCTTTTAGCCTAGTTAGGGTAACCTGAATGTGAAGGGGGTAGACAAACAGTAAAAATAAATGGTAATACTCCAGTTTGGCTTAGGTTACCCTTACTACGCTTTTAGCCTGGTAAGGGTAACCTGAAGCCATACTTTTTTTTAAATGTACAATTGGTTAGCAGAATGTGAAGGGGGTGGACAAACAGTAAGAATAAATGGTAATACTCCAGTTTAGCTTCGAGTTACCCTTATTACGCTAAAATCTTAGTAAGGGTAACCTGAAGCCATATTTTTTTTATGCAGAATGTGAAGGGGGTGGACAAACTAAGAATAAATTGTATTACTCCAGTTTGGCTTCGGTTACCTTACCTACGATTTTAGCGTAGTAAGGGTAACTGAAGCATATTTTTTTAATGCAGAATGTGAAGGGGGTGGACAAACTAAGAATAAATTGTACTACTCCAGTTTGCTTCGGGTTACTTGCGTACCTGAAGTATTTTTAATGCAGAATAAGGGGGTGACAAACTAAGAAAAATTGTATTACTCCAGTTTGTCTTCGGTCCCTTACGACGATTTTAGCGTAGCAAGTAACCTGAAGCCATTTTTTTTTTTTTTTAGACCTTATTTTTTTATCATTGGAGAATGAGAAAAGTTTTGGTAAATGGGTCAGACTTTCGAATATAGCTATTGCTGTAAGAAATGGAATTTGTTAACTGAGTTTGGACCCCAATGATGCTAAAGGACGGTCAGTCAGTTGGTTGTATTTTATGGTATGTCAACTCTTGTTGGGTTATTTTATGCTGAAGACATTGTTTTATTTATTCTTGTTGGGTACTAGATAAAAAAAAAAAAAAACAAAATTTTTTTGTTATTTCTAAACGATAGATGGGACCCAAATAGGTATTACCATTCCAGGTCAGAGTGGACCTGGGAACAATGGAAATGAAGGGGTACTCCACTCAAAGATTTTACAAACATATAATCTGATTTTAATATGTTGGAGAATAAAACAATAATTTAAGAGATCAATAATTATTTATTAAACCCTGTTTTGTTAAAAACAGTATGCAAATTAACCACACCATAATTATGTAAACCTTTATTTCTTAGTGATATATAAGACACATTGCAGGATTTTAAATGCACTAATAACGTGGGCTGTTTTGAGGCAAGTCTAACTCAAATTTTCATAGAGACATTGTTAATAAATTAAGATTTATTCTATGTATTAATGATTTTGACTATAAATTAGATACTCATTGATAAAGTTATGCAATTCCTGAGGGTATTGGGATAATACAAAAATACGATATACAACAAAGTTGTGGAGCCAGATATTCAAATTCTTTGTTGTCCAGCTGACCCACATATTTAACATACTTAAAAACTTGGTCATTTTTTTTCTTCCTTACATTTCTGTATACTATAAACATTTCCACTGTCTCGACAAGTAAAAACATCCTGTCTGTAATATCCTTTATTATGAAAATTCACAAAATTTGCATATGAATACAACAACATGTTGACGAGAAAAGAGATTGGACAATGAGGAAAACACAAAAGGACGAGTCTTGCTTCATTTTAATATAGTTTGGTTCGTTTTATGGCATATCAACCTTGGTGGGTCATTTAATGCCGACAAAGTTGTGAAATAAATTCATTCTTAATGCATAATACAATTTTGTTTATAAACTCATGTTTTTCTATTCAACCCATAGAATGGGACCCTAACAGGTACTACCACTCCAGGGTCAGAGTGGACCAGGGGCAATAGTGATGAAGGGGTGCTCCACATTCCCCAAACCTCCAAAACTGGAACCTCACCATCAGATAGAGTTTAACGTTATTCCCAGGACATGTAGACCCTCAGCCACCGCCTTCTAGCACCCATATGATAAGAAGGATTGGGGGTTGCCGTTGAGGCAATCATATAGGTGCTAGGGCTTTACATGACTAGCTGATTGATCGGAGGGGGTCTCTCCGACCGCCCGTCTAGCCAAGAAAAGCCTAAAGTGAAATATTGCAAGTCATGTCATTTTAATATAGATTGTTACAAAAGCAACAATGTTTCTAATTCATCCAAATAATCATATAAGAAGAAGCCTTGTAGTTGTTGAAAAACACCTACAATATTCCTAAGTCATTGAAACAATCCTATGACAACAGGCACCTTTTAAAAAAGAAGCCAGCATCTTTAGACAGCCAAAAACAATGAAGAACAGCAAAATGTGTGTGTGTGTGTGTGTGTGTGTATAATATATATATATATATATATATATATATATATATATATATATATATATATATATTATATATATTATATATATACACTCTCACGTCGATTTTCATAGTGGTGAAGGCTTGTGTTGGACCATCCACACTTTTTGGCACAGTCGATAGGAAAGAATTGGTGCATCAAGGCTTGCCACAAACCCAATCAACGACCGACCTCAGGAATTTTGAATTCAGAGTTATCCTTCTCCTAGACTGGTTACCTACCCAAGGCTGAAGAGCCCAGTCCGCCCTAGTATTTAACCCATAGCTGGAGGGAGAATATATGGATTCATACCCTTCCCAAGGGTATTAGCGCTATGTGAAATGCCAACAACTTCGTCTAGGAATTGAACTCAAATTGACGAGCCCATTTTCCATGACTAACCACTAGTCCACACGCCTCCATATATATACACATACATATATACACATATACATACACACAGAGTTTAAGTTTTTCTTTCTTTGTAAGTTAAATATTGCTCGGTATATAATTATTTTATTAGTTATACATTGAGCTCTCTTAGAGATAGATATAAATCCTTGTAGGAGTCTATAAGTTTGCACCCACAAGAGCATACAGTATGGATGTACAGTGAGATTTAGATGATCCCAAATAGAATCATCCATTTCTTACCAGTCAATTGGATTATCTTACACCACACACACACATACATATATATATATATATATATACATATATAATAAAATCAGTCCTGAAACAGGCCAAGTAGTATAATAATAATAAATGTAGGTGGCAAGAGATTGTTTATTCATATTATAATTTAAAGTAGCTCGACAAAGAAAATGTAGACATAGGATTCATTGTGTCCGACTGTCTATTTTACCAGCAATTTTCATGAGTATTTGATAAAATTAACATGAGAGTAAAAATGTTGTCTTTTATTACTTTGTAGAAAGCTGTAAGATAAAGAATAGAAATCTTCTTTGTATTCATTCATTCAAAACAATGAACATCAAAAGATACTCGACACAATAGCATCAAATTTTATAAATATTCATCTTTTGATGAGGCTTTGTTAGGTATCACGCCCCTACTCAGTCGGGTCTTAAACCCCCTCTTCCCCATGAAGTCATCAGACTTGGGGGTGAAGGGCTTTTTAATAAGAAGACCCATTGAACAAGAGGAATTTGGGATTAAAAATTTTTTTTTTTTTTTAAATAGAACACTGCCCCCATTTTTACTGCATCTCAACCTTTTTGAGGTTACGGAATTGTGTTATATTTATATTTTTGGCCCTCAGTACATTAGTAGGACAGCTAGGATATGCGTGGTAAACAGCAAACTGATGGTAAGAGTGGCGCCCACCCAGACCCAAAAATCTCCTCTCCCCATGATGCCTTGAGGTTAAGGGAATTGTGTTCATATTTATATTTTTGGCCCTCAGTACATTAGTAGGACAGTTAGGATATGTGTGGTAAACAGCAAACTGATGGTAAGAGTGGTGCTCCACCTCAGACACAAAAAAAACTCCTCTCCCATTAAGTCATCGGACTTGGAGGAGAGGGGGTCATAAAAAGACCCATTGAACAACAAGAGGAATTTGGAAGGTTTTTTTTGTTTAAATAGAACCCCCCCCCCATTTTTACAGTATCTCAAACTTTTTATGCCTTAAGGTTAGGGAATTGTGTTCATATCTATATTTTTGGCCCTCAGTGCATTAGTAGGACAGCTAGGATATGTGTTGTAAATAAGAAAGCCAATGGTAGGTCTGGCGCTCCACCTCAGACTCAAAAAACAATTTCCCTGGTAAAAGTTAGTTTTAAACCTCCTCTCCCCATGAAGTCATCAGGCTTGCGGAGTGGGGTCATAAAAGACCCATTGAACAACAAGAGGAACTGGGATATTTTTTTTTTTAAACTGGCAGATTTCTGAATAGAACACCCATCCCATTTTTATGGCATCTCAACCCATCTAAGGTTATTTTATGCCTTAAGGTTAGGGAATTGTGTTCATATTTACAACTCTGAATTCAAACCTGTTAAACTCCGCTTAAGAAATTGACCTTGTGTCACATCCTGCACGTGTGGAGGGGTTGGTAATATATTATTATTTTTTTTTTTTTTTTTTTTTTTAAATGTATAGTGTTCTATACAAAAAGGTGTTCACATGGCACCGCTAAGGGTCAGAATTGGAGGCCTATGATTATTTGTTTTGGCTATGTTTAGTCTGAAGACGCACATGGCTGAGGGTGGATGGTAAACAAAGCGAAGGAAAGGCAAAGTGAGTTATTTGATATGTTTCTTCATAAACATTGGTCATTTTCTGGCTTTACTTTTTCCTTTTTTTTGAATACAAAATTTGGTTTAGCTTTTCATGTCTAGAAAGTCTATTTTCTAAAATCCCAACTGGTTATGATAAAACAATGACTTATGACTGATAGTGAGATTGTTGTAATTGGGGTTCTATTTTTTAGGTTTTTTTAGAGTGAATGTGTTATGTAAAGAGATAAAATTATATAAAATAAATGAAAAACAAAAAAAAAAAGAAAAAAAAAAAAGGCTTTTTAAAAAGGAGGCCAAAAAAGTATTGTGATGCTGAAGAGAGAGAGAGAGAGAGAGAGAGAGAGAGAGAGAAGAGAGAGGTGTCAC
>CM042177.1:27808303-27815226 GCA_023376005.1 Doryteuthis pealeii | reverse complement strand
AAGAGAGAGATTTCGCGACTGTCCTATTTTTTTTTTAACCACAATTTTCATGAGTATTTGATAAAATTAACATGAAGAGTAAAAATGTTTGTTCTTTTATTACTGTTGAGAAAGCTTAAGATAAAGAAATAGAAATCTTTCCTTTGTATTCATCATTCAATAACAATGAACATCAAAAGATACTCGACATAACAATAGCTAAAATTTATAAATATTCATCTTTTGATGAGGCTTTGTTAGGTATTCACGCCCCTACTTCAGTCAGGTCTTAAACCCCCTCTACCCCATGAAGTCACAGACTTGGGGTGAGTGGCTTTTTAATAAGAAAGACCATTGAACAAGAGGAATTTGGGATTAAAAATTTAAAAAAATTTTTTTTTTTTTTAAATAGAACATGCCCCCATTTTAAACGCATCTCAACCTTTTTTGAGGTTACGGATTGTGTTTATATTTATATTTTTGGCCCTCAAGTACATTAGTAGACAGCTAGGATATGTTGGTAAAACAGCAAACTGATGTAAGAAGTGGCGCTCCCCCAAACCCAAAATTCCTCTCCCCTGATGGCCTTGAGGTTATGGAATTGTGTTCATATTTATATTTTTGGCCCTCAGTACTATTAGTAGGACAGCTAGGATATGTGTGGTAACACCAGCAACTGATGGAAGGAGTGGTGCTCCACCTCAGACACAAAAAAACTCCTCTCCATTAAGTCATTCGGACTTGGAGGAGAGGGGGTCAATAAAAAGACCCATTAACAACAAGAGGAATTGGGAAGGTTTTTTTTTTTGTTTAAATAGAGAAACTCCCCCCCATTTTACAGTATCTCAAACTTTTTTAAATGCCTTAAGGTTAGGGAATTGTGTTCCATGATCTATAATTTTGGCCTCAGTGCTTAGTAGGAAGTACCGGATATGTGTTTTGTAAATAGAAAGCCAATGGTAGGTCTGGCTGCTCCAACCTCAGACTCAATAAAACATTTCCCTGGTAAAAGTTTATTTTAAAAACCTCCTCTCCCCATGAAGTCATCAGGCTTGGCGGAGTGGGTCATAAAGAACATTGAACAACAAGAGGAACTGGGATATTTTTTTTTTAACTGGCAGATTTCTGAATAGAACACCCATCCCCCATTTTAGGCATCTCAACCCATTAAGTTATTTTAATGCCTTAAGGTTAGGGAATTGTTTCTATATTTTACAACTCTGAATTCAATAACCTGTTAAACTCCGCTTAAGAAATTGACCTTGGTCAGCATCCTGCACGTGTGGAGGGTTGGTAAATATTATATATTTTTTTTTTTTTTTTTTTTTTTTTTATAAAAATGTATAGTGTTCTATACCAAAAAAGGTGTTCACATCACCGCTAGAGGTCAGAATGGAGCTATGATATTTGTTTTGGCTATGTTATCTGAAGACCGCCACAATGGGCGAGGGTGGAATGGTAACAAAGAAAGGGAAAGTGAGTTATGTTGATATGTTTTTCATAAACATTGGTTCATTTTCTGGCTTTATTTTTCCTTTTTCCTTTTTTAAATACAAAATTTGGTTTAGCTTTTTCATGTCTAGAAAGTCTAATTTCTTAAAACCCAAAACTGGTTATGATAAACAAATGACTTATGAACTGATAGGTAATTGTTGTATTGGTTTTTTAGAGTGAAATGTGTTATGTAAAGAGATAAAATTAATAAAATGAAAAAAAAAAAGTCTTTTAAAGGAGGCCAAAGAAAGTAGTTTGTGATGCTGGAGAGAGAGGAGAGAGAGATGAAGATGAGAGAGAGAAGAAGAGAGAGAGAGAGAGAGAGAAGAAGAGAGAGAGAAATATAGAGAAAATATAGAGAGAATATAGAGAAAATATAGAGAGACTAAGAGAGAAATATAAGAGAGGATAGAGAGAAATAGAGAGGAATAGAGAGAGAATATAGAGAGGATGGAGAGAATATATAGAGGATAGAAGAGAATATAGAGAGGATAGAGAAGAAATATAGAGAGGATAGAGAGAGAATATAGAGAGGATAGAGAGAGAAATAAGAGGAAATAGAGAGAGAAATATAGAGAGATAGAGAGAGCGATAGAGAGAGGAATATAGAGAGGATAGAGAGAGGATAGAGAGAGAATAGAGAGAGGATAGAGAGAGAAGAAGAGAAGAGAGAGAGAAGAGAGAGAAGGAGAGAGAGAAGAAGAGAGAGAGAAAGAGAGAGAGAAGAGAGAGAGAATAGATAGAGAGAGAAGAGAGAGAGAGAGAGAGAGAGAGAAGAGAGAGAGAGAGAGAGAAAGAGAGAAGAGAGAGGAAGAGAGAAGAAAGAGAGAGAAGAGAGAAGAGAGAAGGAGAAGAGAGAAGAAGAGAGAGAAGAGAGAGAGAGAGGAGAGAGAGAGAGAGAGAGAGAGAGAGAGAGACGAATTAGAGAGAGGAGAGAGAGAGGAGAGAGAATAGAGAGAGGAGAGGGGAGAGAATAGAGAATAATAGAAATAGAGAGAGGATAGAGATATAGATAATAGAGGAGAGTAGAAAAGAGAATAGAAAGTAAAGAAAAAGAAAAAAAGAGAAATAAATTTTTATTGCATTCACCTACTTATAAGAATTTTATTTATTTTTTTATGTTTATATGTGAAAATAAAATTTCAAGCTAAAAAATAAATAAAAATAGAAAAAAAAAAGATTAAAAAAAAAGCGACAAATAATGTTTTCTCATCTCACATTCTCATTATTTACTACTTTAAATAAAATAAAAAATGTCAACCGAAAGGTTAATTACAATCTTAGAATTTAGTCAACCACAAGAAGAATAAGGTAATTTTAACCATATTTGCTCATGTGTCTGTAGCTTCTCTTCTTTTTCTACATAAACATGATTTCTCTAGCATCATTTGCATAAAGCAACTTCAAGGGAGAAGGAGGAGGAGATAATCAAAGAGAGGAGGAAACCACAGCAAAAAGAACCAATCAGATTCTTAGCAGCAACAGCAACAACAACAGCAGCAGCAGTTTTTGGCTGCATACAACACCAGAATTTTTGGGTGCATTTTAACAGCTCTGATGTTACAAGGGTTGAAAATATTTTCTCTAAGTTCTACTCGAAGGATACTCAGAATTGTTCAGCTCCTCCCTCGGGTTTTAGATAGATGAAGCCAAGCTGTGAGAATAATAAATAGGCTTTTTTTTTCTTCCTTTTTTTTTTCATTATTATTATTTAACGGCCATAAAAAGCATTTCTTTTTACTTACTGACATTGATAATTGGATAATTTAATAGCGTCTGTCATTAGTGGAAAATAAATGGTTCGCAGATGAATAGAATGATTAAATTTATGACTATACAGACACTAACATTATCAAAAAGAAACACATTTTTATTGAAAAATAGTGGAAAAAAATATATAGGGTAAGAAGATGAGGATACAGAAAATGTACAGGGTGGTCTTAAAGTTTTCGTCATCCCTGCATATTGTTTTAGCTCTCATCATTTTTTTGTTATAATAATATAATAGACACTAACTTAACAAAAGAGCCCCCCCCCAAAAAAAAAAAAAAAAAAACAAGAAAAAAACAAAAAAACAAAAGAAAAAACTTGGTGGTGAATAGGTTAAAATTAAGTGTGGAAAAATAGTGGAAAAAAAATTTATAGGGTAGAAAGACGAGGATACAGATAATGTACAGGAGGGTCTGTAAGTTTTTGTCATCCCTGCATATTGTTTTAGGTTTCATTATTTTCTGCTTTAATAATATTGCAGACCCCAACATATCGAGAGAGCCACATTTATTGAAAAATAGAGGAAAAATATATAGGGTAGTAAGAAGATACAGAAATGTACTGGGTGGTCTGAAAGTCTTGTCATCTAAATATTGTTTTAACTTTCATTATATTTTTGCTTTAATAATATTACAGACACTAACTTATCAAAAGAACCACATTTTATTGAAAAATAGTGGAAAAAATATATAGGGTAGGAAGACGCAGATACAGATAATGTACAGGGTGGTCTGAAAGTTTTTGTCAGCCCTACATATTGTTTTAGTTTTAATAATATTACAGATACTAACTTATGGAAAAAAAAACCCCAAAAAAAACAACATTTTATTGAAAAATAGTGGAAAAAATATATAGGGTAAGAAGACAAGGACACAGACATGTACAGGGGTGTCTGAAAGTTTTGTCATCCTTACATATTGTTTTAATAATATTGCAGACTCCAACATATTGAAAGAGTCACATTTATTGAAAAATATTGGAAAAAATATATAAGGTTGGAAGAGGATACAGAAAATGTATAGGGTGGTCTGAAAGTCTTATCCCTACGTATTGTTTTAACTTTCATTCTTTTTTTGTTTTAATAATATTACAGACTTTAACATATACAAAGAGCCACATTTTATTGAAAAATAGTGGAAAAAATATATAGGGTAAGAAGACAAGGATACAGAAAATGTACAGGGTGGTCTTAAAGTCTTGTCATCCCTACATACTGTTTTTAACTTTCATTCTTGTTTTGTTTTAATAACATAATATTACAGAAATATCAAAATCTATCTAAAATTTGAGGAACCTGCTGTTTTAATAATATATAATATTACAGACGCTAACATATCAAGAAAGACATTCATTGAAATCCCTAAATATTGTTTTTAACTTTGTAACTATTTTTTTGTTTTAATAATATATAATACTAGAAGCGGCTACCCAGCATTGCCTGAGTAGAGGGAGGAATAAAAAAGTTAGTCTCGCTGATCCAATGATTGTTTTGGTCTTACATAATCGATTTATTTTAAATCATGAACGCCACCAATAACTTTCCCTTCTCTTACTATTCAAATCCCAAGTTTTAAATATCTTCACAAATATAAATAGAATCTTCATTATTTTTGCACGAAAAGCAAGAATTGGGGATAGTGAATGTGTGTGTATATAATATATATATATATATTATATATATCTGTTTTCGTAGTTTCTTCCGGACATATGTACACACCAACTGTCCTTTATATATGTACTAGCAGCGGCTACCCGGCGTCGCCTGGGTAGAGGGGGATTTTTTAAAGTTAGTCCCGCAGATCCATTATTACTGAATCCTCATGGGATGCCCCATTTAAATCCCTATGTAAAATAAATAGACCTTGCATTGATCCAGCTACTCTGAAAAGAAATGTTAGTGTCTACTATCTAAAATATTAAATGAAATAAAAATTCATGCTGTTATCATTTAAATTTTATTTTTTAATTATCTTCACATATACAAGTCAAATCTCTTATTTTTACTAAAAAAATCCAAGCCCTGGTGATATTTAATGTGTATATATATATATATATTTACTTTGTCATTAATTGTTTTATTTTCGAAGTTTCCTCCGGATATACATATTATGGGTTTTATGTGTGTCGGTATTTGGTTATTTTAATTTTTGCTTTTATTAGTAATTGTGTATAGATAGATAGATAGATGTATAGATGTATAGATGTATAGATAGATAGATGTATAGATGTATAGATAGATGTATAGATAGATGTATAGATAGATAGATAGATAGATAGATAGATTACACACAGGTTAGTTGTTTTTTTTTAATTTTTTAAATTTTTTTTTTATACAGCATATCAATTCATTAGGGTTATTTTATGCTGAAGACATTTTTGTTTTATTTCTTCTTTGTGTGATATGGTTTTTACGTGCATAGCTATTTGGATATCATTTTAATTTTTGTTTGTATAACTAATTGCGCATCGCGGTAGGCGTTTAGTTATCTGCTGAAATCAGCATTTCTGATATCAAATCGGATATCAAGACTGTATGTGGGTTATTTTTGTACATCTATGAGCCTACATCTTTGAGAGGAGGCCGGTACTTTTCTGGAACTTCGATATGTTCTTACAATCTATTTTTCCAAATACTTCTTTTATGCTGTTAATATTGTAGAACATAATATTAATAGCGATAACATATCAATACATATTGTTTTAGTATTTCTCTGAATGTTTGAGATGAGGCTTGAAGATTCCCGAGTTCAATCCTGAGTGAAAGCAGTTAGAAAAATAATTAATTAACACAACTCCTACCCCAGCTATGGTTAGCGGAATGAGAACAGGATACCCCCATGGAATAAATAAAGGGTTAGGTTCAAAGTTCCGTGATGGCTCCCGAATACGACAAGAAAGTTCCCGAGTTCGAAAAAAGAGTTCCCAGATCTGACAAGAAATAACCTGAAGAAGGCCGGAGGGTATATCGGCAGAAACGTTGTACAAATACAATGAAGATGGGGACAATAGTCCGAATAACGCTAATAATACTAATATTGTTTTAGCTTTCATTATTTTTTGTTTTAAATAATATATAGTAAGAGTCGTCGGGGTGGCTTAGTCGGTATCAGCCATTAAGCGAGGGAGTCAATCCCCTTTTCACCAAGGAGATTGTTTTTGCATCTGAGGTGAAATGCCACCCATACCATCATCGCCTTACTTTAACGCACAGATCCCTGTGCTACTCATACGCTGAGTTGGCGAGGGCTAGTATTGAACCAGGAACCTTGTTTCTAGATATCAATTAATCATAGTAAAAAAATTTAAAAGAGTAGACAGAGAAAGGAGTCTATCTCCTTTTCCTAGTGCTAGACCAAGTAAGATCGTTTTGGCATCTGAGGTGGAGCGTCACACCTACCCCAGCACCCACTGTGAGAGGTGGTGACAAGACTTTCGGACCACATTATATATTAATCATATAAGATACATCTGCTTCTGTTAGTTTCATAGACTAACAAAAACACTTATAAATTGTTTTTATTTTTAAAGAAAAAATTGAAAAATCAAAAAAAAAATCAAAAATAAGAGAGAGATAGAGATAGAGATATAGAGAGAAAGAAAGAGAAAAGATGAAAAAGAAAAGAAAAATGAAAGATGTTTTTTGTTTTTTAAAGTAAAAATTTATAACTATACAAACACTA
>CM042177.1:27675803-27803303 GCA_023376005.1 Doryteuthis pealeii | reverse complement strand
AACAGAACCCAAATTATTTATTTTCCCATTAAACTAACCCTTAACCTAACCCTTGTTGGACTTAAACTTAAAAAAAAAAAAAAAAAAAAAAAAAAAAAAAAAAATTCAAATTAAGTTTTTTTACAATTTGTGGGTTCTGTTTTTTCTGGGTCACCCTGTAATATTATGTTACTCAACTGGGGGGGGGGGGGTTTAGGTTAGTTTAACTCTTAACATCCTATACCACCTCATTCCACCCGGCTGGAAGTCACATTTGTTTTCTTAATCTACCCCAAATGATAGCCTTTTTCTTTAAATGTAATATTAAAACATATTTAAAAGTCTTTGATGTATGGGAAATAACAGGTAAATTTTAATGAAAAGGCCATTTTTAGTCATTTATATATATCCTTATAGGAATGGGGCTCAGGACTTAGAAAATTCTCAACAGGATGTTAAGTGTTAATGGAAAATAAATAGATAATTTGGGTTCTGTTTTTTTGGGTCACCCTGTAATATTATGTTACTCAACTAGGGTGGGTTAGGTTAGTTTAATGGGAAAATAAATAGATAATTTGGGTTCTGTTTTTTCTGGGTCACTCATGTTACTCAACTAGGAAATAACTGATACGCTTATGTTAAATTCAATAAAAATATTCAAGTTTCCAATTTTCTATTTTGCCAAAGAAAAATATTTATAGAAAAGAATATCACAGAATATTACATTTTATATTATATGCAGTACAGTGCTATTTTCCTTATTAAAAAAAACCAACAAATTAGTGTGTTTTTTTAGGGGGGGGGGTATTTCAGTTTATTTCAATAGAGTAAAATATTTATAAAAATAAACATTAAAACATATTACAGAATATTACATAGGCTCAGTCGGTAGAGCATTCGGCTAGAAGCCACAAGGTTCCAAGTTCGATACCGGCCCTCGCCAACTCAGCGTACGAGTAGCACAGGGATCTATGTGGTAAAGTAAGGAGCTGATGGTAGGTGTGGCGCTCCACCCCAGATACAAAAACAGTCTCCTTGGTCTAGCGCTAGTGAAAGGAGGATAGACTCCCTCGCTGATTGGCTGATACCGACTTTAAGCCACCCCGACGACTTTACTTTTACTTTCTATTTTATAAACGATAGTGTTATTTTTCTTATATTTCCCATAAAAAATTAGCGTGTTTTTGGGGGAGAGGGGTTGATGGCATTTCAGTTTATAGGGTAAAATTGATTTAGTATTAGAAGCAGTTGAGTTACGAGCAGAATTAATTAAACTCGTAAATCAAGGCACCCCCCCATTACCCAGGTGATGCTGGGTAGCTGCTTCTAGTATATAATACAGTACTATTTTTCTTATTTAAAAAAACATAAAAAATAGTTTTTTTGTGGGGGTGGGGATGGGTGGTTGATGGCATTTCAGATTATTTCAATAAGGTAAAATTGATTTATATTTAGAAGCAATTGAGTTACGAGCAGAATTTAATTAAACTCGTAAATCAAGGTTCTACTGTATAATAAGGTTGGCAGTTCGAATCCTACAAGAGTCCTAACCAGTGGACGTACAGAGTGAGGGGTGGGGGTTTGCATCCAATCAAATGGAGAAATATGATTGTATTTAATTATTAAATTTATTTCATAAATTTCCATGTAATCAATGCGGCAATTTGTGTGTAGCAAAGTGGTAGCAGGGAGATTGTTTTGCTGAGTTGGTGAGGATTGATATCGAACCCAGATCCTTGCAATTTGTAAGCGAATGCTCTGACTGAGCTAAAACGGCTTCTTTATGTGTAATATGAATAAAAAGCTTCTTCCATAAATTTCAACTAGACCCCCCCCCCCAAATATCATTGTTTTTGTCCGAGGGGGCAGTAAATTAAGGTGTTGGTTCCAGGTATCATAAAACCTCTGCCCACCACAAGTCCTAATTATATTCATAGACTTAGTACTGATACAAAGTCACTGTTAAATTATACAAATATACATGCAAAAGATTTATATTCCATGAAACCAAAACTATATTACTACTCAAGTCACAATTCCCTTAGTTATTTATGTTACATTCTCTAGGATTTCATTATTATTTAAACACCTCAATTATTAACAAAATTGTTTTACATTATTTATACTGTTGACCATATCTACATACTAATTACATGCAATTGTATTTATATATATTCTTAGCCAATAAAAAAATAGTTATAACACAACCTTTTTACAAATTTGTAATTTTTAACTTTTTATGCCAATTTTTACCAACTCGGACACCCACTCCCATAATAAAAGACGTTTGTAACAACCTCCTTCAGTTAGAATTATCCTGAAGAACCATTCAGGTGAAACCTAGGTAGATAGTGACTCATTTAGGTCCTTATAATCATGCTCTACTTAATGTATTGAGCACTTTTTACATATATAACTTAATTAACGTTCAAAATTAGGTACAACTTCAATTAAGCACATATTCTCCAAAAAATTGTCGGCTAAAAAAAGCCATATCAAAACACATCGCTTGTGTATTTACTTCTCATACTGTCGTGTAGAAAGTCACTATAAGAGGAATAAAAACCTACTTCTAAACAAAACGAAAAATCTAAGAAAGTCCGGTTGGTGTAGGGGTTACGGTCCTTGCCAGTCAGCTTGACAGTCAGGGTTCGAATTACACACAAGGCGGTCTTCCTATCTATAACTCTGCTGATGAGGCCTAATAGGCCGAAATGTACACACAGAGATTGATTTTTCTCGATTTGTTTAGCCTTACATTTGAATAGGAATGCCTGCCTAATTAATTAATTAATTAATTTAAAAAACTATTATTTTTTATTATGTTTTTTTAAATAAGAAAAATAGTACTGTATTGTATACTAGAAGCAGCTACCCAGCATCACCTGGGTAATGGGGGGGGGTGCCTTGGTGTATGGATTTGTTTACTTGAGATTTACAAATGCTGAACATTTTTAAGTAGAATTTCAATGCTATTTCTATGTATATTCTAATTCTTAATATCTTCAAATATAAATCAAATTTTCATAATTTCTGCACAAAAATTACGAACCGATGATGTTTAATGTGTATATATATTTTGTCGTTTCATTTTCGTAGTTTCATCCGGACATATATACACACACAATAGATAGATAGAGAGATAGAGAGATAGAGATAGAGAGATAGAGATAGAGAGAGATAGAGATAGAGAGATAGAGATAGAGAGAGATAGAGAGAGAGAGATAGATAGAGAGAGAGAGATAGATAGAGATAGATAGATAGAGATAGATAGATAGATAGAGAGATAGAGATAGATAGATAGATAGATAGAGATAGATAGATAGAGAGATAGAGAGATAGAGAGATAGATAAAATAGAATGTAATGAATTATGGGCTGTAATATGTTTTAAAGTTTATTTTTTTATAAATCATTTTTCTTTGGCATAATAAATTTGGAAATAAACGTTTTTATAGAAATTGTTAACATAAGCATATCTGAAGCTTGCTCGTAGCTCAAATTTTAGTCCACAACAAGGCAAAATAAAAAAATAAAAAAAATTTAGTGAGTAATTACTAGTAACTTGGAAAACTCGTAAGTTGCATCAACCGCAAGTCAAGGGTACCCCTGCCTATTGATACTAATCAAATAAGACTTGCGTATGCATCTCCACTTTTTAACGCAAGCTAGTTATTTTCCAACAATTACATATGCAGATGTGTGTGTGTGTGTGTGTGTGCACACACACCCTGTGAAGTATTCTTGGGTTTCTTTCCACTCCCTAATTTTAAAAATCTTCATAAACATGACTGATGGTGATTACCCTTCTCAATTCCTCCCCCTCACACACCACACACCTAACACCCACCCTCACACCAATTTCTTTCTGAATGATACACACCATTTGATTGGAGAGAGAGGGGGAATAAAGGAGAGGAAGAGAGAGAAATGTAGCACAGAGAGAGAGAGAGAGAGAGAGAGAGAGAATGAGCAACAAGAAAGAGAGAGAGAGAGAGAGAGAGAGAGAGAGAAAGAGAAGAGAGAAAGAGAGAAGAGAGAGAGAGAGAGAGAGAGAAAGAGAGAGAGAGAGAGAGAGAGAGAGAAAGAGAGAGAGAGAGAGAGAAAGAGAGAGAGAGAGAGAGAGAGAGAGAGAGAGAGAGAGAGAGAGAGAGAGAGAGAGAGAGAGAGAGAGAGAGAGAGAGAGAGAGAGAGAGAGAGAGAGGAAGAGAGAGAGAGAGAGAGAGAGAGAGAGAGAGAGAGAGAGAAGAGAGAGAGAGAGAGAGAGAAAGAGAGAAGAGAGAAGAGAGAAAAGAGAAGAGAGAGAGAGAAGAGAGAGAGAGAAAGAGAGAAGAGAAAGAGAAAGAGAAAGAGAGAGAAGAAAGAGAAAGAGAAGAGAGAGAGAGAGAGAGAAAAGAGAGAGTCTGCAAAAATGACAAAGAGGAGGTCGTCTCTGCAAAATGCTTAGACAAAACTGTGCAATGTTATGCTTTTCTGCTAGAGAGATTCTTACATGAACAGAAACAACGAGGAGAAAATTTTCAAGAGGATTGGAAGAGAAGCAAAAATGGATCAATATTTTTACGCCATCCCCATCCTCCCCCTAGCTTCTTTAAAGAAGGGGAGGGAATTGCTGTTTCCACGGCAACATCAGCAAATGTTGAAGCTGCAGCATCCAGTAGAGCTGAGTTAGCATAACTGCCATTTTTATACACGTGCCTACCTTTCCTTACATTACGACATCCTCCTCCATCAACATCATCATCATCATAAGAGGAGGGGGAGGTTTGAAGGATTTTTGAAATAAACATGATTAAACCAAACTGGTATTTCAGTTCCCCACCCCCCAATGCCACATGCTTGTGAAAATGTACAGAAAATTGAGCCAATTTCAAAATAAACAAATTAAATAAGGGTCTGCTTTAAAATATATTGAAATTAAACTCCTTGATTTGTACTGGGTTTTTATATATTTAATTTAAATCAGATGAATATAAAAACTATACTGCTTCAAGTTTTTTTTTTTTTTAATTCCTATTTGTATAAGTGCTTGTGAGGTAAAGAGAGAAAAGAAGGGGGCGGGGCAAAGATGAAGAAAAAAAGGTAGAGAGGGAAAAAAAAAAATAGAGAGCAAGGTAGAGAGGAAAAAAAATAGAGAGCAAGGTAGAGAGGGAAAAAAAATAGAGAGCAAGGTAGAGAGGAAAAAAAAATAGAGAGCAAGGTAGAGAGGAAAAAAATAGAGAGCAAGGTAGAGAGGAAAAAAAAATAGAGAGCAAGGTAGAGAGGAAAAAAAAATAGAGAGCAAGGTAGAGAGGAAAAAAAATAGAGAGCAAGGTAGAGAGGGGAAAAAATAGAGAGCAGGTAGAGAGGGAAAAAAATAGAGAGCAAGGTAGAGAGGAAAAAAATAGAGAGCAAGGTAGAGAGGAAAAAAAAAATAGAGAAAGCAAGGTAGAGAGGAAAAAAATAGAGAGCAAGGTAGAGAGGGAAAATAGAGAGCAAGGTAGAGAGGGAATAGAGAGCAAGGTAGAGGAAAAGAAAAAAAATAGGAGAGCAAGGTAGAGGAAAGAAAAAAAAAAAATGGAGAGCAAGGTAGAGGAAAAAGAAAAAAATAGGAAGAGCAAGGTAGAGGAAAAGAAAATAGGAGAGAAGGTAGAGGAAAAGAAAAAAATAGGAGAGCAAGGTAGAGGAAAAGAAAAAAAAATAGGAGAGCAAGGTAGAGGAAAGAAAAAAAAATAGGAGAGCAAGGTAGAGGAAAAAGAAAAAAATAGGAGAGCAAGGTAGAGGAAAAGAAAAAAAATAGGAGAGCAAGGTAAGAGGAAAAGAAAAAAAAAATAGGAGAGCAAGGTAGAGGAAAAGAAAAAAAAATAGAGGAAAAGAAAAAAAATAGGAGCAAGTAGAGGAAAAGAAAAAAAAATAGGAGAGCAAGGTAGAGGAAAAGAAAAAAAATAGGAGAGCAAGGTAGAGGAAAAGAAAAAAAATAGGAGAGCAAGGTAGAGGTAGAAAGAGCAAGGTAGAGGAAAAATAAAAATAGGAAGCAGGTAGGGGAAAAAAAAATAGGAGAGCAAGGTAGAGGGGAAAAAAATAGGAGAGCAAGGTAGAGGGAGAAAAAAATAGGAGAGCAAGGTAGAGGAAGAAAAAATAGGAGAGCAAGGTAGAGGGAAAAAAATAGAGAGAAAAATAGAAGAGCAAGGTAGAGAGGAAAAATAGGAGAGCAAGGTAGAGAGGAAAAATAGGAGAGCAAGGAAGAGAGAAAAAAATGGAGAGCAAGGTAGAGAGAAAAAAATGGAGAGCACATTTGTAGAGCATAGTATAAGGAATTTCAAGTAAATATTTATAAATGTTATTTTATTTCAATTCTTTCTAGTATTATACAAACACAAAATTAATATCTACAAAAACAGATTTTTTCTTTAAGATTTTTTTTTGAGGTCAAAGTTGATTTACTTCCAACAGTTCAATATGAGTAGCTAACTAAAAGGCTAATAGCAGCAATATCTTTTTCTTGCAAACAAAAATGTATTTCGTCTTAATTAGACTGTGCCATCTTTGGCTTGAAAACCTGTATACATAAACCACTGGACTCCATTAGCCTCTTCACTCCCACTAGAGTGTTTCAGTCGAATTTCATTTTAACCCCTAAAACATCACACTTAAAGCAGAATTTGCATACCTATATGTATGGAAAAAAAAAGTGGGGGGGAAGGGTTAAGGATGAAGGTTACCAGTAAAATTCCCCCAAAAGTGCTCAATCCTAGGGAGATGTGGAGAGTGTGAAAGAGATAAATAGATAAATATTTTAGTTTATATTTTTATATTTAGTTTTATATTTTATATTTATTTACGTGGGAACAAGTTTTGCTACCATTGGTTTCTTGCAAATTAGTTTTGTGATTTTCAAACCAAGCACTTGGTTTGAAAAATCACCAAGGCAAGAAACTGTCAGTTACCAAGGACAGTTAACTGTCTATGCTATCCTAAATTATGTATACCCTTAACTTTAAACTCTCCATATGTCACATGCTCCTCCAGTGGGGAGGTAGTTAACAACAAATTGGTACTTATTGTCAACAATTAAGTTCTTTTGATATATCAAATACTTTTTGATCTTCCCCCAACCCAATTTGTGACATCAGGAAGATACATCTGGCTGTTTCACAACAACTGTGATTCTTATCAATTATTTGATACTTATCTAATCAGTGATGTCACAGATCTATATATATATATATTTTTTTTTTTACTTCTAAAGTCTATCAGTGTTTGAAAAAAAAAAAAAAAAAAAAAAAAAAAAAAAAAAAAAAAATTTAGTTTTTTCAAAACAAAAAATTTTTCAAACTGACATCTGGAGGAAAAAAAAAAAAAAAAAAAAAAAAAGATACATCTGGCTGTTTCACAAATTTGATTTTTATCTATGATTTTATACTTATCTAATCAGTGAGGTCTTATATATATATATATATATATATATATGTTAAGAAAAAGAATTTAAGATGGAACTTTTGGAAACTATCCGATGAATTACTTTACAAAATTTGATCTGTATATATTGTATTAATATTGTATACGTCACTGGCAGGATAAAGTGCCCAACACAGTCATGCTGGATTGTGCCGACATGAACAGCATGTTCTCCATTCTCTGTAAGAGGCGCCTTCACTGGCTTGGACATGTCAGGAAAATGGCAGCATCCCAAACGATCTTTTGTATGGCGAATTAGTAAAAGGCTCCCGATCGGTTGTTAGACCACGCCTATGATTTAAAGATGTCTGCAGGAGAACATGTAGGAGGTAGATGCAAAAAAATAGAGCGGCCTGGTGCCTTAATGTTAAGCAAGGCACGGAGAGGGGTGAGGTGGAGAGGAGAATAGCCTCAACAGTAAAGTGAGCCAGAAGAGGGGAAAAAAGCCAACAGCCCCAGAAAGCATCACAGTTTGTGTGCATTCAGTGCACCAAAGACTGTCACTCAAAAATTGGCCTGCATAGCCACTTGGACAGATGCTGATAATTTTGTTTGTTTTTCATGCCATCATCCTTAGTGGACGGAAAAGTGAAACATTGATGTGAAAGGAGGTAGAACAAACTCTTCATTGTTATTTGTACAATGTTTCGGCCGATATACCCTCCGGCCTTCTTCAGGTATTTCTTGTCGAACTCGGGAACTTTCTTGTCGTATCCGGGAGCCATCACGGAACTTTGAACCTAACCCTTTATTTATTCCACGGGGGTATCCTGTTCTCATTCTGCTAACCATAGGAGTTGTGCTAATTAATTATTTTAATAACTGCTTTCACTCAGGATTGAACTCTGGAACCAGAGATAACTGTCACTTAGAACTGTCTTTTAACCCAACTGCCTAATCCACTCGGCCATGTGTCCAATTGGACAATCGAGTGTGAATTTTGGGAACTGACTGACACTGAACCGATTTCAAATTGCATAAAATTTTAAGTAATAAAATTTAAGAGTGCATAATTTGGATCTTTTAGGTCTTCGACATGCTCTGCCATAGCAGCACTGAGCACTTTTCCAAGACGCACCTCATCTTTTTATATTATCATTATCATGATACAACATTATTTTGTGTCACATCCTACCCGCGGCAAAAAGAGTCGGGTAAATACCTACCCACTTACAAAAACAAGGCAGAATGCAATGCTCATAATTTTCAGCATTCGTACATATAATCTGGAATTTTTGTGAACTTTAAGCAACTCGCTCACTAAACCCCCCTCCCCTCACCCGCCCATTCTCCCCACCCACATTACTTTGTTCATCACAGACCCAACTTAATGAAATGCATTTACAATAGCACATGACACACAAGCTTATAATAATGAATATAGAAAGGAAATATAATGCCCATAATTTTAACATAACATTTCCTGTATTTTTATACAAAAACTATAGGTAGTTAAGTACAGAATGTCATATGGAAATAAAACGTTTATTTTATGACTAATATTGAAAAAAAATTATAACATTTTACATTCCATAATACAAAGTCTATCATTATGAAGATTAAACATACACACACACGTTATATAATATTATATATACTATTATATATACTAGTACAAAATAAAAAACGCCCTCTGGGCGATATAAAAATAGATTTTTGAAACACATTGCCTGAGAGGTGGTGGGAGTAAAAAATTCAATATCAGCGAGTTTGTACCCTAAGTAAGTAAAATCAAATTCATTAAAGGATTAAAAAAATAAAACAATTTGAAATGTAAACTTTAAACATGTATTAAAATAAAACAAACTATAGATATATAATACCAGTCATGTATTTATAAAACTTGTTTATTAAAAGAGGAGGAAAAAGAAATAAAGAAACAAAAAATGAAAAAAATGAAGAAAAGAGAAGAAAAAAGGAAAAAAAAAAAAAGAAAAAAAAAGGAAAGAGAAAGAAAAAAAAAAGGAAAGAAAGAAAAAAAAAAGAAAAGAAAAAAAGGAAAGAAAAAAAAGGAAGAAAAAAAAAAAAAAAAAAAAAAGAAAAGAAAAAGAAAAAAGAAAAAAAAAAATAAAAATAAAAATAAAGGAAAAAGATTAAAAAAAAAAAAAAAAAAAAAAATAAAAATTATAACCCTTACAGTTACCACACATCAGAAGAATCCTGAGAACCTTTATTTTATTTTTCTATTATCATCGAAGAATACTCAAAATAAAATAAAATACATCGTTATCATACGAAAAGGGGGGGGTATCATTTTACGTCAAGAGAAATTCTTCCACAACATCCAAATAATTTAGGGAAAATATTCAGGACCGCCCCTCTCCACTTATCAGATAACATAGATAAAATTAAAAGGTTCAAGGGAAGAAAATTGAACACAGCAAATAGATAAGCATAGATTCTCTTATGCCAATGCTAACGTTATTATATTTACACCTGCATCATTGACGTGTCCTTGCGCAAGAAGGGACAATTTAGTGGGCTAATTTGCTGCTAAATCAATCTAAAATGTCTACACAGATATGCCGGCTAATATGAAGCCTGTACATTCAACAAAAACAAGACTGGCATAAATTAATTAATACCACTGAAGCTTCTGTGTGTGTGTGATATATATAATGTGTGTGTGTGTGTGTGTGTGAATATATATAATGTGTGTGTGTGTGTGTGATATATATAATGTGTGTGTGTGTCATGCGTGCGCGCGCTTCGACTTATTAAGTCTCTTCAGTGTGGCTAGACATTTGTAAGCTATCTACAGCCGGGATTCAAATCCGATCGGTTCAGTGTCAGTCAGACACCTTAACCGCCAGGCTGTCATCACCTACAGAATGCGAAGGGGATTTTAACCGTTTTAATACACACATCGCTTTGTATGTAAAGCCCGCCGTAGAGTGCTCCATCCCTTATATAGGAGAACGTTGCATTTATGCTTTAGTTTGCAGTTGTCAGTGAAATCCCCCCTAAAGTGCTCAACCCTAGGGGGATGTGGAGAGATAGAGATAGAGAGAGAGATTTTAATTTATATTTATTTACGTGGGAACAAGTTTTGCTACCATTGGTTTCTTGCTGTGTGTGCTCAATTTTTTTAAAGCTGAGCAATCATCAGGCAACGAAAAATGTTTTTGAAATGATACAAATAATATAAATATGGTTAAATAAGTGTGTTTGATTAACTGTATTAGTGTGTTACTTGTTTGTTTATGAGTGCTATGTATAATGTTAGATATGCCTGTTCTGTTTGTACGTGTGAGTATGTTGGCATGCATGCAGACATGAACACACGTAAGAAGCGCAACGTCATGATCACATCTGCGTGTATATATATAACACACACAAATATACATGTTAGAGTAGTGTTGACATATAGTCAATGGTGCTTGGTTACTGACAGTTTCTCACCTATGCAATTTTGAAACCAAATTGCATAGGCGAGAAACTGTCAGTAACCAAGCGCCATTGATTTCATATCCTTGCTACCCTAACTTAGATATAAATGCTCTATTAATGATATTGAGCACTATTTGCATAGGCGAGAAACTGTCAGTAACCAAGCACCATTGATCTCATATCCTTGCTACCCTAACTTAGATATAAATGCTCTATTAATGATATTGAGCACTATTTGCATAGGCGAGAAACTGTCAGTAACCAAGCGCCATTGATTTCATATTCTTGCTACCCTAACTTAGATATAAATGCTCTATTAATGATATTGAGCACTATTTACTTATAAATATAGCACACATACCCTACCTATAATCTTATTATAATGGAGATTGTGTGTTTTTCTGTCTGTAACCGAAACTAAATCACTACTCCAGTCACAATTCCCTTAGTAATTGATGTCACATTCACCATGAATTTATCCTTATTTTAACCTCAATTATTGATAAAATTGTTTTACATTATTTATACTGTTAACCATATCTACATACTACAACATGCAATTGCATTTATATACAACAAAAGCGGTTTACAGTTTGAACGGAAAGGCTAATTTGCATATTGATATTAGAAATGTAATTTTAATAAATATATGCTTAGTATTATGGTTTCTAACTGTTTGATTTTATTTTAATGAATATAAGCAACAATCTCTTCAATGAATCTTAAATGAAATCCATTAACAAGAAAAGATAAGTGTCATTTTATTCTTTACTTCGTATTTTAACTAAATACTTAAATTAGAAAAAAGAACAATGAAAGACGAGAGTGATGGAAGAGTAAGTTTCAGTTGTTCTATTTTTCAATTATACCCTCCTCTGTTTCAAATCTTTTTATCTGCATTCTTATTTAGTTTCATTAGCGTTTCTAATTTAATACGATATTTCATTACATTAAAACTTAAATACTTGCACCCGGAGGGTGCATATATTTGCTAGTATATATAATGTATGTTGTACTAGAGTTATCATCGTAGAAAATGGACACTCCGATAGGAACTCAAATCTTTGACGAGCTCATTTGCATTTCACATACCACTAATACCTTTGGGAAACGTATGAATGAACCCAATTATGGGAAAACAGGGCAGACTGGGATCTTTTAATCTCGGTATTGCAACTGGTCTAGGAGAAAGACTACTCCGAATTCATACCTGTTAAACCTTGCTGAAAAAAAAAAAGTATTCTGATCGTGGTAGTGGAATTGGGTAAATACATATATATAAATCAAGTGTATTTTCCTGGAGACTGAAGCCACAAGGACTAGACATGACTCCCACGTTAAGTCATTGAAATTCTTGGTATATGAATTGTTAATTAAAATCCTTCACTCCTTTCTAAATAGAAGCATCAATATCATCATGGATCACTGTTATAAAGACTAGATGGGAGGGAGGGAGGGATGAGGAGGTTCATACCTTTCCCAAGGGTATTAGTCTGAAAGTAATAGTGTGATAGGGACTGGACCTGCCCCCCCCCCATTTTTTTATTTTAAAAAAATTCATTGAAATTCCTGGTATATGAATTGTTAATTAAAATCCTTCACCTCTTTAAATAAAAGCACCGATATCATCATGGATAACTGTTACAATAAAATGAATACTCCTAACCCATAGATGGGAAGGATGAGGAGGTTCATACCTTTCCCAAGGGTATTAGTCTGAAAGTGAAAGTAATAGTGTGACAGGGACTGGACCAGCCCCCCCCCTTTTAAAGTCATTGAAATTCTTGGTATATGAATTGTTAATTAAAATCCTTCACTCCTTTCTAAATAGAAGCACCAATATCATCATGGATAACTGTTACAATGGAAACTAAATCGATTCACGGGTAATTTCATTTTAATCAATTCTTTTTAAATTTAAAAAAAAAAAATAAATAAATAAATAAATAAAAAAAAAATTTTTTAAAAATTGTTCAAGAATTTGGAAAAAGAACGGAAAAAAAAAAGACGTTGCCATGGAGAAAAAAAAAAAAAAAAAAAAAAAAAAGATGAGAGTGTGAGAGTTTATCTAAAAGATTACTTCTGAAGACAGAACATGCATTTTTAAAACAGGAAGAGAAACCGACTACATTAACCAAAATAGTTCAAATACACAGATCAAAATTTTATTAAAACTTTGTAAGAAAAATAAAATCTAAGATAAGTAAAAAGTAGGTAATTTTCATTCTCGTGACCTTCTTCCCTACATTCTGGAAAGATGAGGGTAGACTGCTTATGTCTGAAAACACAAGATTCTTTGACTCGTGCCATCGTGTTCAAATATCTGTAGCAGTAGCATAAAGAATGCTCCACTCGAATTACCTGTAACGAACACAGAGCACAGGTAAATTTCAAAGGTGGGGAGTAGTAGGGGAGGATGGACAGAAGGATGAACTATTCCACTACTGTTCATACTTAACAGGTAAAGTTAAACCAATTTTTAATGCGACAAACTGCAAGATTTTCAGTACCATTAGAATTGCTGGTTTACATTGGTTGGTATGTTATTTTTTTTTCAACGGCATGTCAATCCTTGTTGGGTTATTTTATGCTTAAGACATTTCATTTTAATCATTCTTGTTGAGTATTCAAAAATTTAATGCGACAAATTGCAAGATTTTCAGTACCATTAGAATTGCTGGTTTACATTGGTTGGTATGTTTTTTTTGTTTTTTTTTTACGGCATGTCAACCCTTGTTGGGCTAATTCATGCAGAAGACTCCTTTTTTATCCATTTTTGTTGAGTATTCAAATTTTTTAAAACTCAAATTTTTTTTCAAAATTCAAATTTTTCTTTTTAACCCATAGATTGGACCCTAAGAGGTACTACAACTCCAGTATTATAGTACCAATAGAATTGCTGGTTTAGATTGGTTGGTTGATTTTTACGGCATGTCAACCTTTGTTGGGTTATTTTATACTGAAGACATTTTGTTTTATTCATTCTTGTTGAGTATTCAAATTTTTTTTAAAACACTTTTTTTTTTTTTTTTTTTTTTTAAAATCAATTTAAAAAAAAAAAAATCATTTTTTCTATTTAGCCCATATATTGGGCCCTAACAGGTACTACCACTCCAGATCTAACATTTTAACTAAATAAGCTTAATATTTTAAATGATTAATTACAAAATACTCCATATATATATATATATATATATATATATATATATATATATATATTTTGGGTTCTAAATTTTCTGAGGCCCCTTATGACACCTCCCAATCTTATGGCCCCTTGTTGAGAAATCCTACTTGTTATCAAGCACCACCGCCTTTTTGTATTTGTTACCCTATTATATATGTGTGTGTGTGTGTGTGTGTATAAAATAGATAATATGGGTGCTAAATTTAAGATAAAGAGTGCTCAATATCATTGAGAGAGCATTTATATCTAAGTTAAGGTAGTGTGGTCTGAAGGTCACATAGGCGAGAAAAACTGTCAGTAACCAGGTGCCGTTGACTCCATGTCCACACTTCCGTAACTTTACAAGTAGCATTCATCTTTTCCACATGTCACAGATTGATTTTAGGTTAGGTTTTTTTTTTTTTAATTTTCAAAAATAACTAAATAAATAAAAAAATAAATAAAAATAATGAAAAAAAATATTGAAAAAAAAAATTAATGAAAAAAATTTAAAATAAATGAAAAAAAAAATGAAAAAAAATTTAAAATATAATAAAAAAATAATGAAAAATAATGAAAAGTATTTTTTAAATAATGAAAAAAATAAAAATTTTTAAAAATAATGAAAAAAATAAAATATTTTTAAAAAATAATGAAAAATGAAGCAGTTCTTACAGCAAAATAGGCCAATTTGATCATCTTTTTCTCATATACATATCATTTATACATATATCATTAATACAATTCAGTCATACATCTTGTTTCAGCTTTTATAATAGCATATACATTCTGGAAATTTTAAGCCAGTATTTTATGCGAGCCTCAAAGCCATTAAAGCTGTTTGCAGAAATCACAGGAAATCGAAAGCCCCAAAAAACTGTTTTTTTAATACATTTCAAGAGTGGTGTTCCTTAAAATAAAACTCTGAAGAGGACAACAGTTATCAATTATGTTTTTAAAAACCTAACCAAGTGGGCCCAGAGATGCTGATGGGTACACGTCTTGCATCCCTGAAGCACAAAAATCTAAAAGGACACAGTAAAATCATATCCATGCGTCCCAGTGTCTTTTTTCTTCCATCACCATTTCAAGCTAACTGTAAATACATTTCAATAATTTCTTAGAAATTAATTACACAGAATAGGTTACAAGGTAGGAGTTAGACGGCTTTAGTTGGGACCCATTAATTTTCCCGGGGTCTCATTCAAAGGAAATATGTGCATCCCAGAATGCACTAATTCAAAAAGCTATCAGCATCACTGTGGGCCTTTCGGTATTTAAAAAAACCGAACCACCTAGGCCTTTCGGTTTTTAAAAACCCAACCAATTGGGCTTTCTAACCTTGTTTAGAGCAACCTTTGAAAAGTTTCAAAAGAGCTAGAATCATCAAAATATCCTGTGTGCACAGCGTTTCATATATAGCTCTCATGAAATTCCTCAAAGCCTCAAAAAATGCAAGCACAGCATGAGCAGATATTTGCAAAATTCTTCTGGAAAATCCATTGGAAATTTAACATGCAACGAGAAGTGGGTTTACTTACAAAACCCGGACAATTGGAAATGGTGTCCGAATTGCGAACAATCTGCAAAACCTGTGGCAAAACAAGGAAGAATCGAGAGAGAGAGAGAGAAAAAAAAAATTTATTAGTGTTTTGGTGGAATTTTGAGCAAATCATCTAGTCTAAAAGTGCCAGATGGTTGAGCCATTAATTCAGACCTCTACTGTGAACAGCTGGACAGAATGTTTCTTTGAAAGAAAGGGAAAAAAAAAAAAAAAATACCTTGCTTTGATCAATAAAAGGAAGAGCTTTCCTGGAACATGACAATATTCGACCTCATGCATCTAGGATGACTCATCAAAAATTTCATCTCAAAAAGGAATCAATTATTATTATTATTATTTTTTTTTTTTTTGGTCTCATCCAAAAGTTTTGATTTTTCTGCTTTAGACTAATCAACTATTCCAATCTATACAAACATTTTTCTGTTAAGAGAGCTTCATCAAGGTTGAAAAAAAAAAAAAAAAGAAAAAGGGGTGGGTGGGGACTATGAATTATTTCATCTCAAAAACAAAAAGGCGGAAGAGGAACTTGTAAGGCAATTTTCATAGTTGTTAATTTGACTGACTACTGCCCCTAAAAACTTGGCCCTGAAAAAATGTTCTTTTTTCTCATTTGCAATGACTTCCTGTCACCATAGTGACAGACTTTTAATGTATACATTTTGTAAAAAGTTTTTTGAGAGGGAAAAAGATTCTACATTAAGGAACATTTTTCTGTTATGCAATTCAAATTATTGATGATTATCAATTTATAATATAAATTTACTGTGTACAAAGTTTTTAAAAAATGGCATTCAAAAGCAGATTGATCAAATATTCAAGATCAATCTTCAGAAATATATATATATATATATATATATATATATAATATATATATATATATATATATATATATATTTTTTCCCCACTTACAAAGGCCAGGTCTAAGGTAAGTGATGTACAGTGCTTCCAAAACAGCTAGTTGAAAACTAGAACTGGCATAGTCAAGTATAGAAAACTAATGTATGATACATGTTCCTGTGTTGGTAATTATACCTATCCTAAACAAAATGGCATTACTTTTTTGATTCACCCTCGTAGATCTTTTTTTTTTTTTTAGTAGCCTGAACTGAAAAGGCAGTCCAAGAAGTGGAAAAAGACTCTCTGGTAAAGGAAAAGTTCTGGGCACAACAGTCAGTAGAGAACCTTATAAAACCCATCACTATTGATTTACCTGAAAAAGATGCAACTATAAACAGTGCTTCCTATTATTTAGACCCTTGTAATATTTTATATTGTTTCCTTAGCATGAGGATTTTGAACCAAGTTAAAATTCACACAAGAAAATACATAATCAGGATAAAAGGTTCCATTATGTCACATTTGGACGCAAAGTGCATGTCATATCAGTTCACGTTTGCAGCTAAGGAGGTATAATCACCTGGAATGGATTCTAAGAAGCTTAAAACCATTTCCAAGAGAACAGTCATCAAATAAAAGGCTATGCATTATATATATATATATATATATATATATATATATATATATAAGTAAAAGCATCATGTGTTTTATCTATATTAACTTATTTCTGTATTCGTATATGCAGGTCAGTCCATTTACTTATATTGATGTACGAATCCACAAAAAGGTCTGACAGCAAACAGAAAGAAAATAAAAACAAAGCTATTTTCCATGGCACAAAAATGTATATATGCGTGTGTGTGTGAGTATATATATATATATATGTGTGTGTGTGTGTGTATTTATGTGAGTATATATATATGTGTGTGTGTATGCATGTATTTATGTAAGTATATATATGAGTGTATGTATATGTGTGTATGTATGTATATTTAGCATATATATAAATAATATATACGAGTAATAAAGTATATATATGAGTAATAAAGCTATTTTCCATGGCACAAAAATAATATATATATATATATATATATATATATATATATATATATATGATTGTGGGTGGGGGGGGAGAAAGAATAGTCTTATGGAAAATAGCTTTATCATTATCTCTATTTTCTTATTGCTGTTTGACCGTTATACATACACCCAGACTTTCCCACTTCTATATTTTTTATTAAGAGATTGTTTTTATTTTATTAAAAACAAGACAGTCTGCTAACATACATATATATATATATACATACATACACATACATACATACATATACATAAAATTCTAGCAACACAAAGGACAATATCCATTTTGACCTGGGTTATATAGCATGTGCATGGAATTTGAGTAATATTGATACACCCCTTATTTGGGAACTTGTTCATATATTGATTAGCATATGTGATTATCTAATGTAAAAAGTAAAGTTGTTGGGGTGGCCTAATGTCGGTATCAGCCAAACAGTAAGGGAGTCTATCCCCTTTTCACTAGTGCTACTCATATGCCGAGTTGGCAAAGGCCTGTATCGAACTAGGAACCTTGTGGTTTCTAGCCGAACACTCTACCAACTGAGCTAACCTAGCCCTCCAGACTTTCCTATTATATTTTTTGTTAAGAGATTGTCTTGTTTGCAATAAAATAAAAACAATCTACAAATATATACATTGACATAAAATTCTAGCAACACAAAGGACAATATCCATTTTGACCAGGTTTATAGCAGGTGTATGAAATCCAAGTAATACTGATACACGCCTTATTTGGGAACCTGTTCACATATTGATCTGCATATGTGATTATTTAATGTAATCCAACTATATTACCTGTACATTTCATCTTGATTAAATCAAAATATATTTATGAGGCTACAATTCTTTCCTCTATCGGTGTATTATGCCAATATTTTAGAGACTTCAACACCAACCCAACCATGGTTAAATAGTAGGGCAGACTGCACTTTTTTTACCCTTTACTCAGTGTGTGTATAAAATTGATTAGGCAACTAGTCTAGGAGAAGGAAAACTGAATTCAAACCTGTTAAACTCCCCTTAAGATATTGATCTTGTGTCATATCCTACTCATGCATAAGGGTTGATGTGTGTGTGTGTGTGTGTATTTATAAGTTGTTAGGGTAGCCTAAAGTCGGTATCAGCCAGACAGCAAGGGAGTCTATCCTCTTTTCACTAGTGCTAGACCAAGGAGATTTGTTTTGGCATCTGAGACGGAGCGCCACACTTTACTGCACACATCCCTGTACTAATCATAAGCCAAGTTGGTGAGGGCCGTATTAAATCAGGAACCTTGAGGTTATTAGTCGGACACTCTACCAATTGAGCTAAACCAGCCCTATACAGCCACACAGTGAAATGTCAAAATATATGAACATGCCACAAAATTGGTTTTCAGGTTTTACAAACTAAGATTTGGTTGGTGAGGGCCGATATTGAACCAGGAACCTTGAGGTTCCCAGCCAGACACTCTACCACAAAATGGGTTTTCATGTTTTACAAACTAATAAGATCATATCACAGCCATTGGCCTAAAGTCGGTATCAGCCAGACAGCGAGGGAGTCTATCCCCTTTGCACTAGCCCAAGGAGATTTCTTTTTGAGTCTCGGGTGGAACGCCACACCTACAATCAGCTCCTCACTTTACTGCACAGATACCTGTACTACTCATACACTAAATTGGCAAAGGGCCGGTATCAAACTAGGAACCTTAAGATTTCCAGCCGGATCCTCTACCGATTGAACAAAACCTGCCTCACACACACACACACACACACACACACACACAGTGAAACATCATAAAATATATGAACACACCACAAAATGGGTTTTCATGTTTTATAAACTAATACGATTATATCATAGCCGTTGGCTGTGTGCCAATGAGAAAGTTTAAATACACTAGCACAGAGATAAATCTTCAGAAAGTAAAACATATCTGTAGATAATAGAGCCAGTATTTGTCTTAAATATACAGAACTGTTTATGAAAATAACCAGATGTCTCAAGGCCTCAAAATTTATGGGTTAAACGATAAAGACTTTTATTTCAATGCTACTAACTTTGCAGATTTGCCATAAATAGGATATTCAAAAGTTTTATTTTATTTTATTTTTATTATACAAAGTGTGGCAAAAATACTTCCCATATTTTGACCTGTCATCTGTGTGGTACAAGTGCACTTAGAGCTACCATTGACACTTGCCTATCTAGCTAATGTCTTGCCCCCCCTCAACATACACAGATACAATCAGTTATAGTCATGGAATATATTTATATAGGAAGACATCACTTAGGAGTACATCTTTACTTTTCCAGAAGGGTAACAGTTTCAAAATGATGAAAATAATAACAACCAAGATGAAGATAACAGTCCTCAATATTAAAAACCAAGATACACACATGCACCCTAATCCACTGAATGCAGCAGAAATACCTCCCAACTGTCACCTGTGTGATGCAAATAAATTGAGGCAAGTGACAATGGTAGCTCCATCTAGCTAATGTTTTAGCATTTTTTAATATACAGGGTATGGCAGAAATACCTCCATTTTAAACTGTCATCTGTGTGGTACAAGTGAAATTAGGCAAGTGGCTAATGTTGATTGTGCAAGTGAACTTAGGCAAGTGGCAATGGTAGCTCTATCTAGCTAATGTCTTTTTGCCCCACCCACCAACACACACGTACACACAGATACAATCAGTTATAGTCATGGACTGGTGCATACCATGCATTTGCTATTGAAACTGGGTGAATATGTAATTGCTCTACACAGAGTGTTTTCATACTCATTCAATGTGATGTTGGAATGATGCTGTTTCAGATAAAAAATTGATACTTCTATGGGTTGAAAGTTCTATACAGAAGAGCATCATTCTGATGTAACATAAAATGAGCATGAAAAACTGAAGCAATTATAAATTTTTTTAAAGTAAATAAATCTTTTTCAACAGCAAACAAATGGTGTGCACCAGTCCAAAGTGTGGCAAAAATACTCCCCATATTTTAAGCTGTCATCTGTGTGGTACAAGTGAACTTAGGCAAGTGACAGTGATAGCTCTATCTAGCTAATGTCTTTTTGCCCCCCTCCCAAACACACACACAGATACAATCAGTTATAGTCATGGACCAGTGCATACCATGCATTTGGTATTGAAACTTTTTTTTAAAAAAGATAGGTGAATCTGTAATTGTTACACAGTGTTTTCATGCTCATTCCATGTTATGTTAAAATGATGCTGTTCCAGATAGAAAATTGATACTGCCATTGGCTGAAAGTTCTATACAGAACTGCATCATTTTGATGTAACATGAAAAGCTGTGTGAAGCAATAACAAATTCAATCTAAAAAATAAAATTTAAAATTTTTAAAAAATTAAAAGTAAATAAATTTTTTCACCAGCAAGCACATGATGTGCACCAGTCCAAACCATAATCATAAACAATCATCTCTGAAGAAAAAAAAATGTATTTACCCAAGCATTTCTAAGTGTATTTGGTTTCTTTGTTTAATAACATATCAACCTTAATGGGTTATTTAATGCCAAAACCATCCTTGTAGAACACTAGTGTTACTATTTAACCTATAGCTGGGGTAGAGGAGCTGTTTATACCTTTTCCAAGGATATTAGTCTGAAAGTGAACAGAATAGCGCAACTGTAGTTTGAACTTGTTTATTATGATTTCACAGTTATTTGTATTGCTCTAATAAAAGTCTTGCTATAGTGTGCCGTTTTTTGCTAGGTCAGTTACATATGCACAGAGCTTTCTAATAGGAAAACAGAACAGCATATAATTGTTTTCCGACATTCTTTTTAATAGCGTAAAGTAGTATTGTTAACACTAGTTCAAGTCCTCTAAACTCTTGCCACTAATTTCAAAAGACAAAGGTAACATTGAAGTTGAATATGACACTATTAACTGAATACAAAAGATGCAGCCATGTTAACACACTAATTAACTAATAATTACTAACCACAGTAATTAATTATAATAGAATACATGGCTGTTATATTTTTTTTAAAAACTAGAATAGAATTAAATTGTAATTATCCCACTAAACATTTTGGTTAAGATAAAGCAAAGGGGAGATAGATGTCAGATTCTTGCCCTGATGAGCTACTAAGCTAAACTATTGGTGGGTATATTTGACTCAGTAGGTTTAACTTTATTATTTATTGGCTTTACATTTAGCTTATATATATATATATATATATATATATATATATATATATATATATATATATATATATATATATATATTATTTTTGGCCAAGTGTTACAGTATTAATCGATTATTTTCGGTTGGTATGACCCTCTTGGTCTTTTCTTTTTCATTTTCTCCCCCAGGTGAAGTTTGGTAGTATATTTTTACTATCAAACTATTTGCTGTTTTTTTTTTTTTTTCTTACCGCAAGGGTTTACCAATAAGTTTTGTGTGTGTGTGTGTATATATATATATATATATATGTCATCCACATACAGTACTGTTTCAGAGCTCATCCGTGTGGCTAGACTAAGCAAGCTGTGCCAGGCTTGGATCAAAACTTGACTAATATGTGAAAAAAGTTGTTTGGGTGCCTAAAGTCGGTATCAGCCAGACAGCGTGGGGAGCCTTTCCCCTTTTCAATAGCGTTAAATTGCGGAGATTTATTTTTGCGTCTGAGGTGGAGCACTACACCCCCCATCAGCTCTTCACTTTACCGCACAGATCCCTGTGCTAGTCATACACCGAGTTGGTGAGGGGGAGGAATGGGGAGGGGGAAGAGAGGGGGAGGAAGAGAGAGGATATGGATTTCTGCTTTTTTTGCAGTTGCATTGGCACAAAGTGAATGCAAACAGCTCGGTGCTGGAATAGGAACTCAGTTTGCCGATTTCATCCCTTGCACAGCACCCCCCCCCAAGGAATGTAACAAAGACAATTTGATATTGTGCAATAAGAAATATTGATTACATTTATCTCTGAAGCACCCCTTGGGGGTGGGGGGGGAATAGAAAACAAATCAACATTAGACAATATATATATATATATATATATATATATATATATAATATATATAGAGATAGAAATAGAGAGATAGAGATAGAGAATAGAGATAGATAGAGATAGAGAGATAGAGAGATAGAGAGATAGAGAGATAGAGATATAGAGAGATAGATATAGAGATAGATATAGAGAGAGATATAGAGAGAGATAGAGAGATAGATATAGAGAGATAGATATAGAGAGATAGATATAGAGAGAGATAGAGAGAAAGAGATAGAGAGAAAGAGAGAGATAGAGAGAAAGAGATAGAGAGAGAGAGAGAGAAAGAGATAGAGAGAAGAGATAGAGAGAGATAGAGAGAAAGAGATAGAGAGAAAGAGATAGAGAGAAAGAGATAGATGTGCGGGTGCCGTTACTCCTCTAAGCAGTTTGAAGCAAAAAAGCAATTGTAATAATTATTTTCTGAGCATCATGACAATCAGTTTGCCTCCCACCAGGTAAAAAAAAAATAAATAAAATAAATAAATAAATAAAAAAAGCTGCCTTTTTATAATGCATATACACTCACCCACATATGTATAGCCTCAAATTTTAAGGTTTCTTTTTTGTTTTTTTATTGGTAGAGCTGGGGAAGGGAGAGAGAGAGGATAGATGATAAGATTAATTGATTGATTCTAACGGTATGTTAACCAGTCTAACAGGTACTACTACTCCAGGTCAGAATTAATACGAGTGTAATGGCAACCCCCACCCCCACCCGAGTAATAGAAATACATGACACTACCCGGATCCCCAGAACTGGAAGATCACCGTCAAATACAGTTTAGTAACATACCAAGGACACCCCCCTCTTTATTTTTTAAGGGGTGTGGCACCTGCAGGGGATACAGCATATTCTAAGCTCGCTGTGTCCCCTGATGATGGAATTAGTTCAAAGAATATTTAAATGTTGGGTATTCAATTTTTTTCAAAATGTCGGTATCAGCCAATCAGCGAGGGAGTCTATCCCCTTTTCACTAGCGCTAGACCAAGGAGATTGTTTTTGCACCTGAGGTGGAGCGCCACACCTATCATCAGCTCCTTACTTTACTGCACAGACCACTGTGCTACTCACAACGCCGAGTTGGCGAGGACCGGTATCGAACTAGGAACCTTGTGATTTCTAGCCGTATTCTAATGCTAATATTGAAACAAAGGGTAGATATAAATCAGCCCTAACCATCTAAAAACATATCTTATTATAATAGAGATAGTGTGTCTGTAACAGAAACTATATCACTACTCAAGTCAGTTCTATTTTTCGATTATACCACCGCCTAGTTTCATTAGCCTAATTTAATAATATTTTATTACATTAAAACTTAAATACTTACACCTTACGGAGGGTGCATATATTTGCTAGTTTCTATAATCATAAAACAAGTGTGCAGGTAGGGCATTACTCATAATATCACTTAACTGGTCACAGGATTAAAATACCATTTCTGAAGGATTTATAAAAAAAATGGCTAAAAATTTCCTTTTCATTATGTTACCTATTTAATCAAAGACTTCTAAATATGTTTAATATTACATTTAAACAAAGTCCAGAGCCCTATTCCTATAAGGATTTATCAAAAAATGGCTAAAAATTTCCTTTATGTTTAATATTACATTTAAACAAAGGCTATCATTTGGAGTAGATTAGAAAAATTAATGTGACTTCCAGCTGGGTGGAATGAGGCGGTATAGGATGTTAAGAGTTAAGCTAGATTTTATTTAATTTAGAAATAAGGAGGTATTCATCGTATAACAGTTATCATCATAGAAAATTACGACTTCTGTTCAAGGCAGTTTGCATTTCATATACCTTTGGGTATTAGCATGATTCCAACTATTCTCCAATCAACAATGGCTATATAGTAGGGCAGATTGGGCTCTTTAACCTTGGTATGACAACTGGTTTACAAGAAAACTAAATTTAAACTCATGGGGCTCTTTTCTCATTAGTCAATTTATTTTCAGAGCAGCTACTCCACCTAATAAACATCTATTAATAATGGAGATTCGGTCTCAATTTGCCTGTAACTGAAACTATGTCACTGCTTACATCATATTACCCAAAATCGTCATAACAGAATATAAATACTCAAAATTTGAGCATGCAACCATAGATGGTCCTCATTGCTTTTTAAAACAAATTTTAACTCTTAACATCCTGTTGAGAATTTTCAAAGTTTAGAGCCCTATAAGGATTTTTTTTTTTTAAATGGCTAAAAATGGCCATTTCATTTAAAGTTACCTGTTATTTCCCTTTAATCAAAGACTTCTAATTATGTTTAATATTACATTTATACAAGGGCTATTGTTTGGGGCAGATTAGGAAAATGAATGTGACTTCTGGCTGGGTGGAATGAGGCGGTATAGGATGTTAATAAATACATGCCTGGTATTATATATCTATATATAGTTTGTTTTATTTCAATATATATTTAAAGTTATCATAACCTAGTTTTCATGTCAAATGTTTGTTGTTTTTTTTTTGTTGTTTTTTACACCTTCAATGAATTTGATGATTTTTACTTATTTAAATGGTACAAACTCTCTAATACTGAATTTTTAACTCTCACACCCCGGTATTATCTCTCACAAATTAAATATTGCACTGCCCAGAGGGCGTTTTCTTTTGTGCTAGTTTTATTAATTGAATTTGGGCAAAGTTAAAATTTGAGGCTTTCTTTTACAAGTCTGTATCAAGTAAGAATTGCTTACGGCAATACTTGAACTCCAAATTGTGAGATTTCATTTTTCTTTAGCATGTGCAAAATAGAAGCTTGATTTTAAAAAGTGTGCACAAAAAATTTCACAGCCACCTAAAAATCTGCAAGTGGCACCTTAAATTTTAGCATTTAGTTTTTGTTTTTTTTTGTTTTTTTTTTTAGACGGTCCTCATTATTTTTTCAAAACAAGTTTTATTAAATACATACCTGGTATTATATATCTATATATAGCTTGTTTTATTTTAATATCTTATTATAATGTAGATTGTGTGTTTTTCTGTCTGTAACCGAAACTATATCACTACTCAAGACAGTTATTTACATCACATTCGCCATGATTTTATTTTTATTTGAACCTCAATTATTAATAAAATTGATTCACATAATTAATACTGATAGCTTTGTCTACATAATAATTACACGCAATTTTATTTATATATACAACAAAATAGCAGTTTACAATGTTAACATGAAGGCTAATTTGCATATTGATCTTAAAAAATTGATTTGAATAAATATGGGCTTGGTATTATTCATTTATAATTGTTTGGTTTTATTTTAATAAATATGAGCAAAAATCTCAGAGATAAATCTTAGAAGAAATCTATCGACAAGAAGAAATAACTGAACATGTTATTCTTTACTTCCTAATTTAACTAGATACTTAAATTAAGAAAATTTAGCAATGAAAGACGGGAGTGATGGAAAATGATGGAAGAGTTAGCTTCAAAGTTGTTCTATTTTTGTATCATACCTCCTCTGTTTTAACTCATTTTATCTGCATTCTTATTTAGTTTCATTAGTCTTTCTAATTTGATATATTTCATTACATTAAAACTTAAATACCTGCACCCGGAGGGTGCATATATTTGCTAGTATATATAAAGTCATCAGAATTAACTTCCATTTCAAATGGGTTTTATTTCAATATATATTTAAAGTTATCATAACCTAATAATATTTAATAAAATTATGATTCTACTTATTTATAGTACAAACCCTGTAACACTGACGTTTATTTTAATATATATTTAAAATTATCAGAACTAAATTTTAATAATTGAATTTGGGCAAAGTTAAAATTTGAGGCTTTCTTTTACAAGTCAAGTAAAATTTGCTTACGGCAATACTTGAACTCCAAACGATGAGATTTAATTTTTTTTCCTTTTTGTAGCATGTGCAAAATAGAAGCTTGATTTTAAAAAGTGTGCACGAAAATTCCACAGCCACCTAAAAATCTGCAAGTGGCACCTTAAATTTTAGCATTTAGTTTAAATTTTTGGACCAAGTAACCAATAAGCACCCCATCTCAGAGCTGTTTTGAAAGGAATACCTTTTGCTTTTCACTGTAACTCCCGGTTGTTTGTTTACAAACAATAGACAATTTTTTTTGCATTAGAATTTCACTATAAGATTTTTTGAAAAGTTTGTTCATGTATATTTACAACCCAAAGACGTTTTTATACTTAAATTGTTTGATTTTAATGAAAAAAAAATTAGTTATTTCATGTTTTTTTTTTAAGTTTTAAAAACTTTAAACGAAAGACGTTTTTATATTAAAATATTTTTTTTTATTCAATCAGAAGAGAAATGCAGATATGTTTATTCAAATGAAAATATTTTTTATTTACAAAATATTTTTTATGTTTATTTAATTAAAAAGGATGTTGGGACCAAGTAACCAATGAATAACTAAAAACGTGCCTTTGGGTTGTAAATATACACGAACAAAATTCAAAAAAATCTTAGTGAAATTCTAATGCAAAAAAAATTGTCTGTTATTTGTAAACAAACAACCGGAAGTTTACGGTGAAAAGCAAAAGGTGTTCCTTTCAAAACAGTTCCCAGATGGGGTGCTTATTGGTTACTTGATCCAATTTTTTTTTTTTTTTGGGAAAGAAAGTTTTGGAAACTACCTACCAACACTGGATAAAGACAAGGGCGTCCGGGACTGTGGCCCAACTTGAAGATCTGACATATAAAAAACAATTTGTTGACTATATAACTGGATGATAAGCAAAAAGTCTGACTCAAGGCAGAAGGGAGGGAGTGAGGATGTCAGAGACAGCCACCAACAATGGGGGACAATCTGTGCTTCAAGACTACCAGAATGTGAAGGAGGAAAAGCGTATGATGTGTTGGCAAGATACTGCAAAGCTGCTCCAAAGCAAAAAAAAGGTTTCTCAAACCAGACTGGGGTATTAAAAGTTTTTATTCATAGAGTGTTATATTAAAATTATTATTTTGTTATTCTTTACACATTGCAGAGACTGCTATACTGACAACAAGCAAACTGGGGGTTGTTAGTTCAATCCCGGGTCCCGGTTTCAGTAGTCGTGAAAAATTTATCATTGACAAGTTTATTTGGCGAGTTTTGTGTGTGGTGTGGGCTGCTGGCCTAGAGGTAGAGTGACTCTAGATTCGCTGGTTCAATCTCTACTGATGAGACCTAATATAGGTTGAAACAGCTGTCCAGTATTCCATACGTTGCACGCTTGATTTGCTTGTCATGATATATATATAAGTGACTGATAAACCCCAAGGCATACTTGGATCATCATAGATTAAACCGGCATCCCCACAGATTTTGTCATGTGAGGAGAGTAGCTAGACACCCTACAGAACAAAAAACAAGACCTGTACAAGGGCGATGTTTTTTGCTCAACAGCCATCTAGCATATTATTTCTAAAGTCCAACCCCTCCTCATCGTAGTAGGGCCATGTAAACTTGGTAGTGTCAGCCGTGCCATCGGGAACTTAAGTTCCTGGTAGGGTCACCCAAGGTGGACAGGTCTTGCACCCAGTGGTGTTAGGGCCATAACCCAACCAAAGGGGTTCTGATAGAAATCTAAAGGGCATCTCCTTCATTGTTAGAAATCAATAGTTTTTGGCATACTTGTCAGTGCACCTGAGGAAAATCTGCGGCACACAAGGGTATCTCCTTCCTCTGACTGGGTTATGCATGCAAGGTTTGTGAATTTACAATTCCCTTGTTACCCCTTCCACAGGTGAATTCGTTGGATGGAGCCAGCTCAACCAACCTAGGGTGAACGCCATCACAGAAACAGAACAGAACCCCCAAGACATGAATGGAATAACCAGAACAGTCTACCCAGTGGTTAGAATAGAGGGTAGGGTTCAGAAGATTACCAAGCATGACAAAAGGTACTTGAAGAAAGCCAGAGAGTACAGCTACTGAGACGTGAGTATAGTAGCCAAGATGAATATAGCAGTCTGCAATATATAGAGAATAATGATAACACCTCATTTGAGACATTATTTTGTTTTAATATATATATTTAAGAAATGGGATAAGTATGATTTAAGTCTGCCATTTTGCAAAAGTAATTTATTTTCAAACTAAGAAATATACAGCACCAAGCATTAATAGCAAAAAAAAAAAAAAAAAAAAAAAAAAAATTATTAATAAAATCTTATATAAATTATTAATAAAATTATTAATAAAATCTTATATAAATTATTTTCAAGTCGAATTTCACTCGATTGATATTAAAAAGGCATATCAACCTGTCTAAGGTTATTTTATGCCGAAAGGATAAAGAATTTGTATTCATTGTACATTAATATCTACACGTTTTGTGTAGTTGCTATGAAAGTGTCCTTTTTTTTTTTTTGCACAGTTATATAGTTTCAAGTATCCCTATTTAATACAAATAATTTGCACACTGTTGTATGGTTTCAAGTATTCCTATCTAATACTAATAATTTGCACACTGTTGTATGGTTTCAAGTATTCCTATCTAATACTAATAATTTGCACACTGTTGTATATTGCACACTGTGTATGGTTTCAAGTATTCCTATCTAATACTAATAATTTGCACACTGTATGGTTTCAAGTATTCCTATCTAATACTAATAATTTGCACACTGTTGTATGGTTTCAAGTATTCCTATCTAACACTAATATTTTATACACAATTATATTGTTTCAAGTAACTATTTCTATTTAACAATGATAATTTATTTCAAGTAATTAATAATAATCCTTAGTAAACTATCATTGCGTCATAAAACTTATTAATGCAAATAATTTGCAGTTATAAGGTATAAAGTATTCCTATCTAATAATAATAATTATATGGTTTCAAGTAATTATTTCTCTGCCTAGAGGTTAGGGAATTGTGTACATTGTACGTTTATATTTACATTTTTTTTTTGAATACAGTTATATCAAGTGTTCCTATTTAATACATATAATTTGCATTTAGTTGCATGGTTTCAAGTATTCCTATCTAATACTAATAAGTTTCAAGTAATTATTTTATCTAATAATAGTCATTTATTTGCATACAGTTTAAATTAACTAATAACTAATTAATCAATAATACTTAATAATGAATAAATGATTATAGCTTCAAAAGGATTATTAATACAAATAATCTGAATAGTTAAATGGTTTCAAGTAGTCTTATCTAATACTTATAATTTATACACGGTAATATGGTTTCAATTATTCTAATGTAATACTAATACTTTGTACTTGGTTATTTTTTAAAACTATGAGGAATTATACAAATGAAAATTTTTTAAATTTTTTTTTTTAAAGAGTACCAAATTTAATACTTCTTTAAATGTAAATGCACATACACACATATATGTGAAAATAAAATGGAAATTAATCCGACAGTATGAATAAGATATAATGAAAAAACAAACGATGTTTACAACTGAAATAGGCTCATCAGAAGAGAAAATATATATATATATACACACACACATTTATGCATACATATATACATAATTATTCTAGTCATGTAATATATTTTAATTACATTCTCATGGAGACAGATACTACACTGATCCTAGCAGAAGTCAGACAAACAAAAACAAAACTGTTTAATAACAACTAATATATATATATATATATATATATATATATATATATATGTGTGTGTGTGTGTCCCAAAATAATGATACACTTTTTTTGTATATATCTTATTTACAAATCAAAATAATGATCTGAATAAGTTATAACGATTTAAAGAGTGTATACATTATTTTGGGACATCATATATATATATATATATATATATATGTTAAATGTGAGCTATGAATATATTTATGGTGGGGGTTAGAGGAGGAGGGCGGCTAATTATTGTCAGAGGAGATACAACACAGAGGAGGAGTGAAATTTAGGCCTTTAAGTTTTATATATCCACAACTCTGTTTACAGAGGGGGTCCTAATTGTAGTAGCAGTAGTAGTCGTAATAATAAGAGAATACCCCCCCCCACCCAACCCATCCTCCTTCTTCATCCCCCCCTTTACATAAAGCAATCTTGAGGCAGAGTGTGCTTTGCTTGCATTCCAGATTTTGGCCTGGGGGGCTGGGTGGACGAGGGGGCGGGTGGACCGGGGGTGGGGGGTGTAGCGTATGCCGGCCAAAAAATTGTTTCATTAGAAAATTACAGAGGACATTAATGTCAAAATAGTGACAAGGGATAATAGCATCGCATTCCACAACACAATGACATTCAAACGACTCCTTCGACCCCCCCTTCCCACCTCCGCCGCATCCTCCACTACCAGCACCCAACCCCCTTCACCCCACACTCTCGCAAAAACACTAGATACTTACATTTTAAAGGCAAGTCTATTGTCATGTTTTTATATATATATATATATATAATATATATAATATATATATATATATATATATATATATATATACAATACTGTAGATGGGTTCATTATATATATATATATAATATTATTTATATATATATATATATAATATACATACATGTAGATGGCTCTTATATATAAATATATATACTATATATTAACATAAACATATTTTATATATAAATATTATACATACAATGTAGATGGGCTTATATATTATATATTATATGTATATATATATATATTAACATCATGTAGATGGGCTTATATATATATAATAATATATAATATAATATATATTATTTAGTATATATATATATATATATATCATACATGTAATAATATAATATATTATATATATATATATATTATAATACATGCATTGTAGATGTTATTAATATATTATACCTGCCATACATGTAGATTTGCTTTATATATAATATATATTAGACTGTATATATATTACAGTTGTGTGTGTATATATATATATACTACACACACACAACATACATATACATACACCACACACACAGAGGGTCACAAAGTCTAGTACATGGAGATTTCACTATTGCATATAAAATTGTTTTATTTTTAAAAAGTATGTGTTTATCCTCATGTACCCAGACTGAACACACACACCACATTATGTGAAATAAATATTGATATAGATATTACTTGGGTCCTCACATCATCAGTGAGGAGGGCCGGTGTTGCTATATAAACCGTAGAGAGAAAGGCCCCGAAACGGTTTGTACATTCTCTCCTGATGAGCCCATGCATTTGTAAACATCCTTTGTTTTTTCAATATATCATATTTACACACACACACATATATATATATAAGTGAAGAAAGGAAGTGGATCGACGGTAACCCATTTAAACCGGTGTTTTTTCATATAATATATAAGTGGATGCAGATATTTGGCATTAGTTTATCTCTTTTGGGTATTCCTTTACTAATAAACTAAAACTGTAAAAAACCAAAGAATTATAGTTGTAAAAAGATACTCTAGAGTTTAAAATGGAAGATAGGATTTCAAAAAGTTCTTTGTGTGGGTGAGACAGGATCGTCGCTCACCCATACAACTAAAAAGGGTAACAAAACACAGACAAAAAATAAAAATAAAAAGAGGAATTATGTTTGCTGAATATTTCAAATATAAAAAATCAATATTTTATAAGATGATTTCTTATATATTGGTCACCTAATTTGAAAACAAGTTCTCACTGATATTGAGAATAATTTGTCAATCAAAAAATTTAACAGATTTGGTTTATAGCTGAGAGCCAAATCACTATGAAAAATCACGACGTGAACAACCGTTCCATCTTTTGTTTTGTCTGTGAACTAACCATGAGACTGGTACTGGATCCTTTTGCAATAGGTAACCAATTATAAAAAAATACTAAGAAAATTTAGTACAGCCATAGGGGGAAATTTGGTAGGCAAAGAGTTAAAAACTAGTAAATAACATTTCAAATGATGGTCATAGTGTGTAAATATACAGTACCACAATATCTGCTAAGTACCAAAACATTGTAAAACAAGTATTCTGTTCTCACTAATATTAAGATTAATTTGTCAATTAAAAATTTTAACAGAGTTGGTGTATAGCTGAGAGCCAAATCACTATGTGAACAACCCTTCCATTTTTTGTTTTGTCTGTGAACTAACCATGAAACTGGTACTTGATCCTTTTGCAATAGGGAACCAATTATAAAAAAATACCAAGAAAATTTAGTACAGCCGTAGGGGGGAAATTTGGTAGGCAAATAGTTAAAACTAAATAACATTGCAAATGATGGTCATAGTGTGTAAATATACAGTACCACAATATCTGCTAAGTACGAAAACATTGAAAAACAAGAATTCTGTTCTCACTAATATTAAGATTAATTTGTCAGTCCAAAAAACAGGTGGCCCCATTTTGGGGGTGGGGGTTACCCTGCTACAGAGGTGCATTCAGTGTATTTAGTGTATTTATTCTAAAGCCGTAGCCGACAGGCCTGGTGGGACCCTGCATAGCATTGTTTTAAACTTGACCAAGTAATACAGCACGAAAAAAAAAAAACAAGCATTCCGTTCTCACTGGTATTAAGATTAATTTGTCAGTCCTAAAAATTTAACCGAGTTGGTGTATAAGCTGAGAGCCGAGTGAATAAAATCTAGAATGACACCCTCTTCTCAAGTTAACTTAGCAATGTGCCAGACAAAGACAGCATTTTGTTATTCTAGATATTCTGAACAGGTATCATGGGTATTTATCAACATGAGATTAAAACCATTTAAGAAGAACACGCTACATCCATCAAACCATTTAATAAAAAACATCATACAAAACACAAACATGGAATCCAGTTACCTTTTTAACATTAAAACCACTGAAAGAAAACCAAGCTGTGTTTATGTAGGTTTTTTTTTTCTTTTAAAGTATTATGTAAGTACAGTAGCACAATTGTTAGCATGTAGGTAATTCAAATTTGAGGTGATGCTGGCGGCATTTCTTGCATCAATAATTTCAAGAAGGGGATAATGCTATTGGGACCCTTATCTACCAAACAGATAACGGTAGGATAAATTGTCCTTACTAAGATGAAGTAGATTAAGAAGTCCAAGAGAAGGAAAAAACAATTTAAACACCCAGGCCAACATGCCAAGGTAAGGTCTCTTGGAAAGGATTTTTCATTTATCCCCCTCATTTCATTCATATTCATCCATTTTACCAACTAATATATATATTTTAGGGAGATTATGTGCTTAATTAAAGTCATACCTAATTTGTTAATTATAATTAAATGAATTAGGTGTGCATATCGGTTTAAATGTAAAGCGTAAACAAATCGAGAAAAAAGTCGATCTCTGTATGTACATTTCAGAGATCGACTTTTTTCTCTATTTGTTTACGCTTTACATTTAAACCGATATGCACGCCTAATTCATTTAATTATAATTAATTAACAAATTAGGTATGACTTTAATTAAGCACATAATCACCCTAAAAATTGTCGGGCTTCGCCATTTCAAACACATCGTTTGACCACTTCATATATATATATTATATATATATTTAAAAAAAAAAAAAAAAAATATGGAGATTCGCTTCCAGTTTTTGTAACAAAAACTACGTCACTATACCCGTCATGAATTGTCATAACAGAATAAACACACTCAAAATTTGAGCATGCAACATTAGACAGTCCTCATTGTCTTTTAAAACAAGTTTTAATAGATACATCCCCAGTATCATATTTATATATAGTTTGTTTTATTTCAATAGATATTCAAAGTTAATAGAACTTAGTTTCGATTTCAAATGTTTGTTTTTTTTTTTTTTTTTTTTTTATCCTTTAATAATTTAATGATTTCATGATTTATGGTTCAAACTCTGACATTTAATTTTTAACTTCCACCTCAAGCAATATCTTTCAAAAATGTAGTTTTACATCGCCCAGAGAGCCTTTTTTTTTTTTGCTAGTATATATAATGATGTTGCACGAGTCAAAATATAAATTTCCATGCTAGGATAATGGTTAAACTTATATTGGCACAAGGCCACCAGTAAAGATTGCCATTCAGTAGTAGTAATGATACGCAAGGGAGTTACTTAGCAACCAGTGATTATTCTAGACAACCAAAGTGATATATTGCCTTTTTTTGCAGCAAATGACTTTTTTGACAATATTGCATAAAGCATTAATAACGCAACTTCTTTTCTCTAATTACACATTTGGCAGACGACAATCAATATTTCTTTTTCTTTTTTTTTTGCATTTCATCTAAATGTTAAAAAAAAAAAAAAAAAGGTAAGTCTCTTGCATTATATTGCTAAACTGATGTGGAAACAGTCCAAAAAGATAATGTGTATACTAACATACAAGTAAGGTGATTGTGGTGTAATGGTTATCACAGAGTTCATCGTGTGTATTTCAAATACTGAGTCCAAAAAGATTTCAAATACAGAGTTCAAATCCTGGACAAAGTGGAGGCATTTTATAGAATGCTAATACCACTGGGAAAGGTATGAACAGTCCAAAAAGATAATGAATATATAGACATACAAATAAGGTGATTGCGGTGTAATGGTTATCACAGAGTTCATTGTGTGTATTTCAAATACTGAGTCCAAAAAGATTTCAAATACAGAGTTCAAATCCTGTCCAAAGTGGAGGCATTTTACAGTGTTAAATAATACCCTTGGGAAAAGTATGAACAGTCCAAAAAGATATTGAATATACTAACATACAAGTAAGGTGATTGCGGTGTAATGGTTATCACAGAGTTCATCGTGTGTCTATTTCAAATACTGAGTTCAAATCCTGGACAAAGTGGAGGCATTTTATAGAATGCTAATACCACTGGGAAAGGTATGAACAGTCCAAAAAGATAATGAGTATACTAACATACAAGTAAGGTGATTGTGGTGTAATGATTACCACAGAGTTCATCGTGTGTATTTCAAATAGTTAGTTCAAATCCTGGACAAATTTGAGGCATTTCACAGTGTTAAATAATACCTTGGGAAAGGTATGAACAGTCCAAAAAGATAATGAGTATATAGACATACAAAATAAGGTGACTGTGGTGTAATAGCTATCACGGAGTTCATCATGTGTATTTCAAATACAGAGTTCAAATCCTGGATATAGTGCTAAATAATACCCTTGTATCAAAAGTATGAAGCCAACTGTTCTCCCTCTAGTTATGGGTAAATAGTAGGGCAGACTGTGAGAAGCTGAGGTTGCATTAATATATATATATAAAATCAATATATTACCAATATTATATGCTTACAAATAGTGCTCAATATCATGGATAGAGCATGTATATCTAAGTTAGTTTGGTTTGAAAATCGCATAGGCCAGAAGCTGTTAGTAACCAAGCACCATGGACTTCATGTGTGTGAGGGTTAAAACTTTCTAAACATTCCGACACCACCAAAAACCTTTTTCTGGACAATGACCTAAGGTTGAAACTAGTTGAGAATATAAATATTACTATTTGTCTTGTCAATTTTGTTCATCTTTAATGCCAAAGCCATCCTTGGAGAAGAACAGTAGTGTTTCTATTTAACTTATAACTGGAATTTGAACTTGCTTACCAAGATCTCGGAATCTATCACATTAGTTACTATGCCAGAAGTACTTCCCTTAGCTTAACTCTTAACATCCCGTTGAGAATTTTCTAAGTCCAGAGCCCCATTCCCATAAGGATTTATCTATAAATAATAATGGCTAAAAATGGCCTTTTCATTTAAAGTTACTTATTTCCCATAAATCAAAAACTGGTAAATATGTTTAATATTACATTTAAACAAAGGCTATCGTTTGGGGTGGATTAGGAAAATGAATGTGACTTCTGGCTGGGTGGAATAGGGCAGTATAGGATGTGAAGAGTTAAATTGGATCAAATGTTCCCTGTCTTAGAAATCTTACAAAATGATTTTAATATTTTTTTTTTTTTCCTATTAAAATTCTCCAGCTGTATTTATTTTTTTTCCTTTTTGAAAATTCAATTCTCTTTGCAAACTCACTTTCCCCAATCCCAATTATCTACCCAGAGCTCAATGGGCGACCTAACAGCTTATGTTTTGTCTAGTATATACATACACACTAACAGCTTCATCTTGACAGATGAGAGCCATCTTTACCACCAAAATTACAATGTAAACATCCTGATTAAACAACCAATTCCACTTATGAAAAACATACAAGATACAGAAGATGATAAGGTAGTAAAATATCTGCACATCTGGATTATGGTAACATACACTTGTACAGCACTTATGTCACTCTTTGGATCTACATATCATAGAATATACACTTTTGTTATAAAAAAAATTCTCCTCCCCATCAATTCCGCCACCCCATTCCCCACCCACCCAGATGTCCAGTGTTTACAATCATCTTAATATGACAATGGGTTACAAAAACTAAAAATAGACGGTTTCAATTTTTCTATACATAGAAAAGTAGGTATCATTTATAAAAATACATTTTTAGATATAAAAATAGGATAGTCTAAATCGGTTGTTCTCACTCCCCACCCCCTATAGACTCCTTTGATTCCTAGTCGAAAAAAACTAAAAAAAAAAAAAAAAAAAAAAAGTGACACCCATTGTACCCTGCAGCCTTCTTCAGCTATTTTTTGTCTATGGCAAGCATAGCATTGATTCAATTTCGGAAGTCATTTTGATTTAATTATTGTTATCTGGTGGTGGGGTTCCATTTCTGGAGATCTGGGGGAGTGTGGAGTACCCCTTTTTTACAATAACTCCCAGGTTCCCTCTGACCCAGATTAGTATTAACTAGGGGTCTCATCTCTGGACCAAATAGATCCCCTTTTTGCAAGCGCTAAATCAGGGAGATTTTTTTGCTGAGGTGAAACATCCCACATACTATCAATTCCCAGAATGTTTTTACTGCACAAATCAGATTACCCAATCTGTGCTACTTGTATGCTGAGTTGGTGAGGACTGGTATAAAACCTGGAACCTCACAATTCCTTGGCAAATGTTCTATCTCCATATGAAGAATTTGATGTAAATAACTAAGGAATTGTGACTTTAGTAGTGTTATAGTTTCGGTTACAGACATACAAAATACAATCTCTATTATAATAAGAGGAGGTCTTTATGTAACTACCCAACCGCACCACATGAGCTGGATGTGACACAAGGTCAATTTCTTAAGCAGATTTTAAACAAGGTTAAAGAGCCCAATTTGCCCTACTATTTATCCATAGCTGGAGGGAGAATAAAAAAGTAAGTCATCAAGTTGGTATCAGCAGACAGCGAGAGAGTCTATCTCCTTTTCACTAGCACTAGACCAAGAAGATGTTTTTGTGTCCAAGATGGAGCACCACACCTACCATCAGCTCTTTACTTTACCACACAGATCCCTGTGCTACTCATATGCCAAGTTGGCAAGGACCAGTATTAAACCAGGAACCTTATGATTCCTAGGCAGACGCTCTACCGACTGAGCTAAACCGCCCATATCAGTGCTATGGGAAATACAAACAGCCTCGGCCAGGGTTTGAACTCGGGTTGCTGAGTGTTAGAAAAAAAACTCAACAGGATGTTAAGAGTTAATCTAAGTCCAGAGCATTCCTATAAGGATATATTAAAAAATGGCTAAAAATGACCTTTGCATCTAAAGTTACCTGTTATTTCCCTTAAATCAAAGATTTCTACATATGTTTAATATTAAATTTAAACAAAGGCTGATTAGTTAAAATGAATGTGACTTCCAGCCGGGTGGAATGAGGTGGTATAGGATTTTAAGAGTTAACAGTTATATCCATGAGGTAAATTCAACAAGATTGAAATCTATTGTGTAGTATAGGAAACTGGGGGGGAAAAAAAAAAAAAAAAAAAAAAAAAAAAAATTGAAATGGAAAAAAAAAAAAAAAAAAAAAAAAAAAAAAAAAAAAAGGATACCAGCATTGCAGCACCCTTGCATTGCTCCACCAACACCCTGACTATAATCATCATTCATTTTGATCGTTTTGTAACATTACGAGGTCAAAAATTCAGAACAAACAATCCAAAGAATTACTGGGAAACACAGCTTGGCGCTGCTTTTAAAGTTCTTTAGTCCATAACAATTTTACAAAGCATTGTTATTAAAAAGATAGTTTTGTTTTGGTTCTCCGTCAAACTTACCCCGCCCTTCCTGCCCCCCAACAATTTCAGTTATATAAATTGATCACACTTCAAAAAGTTGAGAAACAAAAGATCTGGCTCAATAGAATAGAAACTAATAAATCATGGGGAGTTTAGTCGAAAACAAAACTAAAAAAAGAAAAAAAAAGAAAGATGATAGAAGAGAGAAAAACCCTGACTCATCCATTGATGTGGTATAGATAATAGAGAAGGAAAAAAAAAAAAAAACAAAAAAAAAAAAGAGGGAAAAAAAAAGAAAAAAAGAAGAGGATGTGGCTGGGTGGGGGTGGAGCATCTAAAGTAACCTTTCATAATTGATGAATTAATAATTTCTTTCTTAATGGCTGTCTGGATACTTCAGAGGCTTACACCCAAATGTGTGCAGAGGGATATAACCTTTGCAAGTGCTCCATAGACACTTTCTATGCAGTTATGTATAGAGTGTGTGGAGTTATATGGTTGAAGATATCACACTATAAATGGATAGATAGTTAAAAAGGGATATACACACTGATACCAACATGGGTCATACAGCACTATGAATAAGTTTCTCCTTATATCACTAAAAAGGCATTAAAAACTTTTCCAAGTGCTCCATAGAAAGTAGACACCCATGTATATGAGTGTGTGGGGGCTGTGTGCAAGATTGAAGATATCACACTATACATGGATAGATATATAAAATAAACATACACACTGATACCAACATGGGTCATATACATGGGTTTAACAGGTTTGAATTCAGAGTTTTCTTTCTCCTAGACTGGTTACCTAGCCATGGTTAAAGAGACCAGTCTGTCCAACTATTTACCCATAACTGGAGGGAGAGTAGGATTCATACCTTTCCCAAGGGTATTAGCGCCATGTGAAAATGCAAACAGCTTCATCCAGGAACTGAACTCGGGTCGACGAGTCCATTTCCACGACGCTAACCATTTGACCACGCATCTCCATATCTTATATCACTATAAAGGCATTAAAAAAAAACCTTTTCAAGAGCTCTATAGATACTTTCTATGCAGGATACTTAAAATGAATATACACACTGACACATGGGTCAAAAACTGAGCTCCAGAAGTGAAACTTCACCATTAGATGTAATTTAACATCATAGGAATCTACGTCCATCAGCCACCACCTTCCAGCACATATAAAAAGGTTTGGGGTTTGTCATAAGGGCAATAGGGTTAGGACAATCATATAGGTGCTAGAGGCTTGATATGACCAGCGTTTCATGAGAGAGAAAAATAAATCAAAAGATTAAATACCACCCATCTACTACCACTTTTTTTTTTTAAAAAAAATTTCAGATGAAGCATTATAACAACACCCTGAAGATGGTTTAGAAAAAGAAAAAAATAACAACATTAAATATTGGCATATCATTGTTTATAAAACTATTAAATATTGTAGGAACCATGTAGATTTTTTTTTTTTTGTTTTTGTTAATAATTTTCAGATGAAGCATTATAACAATTCTCTGAAGTTGGTTGAAATAAATTAAATATTGCCACATTGTCCTTTATAAATATTATTAATATTGTTTTTTCAGATATTTTTATATTTACACACACGAGCGCACTATAATACACATACATTATACACAATTTAGATAATACACACATTGTCTTACACTGTATGTGTGTATGTATGAACCATGTAGATGATGGTGTAATATGAGAGAGAGAGAGAGAGAGAGAGAGAGAGAGAGAGAGAGAGAGAGAGAGAGAGAGAGAAAATAAATGAAAAGATTAAATACCGCCAATCTGAATATAAAAGCCAATGAGAAAGAGCAAGAGAGAAAATGGTTAGCATTATGCTTGAAGCCAATGTACCAGCAATATTTTGCTCTAATCCTTGGACGGCTTTTGTATAAGGAGAAGGGGCGGGAGGGGGGCGAATGGAGAGTGGGGGGGTAAGATTACATCCATTATACTGGTTTCTTCTATTTAACCCATAGATGGGACCCTAATAGGTACTACCACTTTTTTTTTTTTGTAAATAATTTTCAGATGAAGCATTATAAAAATGCCCAGAAGATGCTTTTAAAAAAAAATTTTAAATTAAGTATTGGCACATCATTGTTTATAAAACATTCTCTAAAGATATTTTTTATATTTAAACACACAAGCACACTATAATACACATACATTATACACAAACTAGATAATACAATTAGTCGTTTGTTCTGATCCTTAGACAGCTTTTGTATAAAGAGAGAGGGGGGCGGGGCGATTGGAGAGGGGTGGATGGGGGATAAGATTACATCCATTACCCTGGTTGCTTCTATTTAACCCATAGATGGGACCCCTAACAGACACTAACATTTTTTTTTTTTTTTTTTTTTTTTTTTAAAATAATTTTCAGATGAAGCATTATAACAATGCCCTGAAGATGATTGAGCACACAAAAAAAAAAAAAAAAAAAAAAAAAAAAATATTGCCACATTATCATTTATAAACTTCCTCTAAATATTGTTTTAAGATATTTTTATATTTACACACACTATAATACAAATACATTATACACAATCTAGATAATGTACACATTGTCTTACATACGTACGTACGTACATATGTACTCAGTGTATGTATGAACCATGTAGATGATGCTGTAATGAGAGAGAGAGAGAGAGAGAGAGAGAGAGAGAGAGAGAGAGAGAGAGAGAGAGAGAGAGAGAGAGAGAGAGAGAGAGAGAGAGAGAGAGAGAGAGAGAGAGAGAGAGAGAGAGAAAAAATAAATGAAAAGATTAAATACCACCGATCTGAATATAAAAGCCAATGAGAAAGAGCAAGAGAGAAAATGGTTAGCATTATGCTTGAAGCCAATGTACCAGCAATATTTTGCTCTGATCCTTGCACGGCGCTCTTTTGTATAAGTAGAACGGGGGTGGGGGCGAATGGAGAGTGGGGTGGGGGTGGGGGATAAGATTACATCCATTACACTGGTTGCTGAGGTTACAACTTGTTTTTAAATAGCCTCTTTTTCAGAGGCTGACCTCACCACAAAGCCAACATCTTCAGAAATGGTTAATAGTTTTAGGAGTGGAAGAATTGCTTAGTTGCTAAATATTGAACTTCAATCTATTATTGGGCTGTACTTAGGAATACAATAGTGTGTATAAAAAATTTAAAAAATAAAAAAAAAAATTTAAAAAAAAAAATAAAAAAAAAAAAAAAGTTAAAAAAATAAAAATACCATATTTGATGGCATATAGGACGCACTTTTTCCCAAAAAATTTTTTGCTCAAAAAATTGCTGTCTTATACATTATAGGTGAAGTTTGAGACCTCCTGTAGGCCTAGGCTAATCTTCTCTATGATGCTCACTAACCCAGCTTAAAAATATATGAGTATAATGTTAGGGAACCATTACCGTATTTGACAGCATATAGGACGCACTTTTCCGCAAAAAAATTTTGGCTCAAAAAATTGCCCTGCGTTTTATCGTAGGTGAAGTTTAAGACCTCCCGTAGGCCTAGGCTAATCTTCTCTATGATGCTCACTAACCCAACTTCATGCTCAGTACTTTTACCTACTCTTAAGCATCCTTATTTTATTTCTGGTATTGTTATGTTTCTTCAATGCACAGCTAGACTGTTTTCAACAATATATGTTTAAATACACTAAAACCTGCTGAAATGGGGGTGCGTCTTATATGCCGTCAAATACGGTGTGTGTGTGTATATATATGTATGTGTATATATATATATATATTATATATATATATATATATATGTGTGTGTGTTTGTGTGCACACACACACACACAATCTATCCCAGTCTGTTTATATCTGTATCATACTATTCTCATATCTACATACAATCTATCTATCCTCCCAGCCTGTGTATATTTATCTTTGAATCCCACCGTGGTAAAAAGAAAAAAAATAGGTTAATATCTACTCTGGGTCAGATTTCATAGTTATTTGAAGTTGGATATTATGCAGAAATTTGTCACAGTTGGACGGTTTCACCTCAAAAAAAAAACAAAAAAAAAAAAAAAAAAAAAAACGCTTTAATGAGTATTCAACAGACAAATTTGTTTTAAACTAAATTTATGTCAAATTTAATGTTTAGGGGGTCAAAATGCCCAAATATTGATTGGTTTGTTTGTTTTGTGGCATACCAACCTCAGTGGGTCATTTAATGCTGATAAAGTTTTGAAATAAAGTCCTTAATGTATACTCAATTTTTTTTTTATAAACATTTTTCTATTTAACTTATAGATGGGACCCTAATAGGTACTACCACTCCGGGTCAGAGTGGACCAGGGAGCAATGGTGATGAAGGGGTGCTCCACATTCCCCAGACACCCAAAACCCGAACTTCACCATCAGATAGAGTTTAACGTCATTCCCAGGACATTAAGACCCTCAGTCACTGCCTTCTAGCATATATATGATAAAAAGGGTTGAGGCTTGCCATAAGGGCAATAGGGTTGGGGAAAAAAAAAATCACACAGGTGCTAGGGTTTGACGCCCAGATATTGAAAACTTACCTAAAGAATTTAATTTTTCTGAATTCAATTTTTTTTTTTATTTTTATTATTTTTTAGATTTTGATAATTTGTATCCCGAGTCAAACAAGAAATACCTGAAGAAAGCCAGATGGTACATCGGTCAAAACGTTGCGTAGATGACAATAATACATATATATTACTAGGGATTGACATGATCAGATGATTGACAAGAGCGAGCAGCTCCGACCAACTGCCCGTCTAGCCTGAGTAAGGGCCAAAGGGGAGTGTTGCAGGTCATGGACTGCTCAGCCACCAAGATCCCATCCTTACAAACAGGTTGCATAAATACCTACTCTACTTCAGTTGAATGATCAGAAGAAGGATCACAAAGATGTTTTAATACAAGATATTCTTTGGCAAGGACAGCAAAATGAAAACAGTCTCTCCCAATAAATTAAATAAGTAAAAGTCGTCAGGGTGGCCTAAAGTCAGTATCAGCCGGACAGCAAAGGAGCCTATCTCCTTTTCAATATCACTAGACCAAGAAGATTGTTTTGGCGTCTGAGGTGGGCTGCTACACCTACCATCAGCTCCTCACGCTACTCATACACTTAGTTGGCGAGGGCCGGTATCGAAACAGAAGATTAAATAAAGTTTTGTTTTTTTTCAAAAAAGAACATTACTAAATATGACAGGCACTTGAAGATGTGAAGTTACAAAAAAAAAAAAAAAAAAAAAAAAAAGAAAGAAATATTGCAACTATAATAAACAAGAGAGGGACACATCAACGTGTAATGAGAATTGAATAACAAAATTTTTAAGAAAATAAAAAAAATAAAATTTAATATAAAAAAAATAAAAAATTTAAAAAATAAAAAATACTAGTCAAAATTAATTATGATTGATAATGCTTTTGAAGAAATGAAATGAAAAATGAAAAAAAAAAAAAAAAAAAAAAAAAAAAAATTCTACCCATCAACTTATATAATTTGTGTTTTCCGTTATTAATTATAAAAGCAATTAAAATTAAAAGATGAAGAAAAACACTAGTCAGAATTAATGATTGAAATACTTCATCTTAAAAATGAAAAAAAAAAAAAAAAAAAAAAAAAAAAAAAAAACAAATAGATACAATTGAAACTAGCAGGAGGCAGTTTAGCTCAGTCGTTAGAATATTCACTTAGGAATAGAGAGAGAGATACTGGCAACTTAGAATATTCACTTAGGAATAGAGAGAGAGAGATACTGGCAACTTAGAATATTCACTTAGGAATAGAGAGAGAGAGATACTGGCAACTTAGAATATTCACTTAGGAATAGAGAGAGAGAGATACTGGCAACTTAGAATATTCACTTAGGAATAGAGAGAGAGAGATACTGGCAACTTAGAATATTCACTTAGGAATAGAGAGAGAGAGATTACTGGCAACTTAGAATATTCACTTAGGAATAGAGAGAGAGAGATACTGGCACTTAGAATATTCACTTAGGAATAGAGAGAGAGAAGATACTGGCAACTTAGAATATTCACTTAGGAATAGAGAGAGAGAGTACTGGCAACTTAGAATATTCACTTAGGAATAGAGAGAGAGAGAACTGGCAACTTAGAATATCACTTAGGAATAGAGAGAGAGAGATACTGGCAACTTAGAATATTCACTTAGGAATAGAGAGAGAGAGATACTGGCAACTTAGAATATTCACTTAGGAATAGAGAGAGAGGATACTGGCAACTTAGAATATTACTTAGGAATAGAGAGAGAGAATACTGGCAACTTAGAATATTCACTTAGGAATAGAGAGAGAGAGATACTGGCAACTTAGAATATTCACTTAGGAATAGAGAGAGAGAGATACTGGCAACTTAGAATATTCACTTAGGAATAGAGAGAGAGAGATACTGGCAACTTTAGAATATTCACTTAGGAATAGAGAGAGAGAGATACTGCAACTTAGAATATTCACTTAGAGAGATAGAATATTCACTTAGGATAGAGAGAGAGAGATACTGGCAACTTAGAATATTCACTTAGGAATAGAGAGAGAAGAGGAATTAGAGAGAGAGGCAACTTAGAATATTCACTTAGGAATAGAGAGAGAGAGATACTGGCAACTTAGAATATTCACTTAGGAATAGAGAGAGAGAGATACTGGCAACTTAGAATATTCACTTAGGAATAGAGAGAGAGAGATACTGGCAACTTAGAAATACTTAGGACTGGCAACTTAGAATATTCACTTAGGAATAGAGAGAGAGAGATACTGGCAACTTAGAATATTCACTTAGGAATAGAGAAGAGAGAGATACTGGCAACTTAGAATATTCACTTAGGAATAGAGAGAGAGAGATACTGGCACTAGAATATTCACTTAGGAATAGAGAGAGAGAGATACTGGCAACTTAGAATATTCACTTAGGAATAGAGAGAGAGATACTGGCAACTTAGATATTCACTTAGGAATAGAGAGAGAGATACTGGCAACTTAGAATATTCACTTAGAATAGAGAGAGAGATTATACTGGCAACTTAGAATATTCACTTAGGAATAGAGAGAGAGATACTGGCAACTTAGAATATTCACTTAGGAATAGAGAGAGAGATACTGCAACTTAGAATATTCATTAGGAGAGAGAGAGATACTGGCAACTTAGAATATTCACTTAGGAATAGAGAGAGAGATACTGGCAACTTAGAATATTCACTTAGGAATAGAGAGAGAGATACTGGCAACTTAGAATATTCACTTAGGAATAGAGAGAGATACTGGCAACTTAGAATATTCACTTAGGAATAGAGAGAGAGATACTGGCAACTTAGAAAGAATATTCACTTAGGAATAGAGAGAGAGATACTGGCAACTCAGAATATTCACTTAGGAATAGAGAGAGATACTGGCAACTCAGGGCATGAGTAGCACAGCTTGGGTAATTTTGTGCATTAAAGCACCCAGGAACAAACAGTAGGTGTGGTACTCCACTTCAGCTAAACAATCTCCCTGGTCTAGCGCTATATCTTATATATATATATCTTTATACATATATATAATTTAATATACCAAGCGTGTTGGTAGATCCTTGCGGAGAGAAAAAACCGGCAGAGAGTTTGATTGTAAAAATATACTACCAAACATCAACCAGGAAGAAAAAAATTTTTGAAAAAAAAGAAAAGACCAAGATATTCGTACCAACAAAAAATAATCTATTGGTATAGTATTTGGCCAAAAGAAAAAACAATTTATATGTATATATATGTATATAAGATATATATATATTCATATAACTGCTAGGAGAAGCTAATTTGTAAAAAGTGCTCGATACCTAAGTAGAGCCAAGTAATAAAGATAATCTACTGAGTCAGACGAACCTACTATTAGTTTCGCATAAAGCTCTTCAGGGCTAAAATCTGACTCAGATTTTAGCCCTGAAGAGCTTTATTGCGAAACTAATAGTAGGTTCGTCTGACTCAGTAGATTATCTTTATACATATATATATAAGTAAAGAAAAGAGACTTAGAGGATTGGCATTACTCTGTGACTAACTTTAAGAGCACACATTGAGCTCTCAAACTACGACAGGTTTTTTTAATTAAAACTCGTGTTGTAAGGAAGATTTCTTCTCTGGATAGATATATAGATATCTATCTATCTATATCTATATCTATATATACACACACACAAAGTAAAGCAAATAAGACAAGCCTTTCGTATTGTTAATATAAAAAAAAATATATAGTTAAATGTCAACATAATTTTATATCTTGCTGTTATTGCATGAGAGAGAAAACAAAATTTAAATGCAGGTTATAAACATTAAGATTATAAGCTTTGACACCTTTTAACCAGTAGCCTTTTTAGACGACTTTCTTTGATTATTTTACACTCCAAAGATCATAGGTTACTTGGACAATAGGATTTTGTATATATCAGCTTCTTTATTAATACAGTTTCTGGGTGATGATAAAATTTATTCAAACAAACCCATAATATATTATAATAAAATATAAATAAATATATTTTTTGTATATATTTAATTGTATGGAAATTAATCTGCTACCGTATTGGTTTCATGCTCTTTAAACTTGCTTGTTTAAACAGAGCGATCTTCAGGCAGTGAAAGATTTTGAAAAGGGATAAATATGGAAAAAAAAAAAAAGACAATCCACATGGAGGACATGAAGACTCTCAGCCACTGCCTTTTCTCAAGGGAAAGAGAGTTGGCTCCAATGAAGAAATGATAATGGAAACTGAGGCGCATTTTGAGGCCAAAGACAAATCGTCCTACAAAAAAAAAAAAAAAAAAAAAAAAAAAAAAAGCATCGAATTGTTAAGAGTAGCGTTGGAATCAGTGTTTCACCCAAGGAGACTATGTTGATGAATAAAGTCGAATTTGGCCTAAAATTTTTGTTTTATTAGTTAGGCCGGGGACTTATGTGATGAGTAAGAGTCATTCTTTTGGTTTTCTTTATGACTGAGGATATTTGTTGGTTCCTGTCTATATGCCGACTGCACCTCTGCAGTGGAATACATCCCACTCCCATGGGACCACCTACTGGGCGTGGGTGGCCACCCATAATACTTAATAATGGAATCCATTTGGCTGGGGCTGTAGAATACACCGACTGCACCTATGCAGTGGAATACATCCCCCCTCCCATGGGACCACCTACTGGCCGTGGGTGGCGACCTGTGATGCTTAAGGATAGAATCTAAGTGGCTGGGCAGTCCATGACATGCAACACTGCATATATATGATAAAAAGGCTTGCCAATTAATAATGGAACATCTAGGTGTTATATAAAATGGTTGTTTTATGGTATTTCCTATTTAACCTATAAATGGGACCCTAACAGATACTACCACTTCATGTCAGAGTAGACCTGGGAGCAATGGTGATGAAGGGGTGCTCCACATTCCCTAGAGCTCCAGAATTTGAACATCACCATCAGGTAGAGTTTAATGAAGTCCCTCACCTTCTAGCACATACATGATAAAAAGGGTTGAGGCTTGCCAATTAATATTGGAACATCTACGCGTTATATAAAATGGTGTTTCATGGTATTACCATATCATATAACATCAGACCAACTTTCAAATATGAAGACCACAAATTATTGTAATCTTTAGAGAGAGAAGCCTAGGAATAGAGAGATACAGGCTTCGATACTGGTCTCCACCAACTCAGTGCATGAGTAGCACAGCTTGGGTAATATATAACATGAGACCAAATTTCAAATATGAACGACCACAAATTATTGTAATCTTTAGAGAGAGAAGCCTAGGAATAGAGAGATACTGGCTTCGATACTGGTCTCCACCAACTCAGTGCATGAGTAGCACAGCTTGGGTAATATCATATAACATGAGACCAACTTTCAAATATGAACGACCACAAATTATTGTAATCTTTAGAGAGAGAAACCTAGGAATAGAGAGATACTGGCTTCGATACTGGTCTCCACCAACTCAGTGCATGAGTAGCACAGCTTGGTAATATCATATAACATCAGACCAACTTTCAAATATGAACGACCACAAATTATTGTAATCTTTAGAGAGAGCTTCCAAATGTTAAGCCCTGCCTTAGAAGTTCCAGGAACCATTAAAGACAAAAAAACTCTGGGGTGGGGGGCACTTTTCTCATTGATTACAAAACCTTTTTACGCCAGATGAAGAGATATATTCTTAGACACACCCTTATAAGGGTTTCAAGTTTTTTGGAAAAAGAGGAAACCCTATCCCCCCGAGTCAGAGGCTTGACCCCCCAAGCACCTATCAAAGTCGTATAACAGCCATTTTAGAAATTGCCTCGTCTTTTCTCCCTTGTAAACAGAGACGAACAAATGGCCATCAGCCCTTATGAGAACAGTCTGTGGCGTACTTCGAGATGTTACGCAAAGGTCAGTTGCCGTAAGAGGAAGAGACGGGCAGGAAATAGTTATCAAAGACTAATACTACAGTCGGGAATATATTTACGAGAGAGAGAGGGAGAGGGGGAGAGAGAAAAAGAGAGAGAGAGAACTTTGTAAGTCTGTTGAATGTATTGGGACTAAAAGAGGGGGTTGAAGGCTACTTTTTGGGTGGGGTACTGCAATAGGCCCCTTATATGACCCTCTATTTAGACATGTTTAGAAGTAATGTACAAATATTTCAAGAAAGACATTTAGAAAAGTTGATGGTCCATCTTTGAATGAAAGTAAATATCCAAAGAAATAATTAAGGGGGCATTATTTTTTAAGACTAAAAAGTATATATATATATATATATATATATATATAATATATATATATTATATATATATATAATATATATATATATATATATATATATATATATATAGTAAAGTCGTCGTGGCTGCCCGCAGCAAGAGCGTCTATCCCCTTTTCACTAGCACTAGATCAAGGAGATTATTTCAGCATCTGAGGTGGAGTGCCACACCTACCATCAGCTCCTTCCTTTACCACACAGATCCTTGTGCTACTCATATGCTGAGTTGGCGAGGGCGGGTATCGAACTAGGAACCTTGTGGTTTCTAGCCGAACGCTCTACCGACTGAGCTAACATATGTGTGTGTGTGTGGGTGTGTGTTTGTGTATGTGTGAGAGAGAATGTAACAAAAATAGAAATTATTGACATATGTTAAAAAAAATAAAAAATAAAAAAAAAAATAAAAAAAAAACTTTCAAAGAAAGAAAAAATTAAACCGTCATCCTGTTACATTCTATTTCAACCAGAAACTCAAAAAAATTTCAGTTCTAGCCTCAACAGACGACTTTGACAAAATATGTATTTTATACACCGAGCTCTTTTTAGGGATTTATAAAAAGTCCTTGTATGAGTATATATGTTTGCACCTACAAGAGCATACAGTATGGCTGTACAGCGAGATTTCAAAATATCCAAATAGAATCATCCCATACATATATACAAACACACACAAGCTAAAAGAGAAAGAATTAAAATTCTCATCCTTCAGACATTAACTGAATATCTAATAACCTATATATTTGGCAGCCGTCTTTTTTGTAAACAATCTTCGCTTAAAAAGATCACAGACAAGGTTTGTTGCAATTTTTTTTTATTGATTTTCTCTATCTTCATAGAATATTAATGTTCAAGTTTGTATAGAAATTGTCCTAAATTTTCTCCCCTGGTGCCTTTGACCATCATTGGTCATTCTTAACGCTTTTTTTGCCTACCGAATTTCCGCCCACGGCTGTACCAAATTTTATTGGTATGTTTTTACCTGTATGACGGATATTTAAAAGTTCACTATCTATTCACCTCAGAATTTGTTCTATACAAATGAAGTCCTATTATTATTACTAGCAAATATATGCACCCCCGAGTGCAAGTATTTAAGTTTTAATATAATAAATATTATGTTAACTTAGAAAGGCTAATGAAACTAAATAAGATGCCGATAAAAAGATTTGAAACAGAGGGGTAACAACTAAAACTTGCTTTTTCTACACTCCCGTCTTTCATTGCTAAATTTTCATAATTTAACTATTTAGTTAAAATAGGAAGTAAAGAATAGAATTACTGTTAATATTGTTACTGGATTTCTTTTAAGATTTATTGGAGAGATTTTTGCACATATTCATTAAGATAAAACCAAACAATTAGAAATCAATAATACTGGAGCACATATTTATTAAAATCAAATGTTTAATATCAATATGCAAATTAGCCTTCCCATTCACACTACAAACTGCTATTTTTTGTATATATAAATACTGTTGCATGTTATTAGTATGTAGATATGGTCAACAGTATTTATAATGTAAACCAATTTTATTAATAATTGAGATTTAAATAAAAAGAAAATCATGGAGAATGTGATGTTAATAACTAAGGGAATTGTGACTAGATTAATAATATAGTTTCGGTTACAGACAGAAAAACACAATCTCCATTATAATAAGATTATAATGAACTAACCATCAGTTTTTGTACCTCACTTATGGTAGGATCATAGTGGTGAGAGAGCCACTGTGAGCTGCTTAAAGTAGGCAAAGAATTAAGCCTTTATTTATTGTTAATAAAGTTATGTATATTCGTCACTTTTATCCATTTACTCTGGCCTACACCATCAACAAGATTTTTTTAAATATTTTTTTTAAATCTTATTTCGAAAATTTCTAGTTCCACCACACGAAAGATTCAAACAGTAGTAGTTTGTGGAAAGTTTTTTTGTGTGCACAGGGCTGGCTGGTTTTTGGAGATGTATAAGGACTCAAGTATTTGAAGTTGGAGATCGTTAATAGATACACCTAGGACGGAAAACATGGCTCATATATATATATATAAGGTTAAGTAAACAAACGTGTTTATTTTTTATATGGCTTTAAGCCAACAATTTTTGGAGGATATGTGCTTAATTGAAATCATACCTAATTCTGAAAGTTAATAATTAATGAATTTAGGCAGGCATATATGTTCAAATGTAAGGCTAAACAAATCGAGAAAATGTCAATCCCTGAATGTACATTGACGTTTATATATATTAGGAGATTCATCCAAAACTTGGGAGTAAGGGATGATTCTATATGTGATTTCTAAGATACACTGTATTAGTATTGTATGATCCAGTATGTATAAATACAGCAAATCTTTAAATCACTGAAGAGAGCTCAATGTATAATAAACTTTTTAGATTATATACAGAGCAATATATATATTTATTTCGACCAAAATTGGGGCCTATTTAAATCTAAGTTGATTTAATATAGCTCCCCAAAATTCAGTCTCATCAGATGGGTCGACCCATCTGATGAGACTGAATTTTGGGGAGCTACATTAAATCAACTTAGATTTATATAGGCCCCAATTTTGGTCGAAATAAATTTATTATGGAATTACGGTGTTGAGTTCTTCCTTTATATGATATACACACACATTATATATATATATATATATATATATATATATATATATATATATATATATATATATATACACACACACACACACACACACACTACAGGGCTTCAAAGTAGAACTAAGTTTTAGTCTTAACGACTGTAGGAAACTGATCATACATCATCAGTAGATTGGTGCTAGATTGACAACACACCATCGGTTGGATGCTGCGCGCAAGACCGATAGATTGCAAACACTTCAAATTGACATTTTCAAACATGGGTTGAGCAGTGGCTGGGTAGTGACCTTCTCTGTAGACAATTTGTACCCCCACCCCCACCAACCACACCCGACTAATGCTTACCACAATGGAGATCTCTTTTAGACAAAAAGGTCACTTGTCCAATCTATCAAACTAGCTCGAGTTAGAAAAGAAGAGGAGAGCAGCACAATTTAAGCATGTAAGAAACAGCATGTCCTACAATGTTTGTTGGTTTTTGATTTATCTTTACTTTTTTTTTTTTTTTTTAAACTATCACAGCCAAAAGAGACATGGAAAGAAAAAAAAAAAAAAAAAAAAAAAAAAAAAAAAAAAAAAAAACAGTTACAAATAATGTTGCTTTTTTTTTTTTTTTTTTTTCAAAATCTGTATTATTCAATTGAATCCACCACGACACCAGCGCCATCTAGAGGGTAAAAAGTTGAAAGTTGTTTGACAAAAAGAAAAACAAAAAAAAACTGTAAATATTATTACCATATCTTCTTTTAAATGGTTACAGCACTGAAATGAAGGCAGGGTACTCAAAACAGATTCCTGAAGGATAGATTTGGTTTGTTTTACGGCATATCAACCTCAGTGGGTCATTTAATGCAGTTTTGAAATTTTTTTTTTTTTTCCAGTTTTGAAATAATAAATTCTTAATGGATAATACAATTTTGTTTATCAACTCATGTTTTTCTATTTAACCCATAGATGGGACCCTAACAGGTACTACCACTTTGGATCAGAGTGGACCAGGAGCAGTGATTCACATTCCCCAAACCTCCAAAGCTGGAACCTCACCATCAGATAGAGTTTAACGTCATTCCCAGGACATGTAGACCATCACTCACCGCCTTCTAGCATCCATATGATAAAAAGGGGTTGGGGCTTGCCATAAGGGCAATAGGGTTGGGAAAATCATATAGGTGCTAAGGCTTGACGTGACCAGCCGATTGATCGGAGGGGGCCTCTCCGACCACCCGTCTAGCCCAAGATAGGGCCAAAGTGGAGTCATGGACTGCTCAACCACCTGGGTTCTATCCTTAAGCATCACGGGTCCCCACCCACGGCCAACAGGTGGCTTCATTGTGTAGAAGTTATCCTCCAGTTATAGAAACAATATGATACTCACCGTCGCAGTGGGGTTCTAACTACCGTCGAGTTAGCAGACGAGAACAACAGGCAAGCTGTAACTTAAATACAGTCCTGGCATATAATGCAAAGTGATGGCTGAAGAGTGGGTACTTATCCATGTTCTTACTCACCCTGAAATCCAACAGCCAATCAGAATTCAGGAAATGAACTTGCCTGAGTTCATAACGGAACAATCCAAAGCTCCATATAAGCCACCTACCAAACTCTAATTTTAGTTTTGCATTCATCTTGTAACAGAGTTGAATACTTTACACAAAATCCAACACATTGGGGGAGTCTTACCCCTCTGCAGAGGTGCAGTCGATGCATTTTAACACCCCAGCCAACCTATAGACAACAAATGTAACTTAATATAAAAGTTTCTATATAACTAGGGCCGTCTTAGCTAAGTCGGTAGAGCGTCAGCCTAGGCACCACACGGTTCCAGGTTCAATACCGGCCCTTGCCAGCTCAGTGTATGATTAGCACAGGGATCTGTGCGGTAAAGTAAGGAGTTGATGGTAGGTGTGGTGCTCCACAGACAAAAACAATCTCAGTATAGTGCTAGTGAAAAGGGGATAGACTCCCTTGCTGATCCCGACTTTAGACCACTTTACATGATTCTAGGAATTCAACTTCAGTTGCACAAGGGCAGATAATCCAACACTTCTATCTGCCATATATATATATATATGAAATAAATATTTTAGAAAAAACAAACATGTTAAAATTCGCTGACAGAAATCTGTTTCGACCCTTTATTGAAGTGGTCTTCATCAAGAGATAGAGGGACGGGTATGAGTGGACTGTTATAAGACGAAAGTGGTACAGATGAAACGTTCAAGTTCATAGCCGGAATTTATTATTTTAAAAAAATGTTTTTTTTTTAAATTTTGAAAATGCATATTCTGTTTAGAAAAAATAAATTTTATTTTATTAAATCAGAAGCATTATAATCCACAAAGAAAACTCAAAAGAGTTTGATGTAAATATGTATAAAAATGTATAAGAAAGTATCAAAAAGTTCAAGATTCCAGCTACTGCAGACCACGTTAGTCACCGGAGAAGATGTAGATATCCAGGTATTATTTCATACTGTCAGATTAACTTCCATTCACTTTTTTCATATATATATATATATATATATATATATATCTTATATATATATATATATATATATGTATAACAGTTTCATTTTCATGAATGAAGCACTGGGTATATTAACTTGTTAGTCTTAAGTAGTGGATGATTGATTACTTATAAAGAAAGCGTATCAAATGCTTTTTACAAATTGATACAATACCAACATATAATATATATATATACTAAACACAAAGAAATAATTTCAGGTGAACTAGTTTTAAAATAACTAACATCAAGTTAAACAGATTCTCTGAACAAAAGGAACTTATATAGGCGACTTGAGTAATAGATTCGATGAACTGGAAAAAATTTTATGAATAAATAAATAAATAAATAAAAAGTCTTCATAATTGAAAATGTTTGGGGGTGGGGAGAGAGAGAAGGGAATAAATAAATAAATTAACAGCAATAGATAAATAAAATAAAGCTCTTTAAAGCTCAGAGGTTATAGACCTCAGTGCCAAGAAGGTATTGGATAATTCACCCAAGGGGAAAATCCAACATGGACTGGCAAGAGACTATGATAAATCAAAACCCTGTACATCTGTTATTAAATACAGAACTTCAACTTGATTGGTTTGGTTTATTTTACGGCATATCAATCTCAGTGGGTTATTTAATGCTGATAAAGTTTTGAAATAAACTCATTCTTGATAGGTACTCAATTTTTTTTATAAACACATTTTTTTCTATTCACCCATAGTTGGGACCTTAACAGGTACTACCACTCAGGGTCAGGGTGAACCTGGGAGTAAAGTTGATAAAGGAATACTCCACATTCCCCAGAGATACAGAACTGGAACCTCACCCTCAGATAGAGTTTGTCATATTAAGGACACCATGACCTTTAGCCACAGCCTTCTAGTACATATGATAAAAAGGGTTGGGGCTTGCCATAAGGGCAATAGTGTTGGGGCAATCATATAAGTGCTAGGGCTTGACATGACCAGCCAATTGATCAGAAGGGGCCTCTCCGACCGCCTGTCTAGCCTAAGTAAGGGTCTAGGTGGAGTGTTGTAAATCATGGACTGCTCATCCACCAGGATTCCGTCCTTTAGCATCACAGGTTGTCACCAACAGCCAATAGGTGTCCCTATTGGAGGGGTCTTACCGTCTACAGAGGTGCAGTCAAGAAGGCTGCCAGTAGCCCTATTCACAAGCCTTGATAAAGACCACAAGTAGGATGTGACAAGGTCACAAGTACTGTTAAGTAGTAATGGATCTGCGAGATGAAGTTGTTAACCATTATACCACGACAGGACATTCTTTTGGCCCAATTCATTCACCATGTGTAGGATGTGACAGTCGCCGGGTATGGGGCATCCAACGAGAATCTGTTTATCTTTTCGTTTAGACGTGTCGCCTAAACTGGTAATCCTCTTCATTAGCCTACACCAAGACTTTGCCCGAGAGTTAAGCATGTTGTTAACAGTGCCAGGGTCCCAAAACTGCTTAGATCTTGGGCTTTTTTTTTTGGGGGGGGGGGTTACATAGGAATTTTAATGGGGCATCCTGCAAACATGCAACTCACAATTCAGTAATAATGGATCCGCGAAACTAACCTTTAGATATGCCACTTAACTCTTAACATCCAGCCCAATTCCTATAACCATTTATCAAAAATGGCTAAAATGGCCATTTCATTAAAAGTTAACTGTTATTTCCCATAAATCAAAGACTTCTAAATATGTTTAATATTACATTTAAACAAAGGCTATCGTTTTGGGCAGATTAGGAAAATGAATGTGACTTCCAGCCGGGTGGAATGAGGTGGTATAAGACGTTAAGAGTTAACCTGGTAATCCTTTTCACCAGCCTACACCAAGACTTTGTCAAAGAGCCAAGTATGTTGTTAACCTTGCAAGGGTCCCAAAACTTCTTAGATCGGCCTCAAATCTCTTCTTCAAGGAATCCTTGCTGCCGTCAACCCCCAAGCATGTACAAAATAAATAAGTACCGTGATGCTGATTGCTTTTTAATTTAGTGCATCCTGGGATGCATGTACTTGATTTGAAGGAAATTTGGTAAAATGTATTTACAGTAAGCTGGAAATGGTGGGGAAAGAAAAAAGAAAAACACAGAGATGCATTTTAATGCGTCCTTTTAGATTTTTGTGCATCGGGGATGCAGGACGTGTACCCATCAGCATTTCTGAGCATGTACAAAATGAATAAATAAATAAGCAATTTCTTCTCACGGAAGACTACATACCTAGCCCAGCAAGATTATACTTCTCCCCAGGACCTATGAATAGAGCATAATCTCATTTATACATGTAGAAATAGAAATTACAACAGTCTTAATTCCAACTATAACTGGGATACAGTTTCTATTCCTTTTTTTTTTTATTATATATAATAAAAGAAAACTTGAAAAAAATGTATATACATATATTGTGTGTGAAATAAAATTAAACCTAAAACATCCAGTTTTTATTCTTATGCCTTTAGCATAACATTAACAACAATTATGCTGAAGTGTGTGTGTATATATCTTCTTATAATGGAGATTGTCTGAAACTATATTACTATTCAAGTCACAATTCCCTTTGTTATTTACATCACATTCTCCATGATTTTATTTTTTATTTAAACCTCAATTATTAATAAAATTGTTTTACATAATTAAGACTGTTGACCATATATACATACTAATAGCATGCAATTGTATTTATATATACAACAAAATATCGGTTTTCAGTGTGAATTGGAAGGCTAATTTACATATTGATCTTAAAAATCTGATTTTAATAAATATATGCTTAGTATTATTGATTTCTAATTGTTTGGTTTTATATTAATGAATATGAGCAAAAATCTCGGGGATAAATCTTAAAAGAAATCCATTAACAAGAAGAAATAACTGTAATATTATTCTTTACTTCCTATTTTAACTAAATAGTTAAATTAGGAAAATTTAACTATGAAAGACGGGAGTAAAGGAAAATGATGGAAGAGTTAGTTTCAAAGTTGTTCTATTTTTCAGTCATACCCCCTCTGTTCCAAATATTTTTATCTGAATTCTTATTCAGTTTCATTAACCTTTCTAATTTAACATGATATTTTATTATATTAAAACTTAAATACTTGCACCCAGAGGTGCATATATTTGCTAGTATATATAATATATATATAAAACTGGAAGTTCACCACGTACCAGCTTTCATACCGGGACTGTTACTCGTACCACCACTTTCAGTAGAAAGTCTTTACATTAAAATAAAATCTAATAAGAAATTTAAAGGGTTTTTTGGTTTTTTTTTTGGTTGGTACCTTTCTGTCCACTAAGGACAATGGTGTAGTGCCCCCACCAAAAATAAATTTACTGTTTTTCTTTTTCTCACCATATTAAGTAAAATACTTGTACTATTCATTACATTATATATTTGACAATAATATAATATATAAAACTGATAGTTCAATACAGCAGTCAATGACTTTCGTACCAGCACCAGTACTTGAACCACCACTTTGATTAGACTATTGTTACATTAAAATAAACTTTACTAAGAAATTTAAATGTTTTTTTTGTTTTTTTTTAAGTATTGGTTGACTGACTGGCTGGTACCTTTTTTGTCCACTAAGGACGATGGTGTCAAAAAAAAAAAAAAAAAAAAAATAAAAAAAAAAAAAATCCATTGTTTTTTCTAATATAAAATAATTGTATTATTCATTACACATTATATATATTTTTGCTTGAAGGCAACTATAATGCATGTATCGCATAAAATTCGATACTTTTTAAAAATTTTTTTATAGAAAATGAACTTGACAAGTGTAATCCCAGCAAAGGATCACTCGGTATGTAAAACATCGTACAGAATATCACAATAATAATAATGACAATAATAATATAAAACTGGTTCACCACATACCAGCAGTCGATGACTTTGTACCACCACTGAGTAGACTATCGTTACATTAAAAGAAAATTTAGTAAAAAAATTTAATTTTTTTTTATTTTTTTTTTATTTTTTTTGGTTGGCACCTTTCTGTCCACTGAGGACGATGGATGGTGTAGTGTTCAAAGAAAAAAAAAAAATTATTTGCATCTGCGCAAAATTTTCAGAGTAACATTTTCTGTTAAAGAATTACTCTTAAAAGAATTTCTTTTTAATCTGCAGGAGAGGGGGGGGGGCTTTCCTCATTGAAACAAAACAGATTACAATATTACACAGACGTTAATGTACATATGTGTCGATTCCCATAGCAAAAAAAACATTTTAAATTTCACAAAAGATATATGAGAGAGAGAGAGAGAGAGAGAGAGAGAGAGAGAGAGAGAGAGAGAGAGAGAGAGAGAGAGAGAGAGAGAGCATGCAAATTCATTTTTGTTTTCTAATCTCATGACTGTAAGGAAAAAAAAAATGTTTACCATAAATAAACAAATGTGCAAAGTAAAAAAAAAAAAAAAAAAAAAAAAGTGCAATTATGTTTACATTTTCACTAATATCAACCCCTATAGGTTTTCAGGCCCGTTTCATATGCTAATGAGTCATATCTCACATACATACAAGACTTTTGTTAATTTGATCATGGATTAAACAAAATTATTTTAACACCTCATCCCTCATAAAAAAAATAAATAAAAAATAAAAAAAAATAAAATAAAAAATAAAATTAGAAAAAAGATTTTTGAAATAGTCATATCAAATAGGAAACTATTCTCATCTGAAATATAAGAATTAAACTGAATAATTATCTGTATCTATCTATGCATATATAAAGGGCAGTTGTGTGTATGTATGTCCGGAGGTAACTAAAATAAAACAATTTACGACAATGTAAATAAATAAATATATAGGAATATATATGGGCGGCTTTTAAGCAAGTTTTAATGACAGAATTTTTACTATTGATAAGACATTTCTGGCATCTACTTCAGTCTACACAAATCTCTACAGGATTTTGATTGGCTGGTGGTTTTAGTATGTATATTTTTATCTATATATACTGGACACTTGACCATGTCCTGCAAGTTGCTACAGAATAAAATTTGGTTACAGTTTTTTCTTTTTTTTGTCTGGTGACTGGGTGCTAGTCAGCCTTCTTGTGAAGGCGAGTATGATTTTCATTCTACATAGAGTATGACACTAAACTGCATCCATGGTGATGCTCTAGTTCTGAAGCTTTGGAAAGTGTGGCGTATCCCTTCATTGCCATTACTACTAGGTCGGCTCTGTCTTTTAAGATATAGCTTGTAGAAATTTCTAGAGAATTTGAATATTTTAGGAAATCTGACCAAATCCAGAGAAAGAAATGGGTGGTTTGTTGTAACGAGAACTTGTGAAAATCATGTCTCTTATTATCGGTGTAAATTTTCAAATTGTTCAGTGGTTCTCAATCATCTGAGCTTCATTATTTCTGGCTTTTGCATAAATAAGTTTGCTTGCCCACTGCAGGGTAATATCACATTAAAAAAAAAAAAAAAAAAAAAAAAAAGCCAGATAGATATGAATGGGTTGAGATAGATAAATAGATAGACCTGAAGAGATCTAGATACATAGATAGGTTGCTACAGAATAAAATTTGGTTACAGTTTTTTCTTTTTGTCTGGTGACTGGGTGCTAGTCAGCCTTCTTGTGAAGGCGAGTATGATGTTCATTCTACACAGAGTATGACACTAAACTGCATCCATGGTGATGCTCTAGTTCTGACCAAATCCAGAGAAAGAATTGGGTGGTTTGTTGTAACGATAACTTGTGAAAATCATGTCTCTTTTATTACTCGTCTTTATTATCGGTGTAAATTTTCAAATTGTTCTGTGGTTCTCAATCATCTGAGCTTCATTATTTCTGGCTTTTGCATAAATAAGTTTGCTTGCCCCCTGCAGGGTAATATCACATTAAAAAAAAAAATTAAAAAAAGGGGGTAGAAACTCATAAATATAGGAATATCAATCTTGTTTAGGAGTAAATTATAAGGAAAAATGATAGCAAAAAAAAATATGTAAAAGATGGATTACAAAAAAAGGCAAACATTTAACATGTAATACACAAGTCACAACCTTCATAAAAAGGAGCATTTGGCTAAAAATATGTAAAAAGTGCCAGATATATATATGAAAAAAGAAAATATTAATCTATAAATAATAATATGCCACTATTTAATTTTTTTTCTTAAATCATCTTCAAGGCGACACATCAATGCAATATCAATGCTTAAATTTTTTTTTTTTTTAATTTTAAAATAATTTTCAGATGAAACATAACATCACTCTGAAGATATATATATATATATATATATATATATATATATGTCGGGTGATAAGAAAGACAAAACAAAAAAAAACTTAGCACCTTAATACCACCTGATGTTAAAACTAATATCCATACAAATGCTTCCATTTCTACAAAGTTTCAAGCAATATACCCTTCAACCACCATCATCAGGTGAGTATGTAGGGGGTGGGAATGAGATAAATAAATAAAATAGATTTTTTTTAAATTAAATTCACAAAATACTTTAAACTGTCTATCTATATCTATACATATATAAAAGGCAGTGTGTATGTGTGTGTGTGTATATGTGTGTTTAGAGGAAACTATGAAAATAAAACAATTAACAACAAAGTAAATATATATATATATATATACCTGTATGTGAAAATTCCATTTTCTTTTTCAACATCTCAATAATAAACATTATGGTCAAGTTCCCACTATATCACCAAAATTAAGCAGCAACAAGCCTGTTCAATACTTAATTGGTTGACCACTTAAGCCACAGCAGGTACTGTACACAATACAAGTCCTTTGTTTATCAAAAGGACTTGATTCACCATTAAAAGGAGTCAAAAAGGGTTGATATGCCATAAAACAAAACAATCAAACTAACCTATCTATCTAGATCTCTTCAGGTCTATCTATTCATCTATCTCAACCCATTCATATCTGTCTATTTTCTTTCTATCTAACTATCATTACAGTCAAGCTGAAAGCACCAGTTCCTGCTAGATACCTAAAGTTAAGCAGCGATGAACCTGTTCAATACCTAATTAAGTGACCACTTAAGCCACAGCAGGTGCTGTAAGCAACACAAGTCCTTTGTTTATCAACAGGACTTCATTTGGCATTAAATGACCTGAGAAGTATTGATATGCCGTAAAACAAAACACAAACCTTTGTTTATCAAAATTACTCGATTTGGCATTAAATAACCTAAATAGGGTTGATGTGCCATAAAACAAAACAACTAATCAACAATGAACTTCATTGATATCTAAAAGCCCAAGAGTTGATAATTGGAGGACAAACCCACCAAAAATTTAGGTTGAAGAGAACCACGAGGAGGATATTAGTCCCAACAGGCAGGTTTATGCTAGCAATGCCTCATCTCTCCAAGATGGAACCCCAAACATTAAAATGTCTGGCCACTCTCACCATTCCACTAGATTACAAGATAGATAAATGCATGTACATCCATACAAAACCATTACTATTCTCTAGACATTGCAGACTGCTATATTCATCTGAACTACTATACTCATGTTTTGGCTACACCAGCCTACTTCAGGTGTTTGTTAATCATTAACTAAAAGTTGAATCATAAAATTTCTTAGATTTCAAGATAGATAAATGCATATACATCCATACAAGTTTTCTTTATTACAATACAAAACTATTATTATTCTCTAGACATCGCAGACTGCTATATTCATCCGGACTACTATACTCATATTTTTGGCTACACTAGCTGTGTTTGGTTGTATTTACTAACTTTCCGTTGAGTATGTATTTGCCAACTTCTCTGCATGAGCAGGATATGACACAAGGTCAATTTTTAATCCAAGTTTGAATTCAGAGTTTTTCTTTTCCTAAATTGGTTGCCATAAGCTTAAAGAGTCCAATCTTCCCTACTATTGACCTGTAGCTAGAGATAGAATAGTTGGAAGTATACCTGTACTAGTATTATGTGAAATGCAACCAGAACTCTGGTCGTCATGGCAATACCATTAGACAAAGAGTGCCTTGTGTTGAGTATAACAGTCTGCAATGTGTACAGAATAACAACAATACCTCATCCCAGAAATATATACAGAATATGAAGATATGGGGTAAAATATGGAAATAAATCAGACGATATATAGAAAGGGGAAAAACAAAGTGTTCCAAATAAGAATTTATTAAGATGTTTATGTCAACGTTTAAATGTTTCAGTTTATGTAAAACCTTCTTCAAGTCAATATGATAAAATAAAAAACATCCATCAGCTTTTAAACAACAAAAAATATTTTTCTCTTCCTTTTATCAGAACCGAAACATTGACAAACATTTTAATGAATTCATCTTTTTTGGAACACTGTTTTTTTCCCTATTTCTTATATATGAAGATATATGGATATTAACATCATTAACTTATTGTACAAATATTTAAAACAGTTTTTTTTTTCTTTTTAGTAACAAAACAGATTTTAGTAAGTTCATTCAATTTTTTTTTCTTTTCAACTGATTCTAAGAAACGGATGAATTTTTTTTTTTTTTTTTTGTCTTTACAAAAATGAGCCGACCAGTATTGGTGATTGCAATCCTCTGTACGATTTCTTTTTCCTTCAGGTTTCAAGGTAACTTCTACAGTAAGAAACTCGGTATACTCGGTGTCCATGGGGTAAAAAAAAAATTTTTTTTTTTTTTTTTTTTTCAAATGAATAAATAGAAAAAGAATAAAAAAAATGATTTTCCGAACTTGAGGCCTTCAGTGCAATGTTCAAACCATTGAACCCATTCTAACAAAAGTGCAGGCAATCCATAAACACATGCAAGTCTATTAAATAGTCGATGACCATTTGTTGTATAAAATAGTATTACTAATCAATTTTTTTTTTAATCCCTTTTTTCATTTGATTTATATATAAACTTATATAAAAAGATGTTATATCAAGATTTTAAAAAAAATACAATAAAAAAAATTGTGAGGGGAAGGGGGCCAATATGGAATAAGCAGAAATTTAGGAATAATTTTTAACTTATTTATTATTGTGTATTAGAGGCGGCTGGAGCTGCTGACAAACTCGAGTCCTCGTCAGTTCCGCCAGATTTTGCTATAACCCCTACTTCTCCAAAGCAGGCATCACTGTAGGGTTTTTTGTTGACTTTTATCTTTAAATAAAAATTTTATATATAAATATAATAAAAAATACATTGTAAGGATTATGGTCCTCCATATCTTTCAGACTAATCCATGCATTATAGTTGCTGAGATATATCTTTCCTCTCTCTCTTAAAAAAAAAAAAAAAAAAAAAAAAAAAAAAAAAAAAAGGAGAGAGTTGTAAAAAAATATATTTTTGTTGTTAAAACAGTTCCTTTGCAATCGAACTGACCATGTCAAACATTGGAAACTTAGGGGTTTGATTTTTTTTTTTTTTTTTTTTTTTTTTTTTTTTTTTTTTTTTAAATTTAGACATGCATATCACTGCGTGTGCACGCACACACATCTAACTATCTGAAGTTGATTGAGAAAATTAAATAAAAAAAGGGAGGTAAGTGATAGGTAAAGAAGCAAGATAGCTAGCCAATGAAAGAAATTTTTTTTTTTTCATTTTTTTTTTTTTTTTTTTTTTTAAATAGATTAAACAAGCAGTCTTATCAGCAGATGAACTGAGATGTTTTTAAGGTCATTTTTTACCATGCTTTCATACTTTAAATGTGCTTTTATTTAAAACTTGACAGCATTATTCGATTTGGGGTTGGAGAAAAATGAGCAAAACCCACAAAGATGAATCTTTTTTTTTTTTTTTTAATTTTTGAAAATAAAGTTGTTTTTTTAAATTTATACAAAAAATATCTTTATCATTAATTAAATTATAATATAATTAATAAAGTGATTGTTTTTTTTTTTTCTTAAAAATATCTAGATAGATAAAAATAATTTTTTTTTTAAATTTTAATATTACACAGAAAATATTTTTATCATTAATAATTATTGTTATACATATTTAAAAAAGAAAATTTCTTTAAAAATATCTAAATAATTTATTTTATCTTTTTTTTTTTTTTTTTTTAAATTATAAGAATAAATTATCTAGATATTTAAAGAAATTTTTTTTAAAACATACAGAAAATACTTTTATCATTAATAATTATTGTTATACATATTTTTTTTTTCTAAATAAATTTAGTTTTTTTTTTCTTTTCTTTTTTTGAATATAAAAATCAATATTTTTTTTATTATACAGAAAATATTATCATTAATAACTATTATTATACATATTTTAAAAAAATTAAAAATATCTAATTTTATTTTATTTAAAAAATTTTTTTTTAATTTGTTTTAAATATCATACAGAAAATCTTTTTATCATTAATAATTATTATTATACATATCTTTAAAAAAAAAAAATATCTAATTTTTTTCAATAAAATATTAGTTAACCTGTCGATAATCCATATTATTACTAAGTTGTATTCTCAAGACGGGAAAGAACTAAGTGTTGAGCGATTTTCATATAAGTAATTTTTTTCTCTTTTTAAATTTAATTTATTTTTATCAAAATTCATCAATGTGGGTTACTTCATTTTTCTACTACCTTGAAAAGACTATGCTGCTCAATTTTTAAAAAATGCATATCTATAATATGAGACCAAGTAAAAAATGATTTTTTTTTTTTTTTTTTTTTTTTTTTCACTGACCACTAAGAGATTAATGATTTACAATATTAAGGGGCCTACCTTTATAGTCTCGCTCTTTTCCCTGTCTTGAGACATCTTTTGAAAAAAAATAAAAATAAAAATATATTATAAAATTAGAAAGTTACTACTCTTTCAATTTCCCTTATAGAAAATGTAAGGGTGTCTTCCATCTCATTATTTTTTTAAATTTTTTTTTTAATTATATATAGATATATATATATAAAGATATATAACAGTATTCAACTCAAGTCTATATATATATATAACAAAATAAGTGCGCATGTTCTTTTAGAAAAAACTATGTGATAACTTTTTTTTTCTCTCAAAAACAGAAATAAAATATAAAAAAGGAAAAAAATTTTTTAAAAATAAAATAATGAAAAGGGCTTGGTCTGAAAACAATGAAAAATATTAAAATAAAAAAAAAAAATAAAGAAATAAAGAGAAAATTAGATTAAAAAAAATAAATAAATGAAAAACAAATGTTTATATATATATATAAATGTTATTTAAAATCTTACATTAAAAACATGACCAAGCCAATATACGTGTATATTAAAGATTATTATGTATTATATGAATAATGTAGAGAAACAAACATTATATGAGCACTAAGAGTGCAATTTTTAATACCAAGCTGGGTGGTGATGGGTAAGGAATAAGGGAGTATTTTAAGCAGTAAATAGCGTGTTTGTGTTTCCGACATTCAAGCGTGGCAAAATTGATGGAAAAAAAGCTATGTGGTTGGTTAGCTTAAGGCAAAAAGGAAGTAAATACAGTTATGTGTTATTTTTAGGCAGAGTATGTAGTTGAAACATTTTATTAATAATTAATAGTTTATTAGAATAGAATTGGTAAACAGTAAAGCTTATAATAGTTTTAGGTTACAAAAATTTGTATTTTTTAAAAATTTTTTTACTTGTAATAAAAATACAGTTAAAAAAAACAAATATAAAAAAATTAAATTTTGAAAAATTAATAACGAAAATAAAAAAGAATAAAATATTTTTAAAATATAAAAATTTTTTTTTTTTTTTTTTAGTATATTGAAGTGATATTTAATCTCTACTAAACCCCTTCATTATCATTTTGTGTTTTAATTTGATTTATTTAATTAGTTTTTGGATATACAAAATTATTGTTTGAGTACAACATTTTATGACACTTAAAATGAAAATTGACTTGGGCACCGGTGTCCAAATAAGAGAGAAACGGTTAAAAAAAATTTTTTAATTTCATTTTTTGAAAAGTATAGTAAAGCGATCTTTAATCTCTATTGTACCCTTTCAGTATCAAGTTTGTTTTTTTTAAAATTAGTTTTTGGATACACAAAATTATACTCCGAGTACAACCTTTTATGAGTTAAAATAAAAATGGACTCGAACACCGGTGTCCAAATAGGAGTGAAAGGGTTTATTATATATATATATAAAAAAAAAAAAAAAAAAAAACCTAAATATTACAAATTTTGGATTTGGATTCTCAATTAAAAGAAAATACTAATTTTGATATAAGTTGGACTAATCTATGAAACCATTACCACCTGACATTAAAGACTGCCTAATAATTTTTTTTTTTTTTAATAAATAAAATTAAATTAAATTTTTAAATAAAAAAAATAAAAAAAAAAAGTTTAAAAAATTAAAAAATAAAACTTGTTTTTTTTTTTTAAAGCATAATAAAGCAATCTTTAATCTTAATTGAACCCCTTCATAATCAAGTTTGTTTTTGGATATGCAAAATTATACTCAGAGTACAACACTTGAGGAGTTAAAATGAAAATCAACTCGGACACTGGTGTCCAAATAGGAGCAAAAGGGTTAAGAAAAAAAAATTTTAATTAAAGAGCTAAAAATTACAAATGTTGGATACGCAAGTTCTAACTTAACTTTTTGAAAAAAGAAAATAACTAATTTTTCAATAAGTTTGACCAACCTATGAAAGAATTCCCACCTGACATTAAAGACTGCCTATCTGACCATGAGTAGAGCCAGATAAAAATTTAAAAAAAATAAAATAAAATCTTTAATATACTTTTTAAAATAAGTTTTTAAAGTTACTTTTAATGTCTTTTTTTTTGTATTTTTAATTAGTTTTTTGATATGCAAAATTATGCTTTGAGTAAACATTTTATGACCTAAAATGAAAATTGACTCAGACACCGGTGTCCAAACAGGAGCGAAAGGGTTTAAAAAAAATAAAAAAAATAAATAAATAAAAAACCCACTAAGAGCTATAAAAAAACTAAAAACTAAAAAAAGATTTACAGCATAAGTCCCTGTGCTACTTATACATTGTAATGAATTATAGTACAGAAGGTACTCATAAAAGACACCTCATCATAGTGTAATGGCTTAAAGATTATACAGAAAAAAAAAAAAAAAAAACACCTTCGGGCAGTGTAAAAGTTAATTTTTAAAAGATATTGCCCAAGAGTGTGTACCATAACTAAGTAGTTGGCAGGGTGGCCTAATGTCAGTATCAACCAAATAGCAAAGTAGTCTATCCCTTTTCACTAGTGCTAGACTAAGGAGATTATTTTAGCATCTGGGTTGGAGCACCACACCTACCATCATCCTATAATTTTTATAATTAGTATTAATGTAAAATTAATACTAATGATAAAAATAGTTTCTCTTAATATAGGGTGTGGCACGAATACTTTCCATATTATCACCCATTACCTGTGGGGTGCAAGTGAACTTCGGCAAGTGGCAGCTCAAACTAATGTCTTAATATCCCCCCCCCCAATAAGATATGATAATGGTTTGGACCATTGCACATCATGTGCTTGTTGTCAAAACTTTTTAAAGACTGGTGAATCTAATTACTATATATACAGAGAACTTTCCATGCCCATTTAATTTTACATTGGAATGTTGCTGTTCCGGATAGAATTTTCAACCCATAGGAGTATCGATTTTCTATCCAGAACAGCATCAAATCGATATTGCTATGGGTTGAAAATTCTATCTGGAACAGCATCATTTCGATGTAAGATGAAATGAGCGCAAAAAGCTTTCCTGTGTAGGCAATTACAAATTCCCTGGTTTTATAAAATATTTCAAACGCATGGTGAGCACGAGCCCAAGTAATGGAATTTTTTTTCTTTTTTCTTTTAGATAAAAATGGTAAGACATTAGCTATATGGAGCTACCTTTGCTACTTGCCTAATTTCACTTGCATTACGCAGGTGACAGTTTAAAATGCACAAACATATTTCTACTGCACCCTGTATGATTAAAAAAAAAAAAAAAAATTTTTTTAAAGCTTTTTATTAAAAATTATATTACTACTTAATCCCAAATATATTTGCTTAATCCCAGATATACAGTTGATTTTTTTTTTTTTTTTTTTTTTTTTTTTCAAATTAATTTTCTCTATTCCTATAAAATCCCTTCAGGCTTAAAAAATTAAGAATAAAAAATTATTAAAAAAATAAATTTTTTAAAAGTAGATGCATTATTAACAGGTCTTTGATTATAATCCTCATCTTGATTGTTATGTTCCCATTTTGGCTGCTCTCCCTATCACCTTTCTTCAATTAATTAAAAAAGGTGGAGAAATTTCAGCTCAAGAATCAGCAATAACACCAATTGCACTATGAGCAAAATAAATAAACATAAAAAAAATGTCCCCTGGATTAATGGCCTAGGGCACTGTTTCTCGATCGTTTTACCCCTGTGGAACCTTTGAAATAGTTTTTATGCCTCGGGGAACCACTGCATGAAAATTATTATCTACTGACCATTGCCCACTATGTGCTTTCTGTTGAAATGTGTTTTTGTTTTTAAAGACTGGTGAAACTGTAATTGCTAAACAAAGATTTTCATGCACATTTCATCTCACATTGGAATGATGCTGTTCCAGATAGAATTCTCAACCCATAGCAGTATTGATATTCTATCCAGAACAGCATCAAATCAATACTTGCAATGGGTTGAAAATTCTATCTTGAACAGCATCATTCTAACGTAACATGAAATGAGCACAATAAGCTTTCGTGTGTAGCAATTACAAATTCACCAGCCTTAAAAAAAAAAAAAATTTGTCCCCTGGTTAATGGCCTAGGGCACTGTTTCTTAATCGTTGGAACCTTTGGAATAGTTTTCCTGTCTCAGGGAACCCCTGCATTAAAACTATTATCTACTATTATTAATATCTATCTCTAAAAGACCGTATTAGTTACTGTAGTTTATGCAGAATCCCTAGCAACGTATTGCAGAACTCTAGGGTTCCAGGAAACACTGGTCGAGAAGCACTGACCTGGAGGGTAAAGGCATTAGATAAGCAGTGATGCTGATAGCTTTTTGATTTAGTGCGTCTTGGGACACACATTTGCTTTGAATGAGTCCCTGGGAAAATTTATGGGTCCCAACTAAAGCCATCTAACTCCTACCTTGTAACCTATCCTGTGTAAATCATTTCTAAGAAACTATCAAAATACATTTTATTTAAAAAAAAATCATATCTGTCTTATACAAGCTTATATACTGTATCAGTGATGCTGATAGCTTTTTGATTTAGTGTGTCCTAGGGTGCTCATATTTGCTTTGAATGAGTCCCTGGGAAAATTTATGGGTCCCAAATAAAGTTTCTTAATAAATTAAAGGGTTTTTATTTATGATCTGGTTGGGTTTGTCTTACGGCATATCAACCTCGGTGGGTAATTTAATGCCGACAAAGTTGTGAAATAAATTCATTCTTAATGCATAATACAATTTTCTTTATAAACTTCTATTCAACCCATAGATGGGACCCTAACAGGTACTACCACTCCAGGTCAGAGTGGACCAGGGAGCAATGGTGATGAATGGGGTGCTCTACATTCCCCAAACCTCCAAAACTGAAACCTCACCATCAGATAGAGTTTAACGTCATTCCCAGGACATGTAGACCCTCAGCCACCGCCTTCTAGCACCCATATGATAAAAAGGGATTCTTGGGTAAATTTGGGGTTGAGAAAGACCGTAGTAATGCTCATTTCAGTTAATTTGAAATGTTGAGGGAAGAAAAGAAATAACTGGTAATCATGGATATGATTTTACTGCGTCCTTTTTAGATTTTTGTGCATCAGGGATGCAGGATGCGTACCTATCAGCATCTCTGGTAAGAGATTCTAGTTGAGTAAAATAAAGGTGGCAACTTAACTGATACAAGGTAACCACCCACCCACCCACCATGGATTGAATAAAGGGGTCTGTTTGAAATTCCTTGAATGTTATCAACAACAAGACAGCTGAAGAAGGCCGGAGAGTAAAGCAGTCAAAACATTGTGAATATAACAACTAAAATCAAGACAACTAGCTAGAGACATGCAAATAAAAATTATCGGAAGGATTATTTTGCAGGCCTTAAATGTAATATTTGCAGATACTACTAGTTAAGTTTAGTTTTTTTTTTTTTTTAAATTCAATTTTTTTTTTTTTTTTTTTTTAATATTCATGTCTCAAACACAAGCAAAAATATGCTCTCGGTTATATAAAGAATGAAACTAAAAAAGTATTTGTAGTTAAATATGTCATTAACAATCTTCATGCTGTTTTATGCATTTGAATAGCTACGTAAGTTTCAATTTCAAAGTTAAACTGACCCAAATGTGCTTTATACTAATAAAAGAAAAATGTTTTTATGACAATTGGAAATCAGCAACAACTATTCTTCAAATTGGTTATATGAAGGAAACTAGTTTCAGGGGGAGACACGAGGAAAGGGGAGACACGAGGACATACCACACAAACACAGAGACTGGGAGACAAGGAAGGGGAGACGGATGACACATGGGCAGAGAAGACAAGGAAAAAAGAGGACTTGACAACACTGGGGCAGGGAGACAGGAGGAAGATCAGACCAGACACCAGGCACAGAGAGAGACAAGAGGAAGATCAGATCAGACCAGACACCACAGAGGGAGACACGAGGAAGGAGAGAAGATAATACACAGATGTAGAGGGAGACACAAGAAAGGAGAGGAGGAGATAACACACAGACGTAGAGGGAGACACACAGACATAGAGGGAGACACAAGGAAGGAGAGGACAACCACACATAAACATAGAGGGAGACACAAGGAAGGAGTGGAGGAGACAATACACAGATGTAGAGGGAGACACAATGAGAGGACAATACACAGACGTAAAGGGAGACATGAGGAAGGAGAGGACAACACAAACACTGGGGAAGACACAACAAAGAGGAGACTGACACAAGAGACTGGGAGTTGAAGAAGAGGACGACACACACTAACAAAGGATGGAGGGTGGGAGACAAGGAAAAAGAGGGCAGAGAGATACAAAACAGATAAATAGGGAGGGGGAGATTCAACCAATCAAAAAAAAGAAAAAAAAAAAAAAAAAAAAGAGGCCAGTGAAGGAGAGATATTAGAAAGACATGCTCACAGTGACTTGGAAAAAGGACTGGGAAACAAACAGATGGGGATTGTGATGAAGAATAGTCCTGAAGATTACCAGAAGGGGGGGGGGCAATACCTCAAAATAATGTCAGAAAATGGAAGCAAAAAAACCCTCATATTACCGATCATGATAACCTTAACTTAAAAGATAAATTTATAGGTAAAACTTTGTTGGTAAACAAAAAGTGTGTGGAAGATGAAAAGGCTAAAGTACAAGTAATAAAATGCTTAAGCTATTAAAAAATAAGTGTTAAAACCATAGGGTTAAAACAGGGTATATACATACATACATACATACGCACACACACACATATATATAATATATATACAGTAAAGTTGTCGGGGTGGCATAAAGTCAGTATCAGCCAACAGCAAGGGAGTCTATTCCCTTTTCACTAGCGCTAGACCAAGGAGATCACTTTTTAGCATCTGAGGTGGAGTACCACACCTACCATCAGCTCCTTACTTTACTGCATAGATCCCTATGCTACTCATACGCTGAATTGGCAAGGGCCAGTATCAAACTAGGAACCTTGTGGTTTCTAACCGAAAGCTCTGACTCCCAATATATATATGTGTGTATGTGTGTGTGTGTAATTCATTTGGGAGGCTTAATGTCAATATCAGCCAGACAGTGGGAGAGTCTATCCCCTTTTCACTAGTGCTAGATTAAGGAGAATTGATTGTGATTCCTAGGCAGACGATCTACTGACTGAGCTAAACCATCCGTGTGTGTGTGTGTGTATATATATACACACACACACACACACATATACATACACACACACAAATATACATACATACACACACACACATATACACAACACACACAAATATACACACACACACACAACCACTCCCACACTGAATCTTTTAATGTTTCCTTATTGCATTAAAGTTAATCCAACTTTTCTAAAATTAGTCACAGATTTTTTAATATCTTATTTAAATAAAAAAAAATTAAAAAAAGAATACAATCTGATATGTCAACATTGGGTAAGCACAGGAAAGTCAAACCTTACACTTAAAAAAAAAAAAAAAAAAAAAAAAATATGTATATGTCCATATGTAACTGAAACACTTATGCGTATGTCAAAAGAGAAATCTATTAAAAAGAATAAACTTTTCTGATAAAACAAACCCTAAGAAACTAAAAACAAAACAAAAGGGAGAGTAATTTTGGACCCGCACACTCAGAGAAGCCAAAACGCAAGTTACATCAAAGACCTATACTACACACACACATATATATACATACACACACACACACACAGCTTAAGTTAAACAATGCTTGTAGATTAAGCCAACTACTTGACAATCCACTAAATTTATTTTAAATAATTTCTCTTCCTTCTTTCCTACTTTTACTGTCTACTATATTATATATGTAAAAAAAAAAAAAAAAAAAAAAACACATGTGTTTGTGATGAACGCAGAGCATTACATAATAAAAGAGGAAGTGAATATAAAACTTAAAAGAATTCCTAGAATCAACATATAGTCAACTTAACACGAAGGCTGCAACTAGCGCCCAGTTGCTAGACAAGAGGTTGACAAGCTGTAATCCTTTGTCTGGCAACTGGACGCTAGTTACAGTCTTCCCATAAAAGGTGAGTATGATATGTAGATATAGACTGGTATCAGAGGTAAAGAAGAAATTAATGCAATGATACCATAGATTTTTTTAAAAGTCTCTATATATTTTTATATTTTTTAAATAAAAAATCTATATATAAAATTTAAGAAATAAAAAATCCTTTACCCTGTAACTCTTAATCCCTGATTTGACTTAATTATTTGAATAAATCAAATTATGTTGTTTAAAGGCATTTTATAAATTTTGTAGCTACTCATTATATATATATATATATATATATATATATATATATATATATATATATATATATATATATATATATATATATATATATGGTTTCTAGTGTTTATACATGAATTTGGGAAACAGTAAAAACATTGTGCACAGTTTAAACTAGAACAGTTCATGTGGTTTAGCTTTAATATCCAATGTTGTAACTTTTTACTATATATGTTCATATAAAACTGAAACACTATGCGTATGTCAAAAGAGAAATCTATTAAAAAGAATAACCTTTTCTGATATATGTAGAACCCTAAGAAACTAAAAACAAAAAAAAAAAAGGGAAAGAAATCTAGGATCCGCAAACTCAGAGAAGCCAAAACACAAGAACCATATATATATATATATATAATTCCTCGTTAGTATTGGAGAAATGATGATAAAGTGCTCAATTACTTTTGTAAGAGCTGTATTTATCTATTTATTATTTATAGTTTACAATAAATTTAAAAGTCCGTTTTTCCAATGGTTTCGAAGCGAGAGAGAGAGAGAATCTTATAGAACTATCACTTTGACAATATTTTTCCATGGATATTTTTTGGATTGAAGACAAATTCTTAAACCATTAAAAGTTTTCTAGAGACAGAAAAAAAAAAAAAAACATTTTTTTTTTAAAATAATACAGTAAAACTATTAAAAATGTCCTCAGTTACTTTAACACACTGTCTTACATTTTTGGAAAGGGGAAAATATGCTGGTAAAATGTTTGAATAAGCTTTAAGCTGCTGCGGCAGGAAGAGATTAAAAAAAAAATTCATAAGCATAGCATTTCTTGGGGAATTTGAAGATTTATAAATCTTTCTAGTCAGGATGTAAAATTACTCTGAAAATAAAAAAAGAGTAATTTTACAACCTTTTACATTCACACACAATTTTAAATTCTGACGAAAAAAAAAAAAAAAAAAAAAAAAAAAAGCTTATCTATTTAACAAAATCCAAATTTTCTTGAATATAAAGCTCTTGTTCGCCCCCTCCTCCTCCTGTAACAATCGTAAATCTCTACTAAAAAAAAAAAAAAAAAAAAAAAAATTAAGGAATCATTACGTTCTTTCAAAGATTTAACACATGGATATTTGAAAGATAGAATCATTGCTGCAAAAACACAAATATTACCAATTCCATCCGAGTACAGAAACCAAAAATCTTTAGAAATGTGCTTCTGCTCCAAATAATTTATAATTTTGATTGTAATTTCAATCCATTCCATTTGTTGATTATCTCCCTTGATCTGGAGTTACGTGCCCTTGTTAAGTATAAATTGCCACCATCTTCAAGCAGCTAATTCTTACTCTTTTTGTTTCACACCATTTTTAAAAGGATATTGTAATTTCTCCCACATAATCCAAAAGAATATTTTTCTAAACAAATTGTTTGTTTTCACACCATGCATATTAACTCCCAAAATATGCAATTTTTTAATATTCCTTGTTTGAAAAGAGATTTAAAATTTATTTTTCTTCTTTTTTATATCACTGCTAAAAAAATTTTTGCTTCTAGTCCAAATAATTTATAATTTGGATTGTAATTTCCCCAATTCCATTTGTTGATCATCTCCCTTGATCTGGAGTTATGTGCCCTTGTTAAGTATAAATGGGCCACCATCTTCAGTGGGTTAATTCTTACTCTTTTTGTTTCACTTCTCCCACAAAATCCATAAGAATATTTTTTCTATAGAAATTGTTTTTTCACACCATGCATATCAACTCCCCCCACACAACTTTTTAAAAAATATTCCTTCGTTTGAAAAGGGATTTAAATTTTTTTTTTTTTTTTATGTCACTGCTAAAAAAAAAAAAAATTTTAAAAAAAAAAAAAGAAAAAAAAAAAAGTCACTTTCAAGCAATTGAGATTAAATTACAAATTCCACTTCATAATTGAAGGATTTTTTTTTCTTCACAACGATAACACAAAGCCAAATCCTGTCTATATTAAGCAAAATTACCAACGTTTTAAATACCAAGACACTGTGTTCAAACAAAAACAAACACAATCAAAATAAAATTCTTTAAAATTAATATATATGACAAAAACGACAAAACTACAAAAAGCCTCTACATACTTGTTTTTAGATCTTGTTTCAAAAAGTATTAAATATTTCTTTTTCAAAATAAAAAAAAATGCACAGCATAAACCTATGAAAATAGCATGGGTGGGGATTCCTTACCTACCTGCCCACAAAAGAAAAAAAAAAAAAAAAAAAAGTATACCGTAACTACCAATTTGTACATTAAAGAATTCACTATATAGTACACTTTGCTGGAAGTGAGATGGAGAATCAACACAAGAAAATAAATTGGATTAACTGCTATCAATTCTAGACACACACACTTGAAACTATATAATGAAAACCATTGATAATACAAAGATTTTATTTTTATATTTTCACTGTATTTAAAAGGAATATGTAAGCAGTAGGAAAACCCAGGTCTCTTAAAATGAATAAATGATTTTTATTAGTTACTCATCTGAGAGCCACATGTGGCTCTCATTTTGTTTTAAGATCCGCTATAGCCATCAAATGTTTCACAGGAAATAATCCCTCTCAAAAAAGTGAAAAGGTTATTAAAAAAAAAAAAAAAAAAAAAAAAAAAAAGATAAAGTAAAATAAATAATATTAGATTCTACTTTTGTTAAAAAGGTAATATTTAATCAGAAATGACAAAATAAAAACAAGAATTTTTAGAGAAACTTGAAAAAGGGTCAGGGCTGGGTTTATCGCCCAGTGCTCGAGGCACCCTTGAGGGGGGATGCCGACGGGATCAAAGCATTTTTTGCACCTGCCACCCATGAGTCATGGCTTGTGGGTGGTCCCACATTAATTGGGTCTTGAGCCTAACCTGTACACATGGGGTATGTGATAAATATCTAGTTCAAGAAGTGAATATAGTTGAAAGGTTTGGTTCGTTGGTTGGATTTTATGGCAAGTCAACCCTTGGGTTATTTTATGCCAAAGATGTTTTATTCATACTTTGGGGTATTCAGTTTTTAACCTTTTTTTTTTTCTTTAACTTTTTTAAAATTATTTAACCTACATATAGGACCCTAACAGATACTACCACTCAATATCAGACCTGGGAGTAAGGGCCATGAAGGGGTACTCTACACCCCCAGAGCTCCAGAATTGGAAACTCACTACTAGATGCAGTTTAGGACACCAAAAAGGCTTAGTTCAGTTTCTTTGTTTCATGACATTAGCCTTCATGGGTTATTTAATACTAAAGCCCTCCTTGTAGAAGAACAGTAATCATACAATTTAACCCATAGCTGAGAGGAGAAGGGGTAATAGCTTTCCCCAAGGATAAAAGTAATAGCAGGACTGGAGTTTAGACTTGTTTACAATGATGTTGCAGTCTAGCATCTTATCCATTACACCACTGGATCCACACCCATCCTCCAGTTTAAAAAAAAAAAAAAAATCTTCATGAATATAGGTCAAAATCAAAACTGCTTTTTCTTATATTATTGAATTTCAAAACTAAAAAGCTGAAAGATTACTTTTGGTACCGCCACCCGAAATTAAAAATTTCAACCTTATATTTTGAACCCTTATGCTCTACAGCAGGCTTTAGGTCTGGTGGCTTCAGCCACTGGACCGAGAATTCAAATTAACGGTGTGATCTCAGGGGCCATCTCACCAGGCAATACCTGCCTCCTTGATTCAAAGAGGCTGGGTTGGGTGCCTGCCTTGAGGGTATGCCGACGGGATCCACACATTTTTTGTGCATGAGCTTCGGTTTGTGGGTGGACCCACATTAAATGGACCTTTTGGTCTGACCAGCACAAGCAGGATGCTTGGAAAATATCTAGTATAGATAAAAAGTGATTTAACTCCTATACCATCTCATTCCACCCGGACAGAAGTCACATTCGTTTTCCTAATCCGCCCAAATGATAGCCTTTGTTTAAAATGTAATATTAAACATTGTCTAGAAGTCTTTGATTTAAGGGAAATAACAGGTAACTTTAAATGAAAATGCCATTTTTAACCATTTATTGATAAATCCTTATAAATGGGGCTCTGGACTTAAAAAATTCTCAACAGGATGTTAAGAGTTAAGAGGCGACAAAGGCAGAGTTTGTTGGTAAAAATAAGGAAAATATAAAAATAGTTAAAACTTGGTATATAAAAAGAAATATTTTATAGCAAATTAATGGTTTGATTGAACATGTTTCAGTTTTTTGGAGCAGATCTATAAAAAAATTAATAAAAATAAAAAAATAAAAACACCTTGGGTGTATGTATAAACTCCTCTTCACGAGTAGGATGTGACAAGGTCAATTTCTTAAGCGGAGCTCAACAGGTTCGAATTCAGAGTTTCCCTTCTCTAGACCGGTTGCCTAACCATGGTTAAAGAGCCCAGTCTGCCCTACTATTTATCCATAGCTGGGGGAGAGTAGGATTCATACCTTTCCCAAGAAAGGACTTGGGTATAGCCAAAGACCAAAGCTGGCAAAATCAGCTTAACCCTTTCAATGTTCATGGCAAAGTAGGTATGTTTACTTACACATTCTCACAAGATATTAACCTTTATTTTAAGTGCAATTTGAGAGCCACATATGGCCCTCAAAAATATCACAAGAATCACTGAAAGGGCTATAACAAAATGTTTGCATAGAATTAAGAGAAAAAAATTATGAAAACCTAACTTAAAAAAAAAAAAAAAAAAAAAAAAAAAAAATTTCTAAATTCTAAAATATATATAATAATAATATATATATTTGCAGTCCAGAATGTGACATTAAGAAAAGATCTTCAATAAACACCATGGGATTTAATTTAACAACCTGATGATTGCGCCCTAGCAAGAAACCTGGGTAGCTGTTTATAATAAACATTGATCTTTAAAAACTCAGCAAATTAAATATATATATATATATATATATATATATATATGTGGCATCAGTAAATAATCCAAAACTGCTCAATATATTAAAAACAGCAGTAATAATAGGAAAAGAGTTAAGGATCTACCATGGTTTCAATCCAAATTATTTAACTTAGTTAAACTAAAGAGTTACATCGACTAAAAGAGTTACAAATTATACCCTACATTTAACAAAAGAATTACATCGACTTAGTTAAGCATAGGGTAGGGTCACAATGAAATCATTGGGATTGAAATCATGGTAGACTCTTAACTCTTATCCTCTACTATCACATATATAACTTTCAAAGAAAAACTTAACAAACCATCATAATTTATTTTGATCAGAACTCAAAAAGCTTTTAAAAAAATAAAATAAGTGTTTAAAAAATTAATTTTTTTAGATAAAAAAAAAAAAAATTAAATTTGAGTTTCTGGTTGAATTAAATTACTACATAATGATGGTTGTTTTTCTTTCTTTGAAAGTTAAATATTGCTCTGTATTTAATCTAATATACTGATTATTATACATTGAGCTCTCTTAGGGATTTATAATGATCCTTGTATGAATTATATGTTTGCACCTACAAGAGCATACTCTATGGTTATACAGTGAGGTTTTGAAGATCCCAAACAGAATCATCCGTTACAACCAGTCTTTTGTATATATATATATATATATATATATATATATATATATATATATATATATATATAATATATATATATATATATGATGAATGACCCGAATAGTGAGCAAAGAAAAAAAGAAACCACACAACCGAACCCATTATCTGTAGAGTGCATTAGTACCACTTAGATAAGGTATAGAGGGAGAAAAATGGATGAAACAAAAAAAAAAAAAAAAAAAAAAAAAAAAAAAGCTTGTATAGCTCTGCTCTAGAGGCAATAGGAGCAAGGATAGGTGGTGAGGGGTATGATTGGACATGCTGGACATTGCATTGCAAGGATTTTTGGACAATTAGAATGGTCAAAGTGCATAAAAAAAATAAATAAAAAAATCTTTAAGTGCAGACTAGATTGGTTCATGCCAGTTTTTTTTTTTTTTTTTTTAAAGTGAACACAGTCCACACACCAAAGACCACTTTGTGATTATTTTTATTAATATTATTAATATAGCAAAAAGGTTTTATGCATCCCGAATTGGGCAGTTAAAATTTTTTTAGGGAAAAAAAAAAAAATAAATTAAAAAAAAAAAAAAAAGACAAATAAACAAAATGAGGGGAAGAAAAATCAGACATAATATAAAATACACAAAATAGTCAACAGCAAGCAATAACAAAAAAATTTTAAATTAAAAAAAAAAAAAAAAAAAAAAAAAAAAAAAAAAGACAACACCATGAAAGTTTAAAATTGCTGTGTTAACAGAAAATTGCACTTGAATTGATGTTTTCAAATAAGCAGATTTTCATTTGCTTTTTAGACCTTAATACTTTTATTTTCATACAACACTCCATGAAGTATATAGTTTAGGGAAAAAGAAAAAAAAAAAAAAAAAAATATCAAGTCAAAGATTGACTCACAGATAGCCAACGCTAAAGCGTTTCAGTTTTAATAAAAACCAGCAACAGGGCCTAACAGTAATTATAAGTCATACGAAAGGAATGGTGTAAAACAAGCTAATACTTTGTGAGCCTTAAAAATTAAGGCTCCCAAACTTCTTGCTTGTTTTACACCATTCCTTTCATATGACTCAATCACTTTGTTAAGCCCCATTGATGGTTTTATTAAAACCGAAACACTTTAGTGTCTGCTATCTGTAAGTCAATCTTTGACTTAATTTTGTTGTTTTTTCTAAACTATATATTTTCTTTACACTGATTTCATATCTATTTTTTCTTCTCACAAAGTTCCATGTCTAATTATAATTAATCGGGATAATAATCCATTTGTTTGAAGAGCAGTTTGTTTTCCGAATATGTTTCAAACAACAATTTTGAACTGCATATCATTAACCCTTAAAGTCATTATACCAATATGCTAGTGGTACCTTTATTTTGGCCTCACGCTGTAGCACTGGTTTACCAGGGCAGAGATCATACTTTAACAGCAGGGGGTAAATTTACACCCAGTGCTAAAAAGGACTTCAAATAAAATGTAACTTTTTTTTTTTTAAATAATTTTTTTTTTTTTTTAATTATAGATAGACAATTTATATTTTCATTTTTAAAAATTTAATTTATAAGAGATTGACAAAAAAAAAAAAAAAAAAAAAAAATTTTAATTTAAAATAAATTAAAAAAAACATTTTTGATAAAGAAAAACTATTTCAAATGCAATAAAATGTTTCACAGCAAGTTTTAATTCAAAACAAAAAGACAAATTTAACACATCACAATATCAGACTTTTTTTTTCTCAAATTATATATATATATATACACACAAAGAAATATATGCAATAGGATCAAATATCTTTATGAGGATGATAAACTTGAATGATTTTTTTTGTTTTAAGTTAAACAGCATATAATGATTGCACAAGCAAGTGTGTAGGTGGGTTAGGAAAAAGGCAATTTGCCAGGGCAAAGAAAAAAAAAGAAGCATATTAAATACCTTAAAAGGGGGGGAAAAAAATCAACAAGCAGGTAAATAAAAAGCATAAAAATGTTTAATTTATTCAAGCAATCCAGAATTTTATTTTTTTGGTCAGTCATTTTGTTGTCATGGGAACCGAAATGAATCAACAGGACTCAAAAAAAAAATAAAAATAAATAAATAAAAAATTATTTTTTTTTTTTTTTTTTTTTTTTTAAATACTTCCTGAATTTTATGCTTTTTTTTTTTCTCCCCCAAGACACAAAAATAGATCTTTTTTTTCTTCCGCTTAATTTTTAATTTTTTTTCTCTTTAAATTGCAAACCCCCTCCCAACCCATCACATTATCCAAACCTGAAAAGAATTTATACAACTTAACTTCATAAAAATAAAATATATTTTTTTTTTAATTTAAAGAAAAAAAAAAAAAAAAAAAAAATGTTTTCAAATAAAATTTTAATGAAGACAAAGGATTGAGACTGACTTTCCAGACCACAGCAGTGTCAGGGTTAGCAAGGATAAGAAAAGTGCTGAGATTTGAGCAGACTTGCTGTCACTCAAATCCCCTAATAGCAACCACCAGATACTTCGTATGTTAGTGCAAACTCAGAGAAACTTATTTAAGACCTTGAAAGCATTTTTAACACCTAAAAAACACCATTTTCACCAGTTAATTCTGACATAAGCTATTGGTAAGTAAGTTTCTACAACACTAGACCCAGATTTTTTATAATTATAGGGGATTTTGGTAGGAGGTGACAAGAGTTTTGGACCAACCCATACTTTGATAGCTCCTACTACTCTTCCTCACAGAAACACATTAAATAATAGTATTGCGACAATGGGATTCTACATTCTTAAAAAAAAAAAAAAAAAAAAAAAAAAAATGCTGTACCACCACTTTCTGAGGAACATAACCGCTGGGCTCTTTAGGCAACCAATCTAGAAGGAAAACCCTGAATTCAAACCTGTTAAACTCCACTTGAGGTGGTCACGACTAAAATAGCCTCAAGTCCTAATTAGTGATTTATTCCACTTATTAATTTCATTACTCCTCCCCATAGAAACACGTTAAAAAATACTATTGTGATAATGGGATTCTACAACCTATATAAAAATTAAAAATTAAAAAAAACAAAAAAAACTGTACCACCACTTGGTGAGGAACATACCATATTTGACGGCATATAGGACACGTTTTTTCCAAAAAAATTTTGGCTAAAAAAAAAAAAAAAAAAAATTCAAAAAAAATTGCCCTGCGTCTTATACATGGTAAGTGAAGTTTGAGACCTCCGTAGGCCTGGGCTAATTTTCTGATTATTTTATTATTTATATTACTAGTATTCTTATTGCTTGCCTGTACTACCATATTGCTTTTATACAGCTATGTTTCTGCTTGTGTAATGCACAGCTAGACTGTTTAACAATATATGCTTAAATACACTAAAAACTTTATTTTTCCTGAATCTGACCTGCAGAAATGGGGGTGCATCTTATATGCTGTTAAATACGGTAACCACTTTTTCTGTGGTTAGGTCTGGATACCCACAAAACGGGGGCAGGGGAATGGGTAGAATCCAACCATGCCATGAACTTTGCAATTCTTAGACTGATGAACTAATAACAGAGTTATAAATAGAGAAGAAAATTAAATATAATATATATATATATATATATATATATATATATACACACACACACACTTTAATTGGGGAACAGGTTGGAGAATGAGCGGCAACCACTAATTAATACTTCCGCACTTCTTTACTAGTTCCAAGATAAGATATATACTTATATATTTATCTTCAATGATTTTTATAAAGGCAGAGAAGGGTTTATGTTCACTGGGTTAAGTTGTAAGGTTAACAAGTGCTTGAGTGGTTTGACAAGGAGAGTTTGGACAGGAAGATCTAGTAAAAAAGATTAGTCATCAAATTAATAGTAAATAAAAAATAAGAAATGGTAAAGTCGGTCTTTTTGTGGTTGATATAAAAAGACATTTAGCATGTTGCTCAAAGCAATAAAACAAACATAAAAATGGTTAAATCAAACTTAACTAATTTAACAACAGAAATTTGGCCTCCCAATGGGCAACCCACTAAGTAGTGTTTTAGCATGTCAGTACCTTGAATTTCTTGAATCCAGCCCCCTTCAAATACAGATTACCTAACAACTGTACACATTTCAGATACATCGATGACATACTCATCTTGGTTAAATCAAACTTAATGGACCTAAATTCCACAATTGTATGTCACCCCACCGAAAGAAAAAAATATAAAAAAATCAGGGAACTAACCGAATTTAATAAAATTTTCAGTGTTGATATATTAATGAATAAAAGATATAATGCGCCAGTTATCTTATTTCAAAACTTTTAGGTTTTTTTCAGGTCAGTTGACTTTGAACCATGTATCTTTCAGAATCTGTGTTATGCCTCAAAGATATGTGGTTCAAGTTAACTGACCTGAAAAAAATCTAAATATTTTTAAATAAAATAACTGGTGCATTATATCTTTTATTCATATATTCAAAAATGAAGGAGATTGCTTTTGCCTCTGCTCCCCACTTTACTGCACAGATTAAAGCTGTGCTACTCATCTGCCCAGTTGGCAAGAGCCTGGAATATTTTGGTTCCTCAGCAGATGCTCTACCAACTATCACCAAGATGATAGACTCAAATAGAAGATACCTGATAGCCTTTATTTCCTCTCCATCAGATTAGAAGGTCTCTCAAACTTGACTTTACACATGAAAGACATTTATATTGTTAGTGTTGTAAGGAAGAATATTTTCCTCTACAAGAAAGTTGAACTTGTCCAATGAAACACATAAAAGATATATATATATATATATATATATATATATATATATATATATATATATATATATATATATATATATATATATATAAGTAAAGAATGGTAACTGTGTTTCTGACACATGTGATTTTCAAACTTTTTCTTGGTTTGAAAATAGCATAGGTGAGAAACTGTCAGTTACCTAGCGTCATTGACTAATATATATATATATATAAAATCCTATTAAAATATAGAACACAGAATGGTGAACATCCCTATTCAACAGAAACAGTAAAAAATAAATAAAAAATCTCAACCTTCAGAAGCCAGCAATTTTGTATTTTGTTTCATTCTCTTTTAGTAATGAGCTTGATTCTCACTGGGTGTACCAGTGGAGTATCTGCAGCTAATACTTTGCATATTTTTTTTTTTATTCATCATGTTTATAATCTACAACCAGATCTATTTACTCGTACAGAACAACAAATGCATAATATTCTATTGTCTTTTACCGTACATCCCACCCTGCCCCACAAACTGATATATATATATAAATTTAGACACAGACAACATCCAAACCACAATATTCCACCAATCCTGGGATAATGACCTCCTAAAAGGTGAGGTCATTATAAAAATGTTGCCATCAAAATGAGTCCAGCTGTAAAAACATCTTCCAATGAGAAAAATCAAGAAAAATTTCAAGATGAACGAAGATAAGGAGGGGGGCAAAAAATGACCCCCACAAGACAAGAATGATTCTTTTTTTTTTTTTTTTTTTTTAAATTTAAAAAAAAAAAATTTTTTTTTTTTTTTTTTTAATAACAAAAGCAAGCCACCAACACACTAGACATAAAGCAAGAATATTTTTAAGAAAAAAAAAAATATTAAAAAAATAAACAACATACTCAGAAACTGAACACCAATTAAAAAATTTCTGAATAAAATATTAACTAAAAAATAAATAAATCTAGGGAACTAAGAGTTCATAACATACTATTTAAAAAAAAAAATTAAAAAAATTACATAAAAAGGGATGGGCAGGCATTTTTTTATTGCTATTAAAAAAACAAAAAAAAAAAAAAAACAATTCTAGTTTAATGATTGAAAGAGAAAATATTGATATATTCCTAAATCTTCGTCTATTATCATCCTGCAACACCCACCCTCTGGTTAAAAATGACTGTCCAAATTATCCAAGATGCAATGTAAAAATGTGTATACAGATTATCTGGTGTCGCTTAATCGCAGATTTCTTATTTGTCCCATTTTATACCTACTAATAGTATCGCTTATTATTTGCTCTATTCAGGTATCAAGCCTTTTTACTAACAAATTATTTGCCAAGGTTTTTTTTCTTACCACAAGGGTTTACTAATAGGATAAGTGTGAGAGAGATAGTAGATAGAGATATATATATATATATATATATATATATATATATATATATATATAGGTAAGGTAAAACTAACCAAGAATTTTACCCACTTCTCCCAACCACCCCACTTTCCCAACAAGCACCTACCAACCTCATCTCATCTTCCCATACAAACCACTATCCTCTGAACTACCCCCTCCACTTTATATAATGTTATTCTCTGTTCAATCAAATCTTCTCTAACCTCCCTACCCCTCAATTCCAACACTAACTCACTTTCTCTTCTATAAATACAAATGTACATACTTTAGCTTTGAATAAAGTCAGACTGATGATGTTCTTCGTGTAAGAAGGACGAAATATTTCTCTCCTACTTCTACTTGTTGGAGTCATTATTTTTTGTCCACTTTTCCTTTTTCCTTACTTCATACTGTCGGATTTTACTCCAACCCTCCTATCTTCATTATATATACTAGCAACAGAAAACACCCCCTGGGCGTCGTAAAAATTAATTTTTGAAAGACATTGCCTGAGAGGGTGGGAGTTAAAAATTCAATGTCAGAGGGTTTGTATCATAAGTAAGCAAAATCCTCATATTTATTAAAGGAGTATATAAAAAAAAAAAAAATTAAAAAAAAAAAACAATTTGAAATGAAAACTGAGCCCCGTTCCTCTCAAATAAAATGTGCAGGCATTTAATAATCAAACAATTATTTTGAATATTTTCCACATCAATTTTACTCAAAATCATAGGTATTTATTTATTTGTAAACTTTTTAGTTAACTTCTTGTTACTGTAAAAAAAAAAAAAAAAAAAAAAAAAAGGACAAGAGTAAAAAACAATTTTTAAAATTGCTTACTCAAATTTTGGGTGTATATAGCATAAGAATATTGTGACGTAAGCTGACGTAGTTTTTGTTACAGACATAAATACAGACAGACAATCTCCATTATTAATAGATATATATAACACAAGGCTCTCCTATAAAAGGGACGGAGCACTCTATGGTGGCCTTTACATTTTTTAATTTTTTTTTTTTTTTTTTTTTTTTAAAATAACAAAAGCAAGCCACCAACACACTAGACATAAAACAATATTTTTGAGAAAAAAATTTTTTTTTTAAAATAAATAAATAAACAACATACTCAGAAACTGAACACCAATTAAAAAATTTCTGAATAAAATATTAACTAAAAAATAAATAAATCTAGGGAACTAAGAGTTCATGATATACTATAATAAAACAATTTTTAAAATTACATAAAGGGATGGGCAGGCATTTTTATATGAATACAAAACCGATTGCTATTAAAATCAATTCTAGTTTGATAATTGAAAGAGAAAATATTAATATATTCCTAAATCTTCCATCCATTATCAGCAACATATGTATCAAGTAATAAAAAAGATTAACCAGTCTTTCTTTCTCTTACCGGACTACCCATGCTGGCACATTAGAGGAATAAAAACCGATGCCCAAGTTTTAAAAAAAAAAAAAAAGTACTAAACTGTGTTGTTTTTCCATGTCTGCCTTCATGCCTTCTGATTTATGCCTGAATGACTAGTAACCAACGGTACACAGGCAGTGCAATATTTTCATGACTAACAGGCATAGCGACATTTTGGTGGTTTTAGCGTTAGCTCAATGTAAGGCATCTTCCTATTAGATGCTCATGATAGCTGAAAAAAGCTCATATGATGATTCATATCAGCTCTTGGTGATTTTTTTTTTTTGACCAATGGAAGAACAGATATGTTTAAATAAATCAAGTAAGTAAAGTCGTCGGGCGGCCTAAAGTCGGTATCAGTCAGTCAGCGAGGGAGTCTATCTCCTTTTCAATAGCGCTAGACCAAGGAGATTGTTTTTGGCGTCTGAGGTGGAGCGCCACACCTACCATCAGCTCAGTTTACCGCACAGATCCCTGTGCTACTCATACGCTGAGTTGGCGAGGACCGGTATCGAACTAGGAACCTTGTGATTTTTAGCCGAACACTCTACCAACTGAGCTACTATATATTAATGATTAATAAAGTAAGTAAAGTCATCGGGGTGGCCTAAAGTCGGTATCAGCCAGAGTGAGGGAGTCTATCCCCTTTTCACTAGCACTAGACCAAGGAGATTGTTTTTTTTGTATTTGAAGTGGAGCACCACACCTACCATCAACTCCTTACTTTACTGCATAGATCCCTGTGCTACTCGTACGCCGAATTGGCAAGGGCCGGTATCGAACCAGGAACCTTGTGGTTCCTAGCCGGATGCTCAACTAAATGAGCTAAACCAGCCATATTAATGATAAATAAAAAGCTTATTTTCATTTTTTTTTTTTCTTTTTTTAGTTTCAATGTAGGTCAGAATTACCAAAACAATGGAAACAAAAAAGGTCCATTTGAGAGCTTGATGTTCAATATAATTGAACAGAGCAATATAATTGGTAAAGAAAAAGGCTTAAAAACCAGCCATTTTGTTGTTATAGATCTATTTCTGCCCACAGGTATCTGTGTATACCTATAAGTTTCACCAATGACTTTATTGAAAATGGTACACAGATAGTTCATGAGGCTTTATATATACTTTTTCTGGTGATTCCTGTAAAGATATCGGGTTTCAGTTCATCTCATCTTCTTTGGGGGGGGGGGGTATGACCAGGAGTTGATGTCCTTTCTGGTTGGTTTAATGTCTTTAATATTTTTTTTCTTCTTCTCTTCACAGCTTGACTGTTGTAAGAAATCATCTCGGACAAAGCCAAGTCAGTTTTTTTTTTTTTTTTGGGGGGGGGGGTCTTTTTTTAAGTGTCAATGTAGGTCAGAATTACCAAAACAATGGAAACAAAATAAATTGTCTTCTAGAAAGACAACCAACCTACAGACAATACTATTATATTTTCTTGCTTAAATACCTACATCTTGTTATAATGGAGATTCCTCGTCTGTCTGTAACCAAAACTGTCACTGCTTACATCACAATACCCTTATGAATTGTATAAGTCTATCAATGAGTATTAAATGAATAGCCAAAACCATTAATAGATAGAATAATCTTATTAACGATGTCTCTATGAAAATCTGAGTTAGATTTGCCTCAAAACAGCCCATGTTATTAGTGCGTTTAAAATCCTGCAACTTGTTTTATATATCACTAAGAAATAAAGGTTTACATAATATATGGTGTGGATAATTTGCATACTGGTTTTAACAAAACCAGGTTTAATAAATGATTACTTGGTGATATTGATCTTTAATAGTTTTATTCTCCAACGTATTAAGATCAATCCTATGAATGATTTTATATAGAAACCAATTAAAATATAAATAAAATAAGCGTAATCTTTTTATATGCGTTTTTATTTAATTTTGTTAGTTTTCCCTAATTTAATATTTCATTACATTGAAACTTAAAATACTACAGCGGGAATATTCTTGCTAGTACTACCAATTGACCAGTATCATTACATCTACAATTTCTCCAGACTTAGAATTTAAATAATATTAAGTTAAGTTTCAAGCTTTAATTTGAAAAGGTCTCAAATATCTTATATTTTTTCTAAACTTGTAACTTTTACCTGAACTATTTTTTTAGCCATGGTTCGTTTACTATCTCTACACTAGCCTATCTTACACACACACACACACACATTTACCAACCCCTCCGCATTAGAAGGACATGACACATGGTCAATTTCTTAACATGTTTGAATTCAGAGTTTTTCTACTCCTAAACCAGTTACCTAAACCCAGTCTGCCCTACTATTTACTCATAGCTAGAGGGATGGTAGTAGGATGCATACCTTTAGCAAGGGTATTAGCATTATGTGAAATGCAAATAGCCTCATCCAGGACTTGAACTCTGGTTGACAAGTCCATTTTCTACAACTAACCATTACCATGCACCTCCGCACACACACACACATATATAACTTCAAATTGGTAGAAATAATTTATTAACTTCATGTGTATTAATTGTGGTTGACCCTCAGCAAACGGCTTCTAGCACCTATATAAAAAGCTTAAGAAATTGACCTTGTGTCACATCCTGCTCGTGCGGAGGGGTCAGTATATATATAAGCGGTGGGTGTTTGCAATAAGAGTGTAGCGTTAGTTTGTATTCGCCTGGTGGAGTTGTCTGCCCTTTTAGTTTGCTGGGTGCCCGCTAGGGCACCATAGTATTTAAGCGACGGATTCAAACCCTTTCACCCTCTTTTCCTGTTTCAGCAACTACGAGCCACATGGGGTAGATTTTATCTAAACCCTCTCGTTGGGGCTCCGTCCCCCTTACATTACTGTAAGTCCTCACAGCATGGACTATTCCTAGTCTCATGTCTGTGCCCTTTATTGTATATTTGTATCATTCATGAATGTGTCTTATCTTTATTTGTGTACCCCTTTTTATATGTACTCTTTACTATGAACATTGTACCAACTGTTATCCATGTGCTGTGTATAATAAATGTTTGTCTATTAACCTTCGGAGTTATTTGTATCCAAAGTATGTATAACTTTGAACCCACGTTATAAGAGCAATTTGAAGAATACCGGACAATCATATAGTTGCTAGGGTAAATAATACCCAGGTCACAGACTGCTCAGCCACCATAATCAACTCCTCAGGCATTATGGGTCGCCACCCACAACCACCATGAAGAAGGGAAGGGGTTACCCCTCCACAGACGTGCAGTGCATATTCTACAACAATTTGAAGAATACGGGAAAATCATATAGTTGCTAGGGCTTGACATGATCAGCCAATTGATTGGATGGGAGCTCTCCAACCACTTGTCTAGCTCAAGTAAGGACTGAATTGGTGTGTTGCATATCACAAGACCAGTTAATACCCAGGTCACAGACCCCCCACAGACATTATGGGCCGCTACCCATGACCAATAGGTGGCACCATGAAGAGGGGGAGAGTGTATTCTACAGCCCAAGCAAACAGGCTTCAAATATGAGATTGCGAACCAGCAAATCAATCTATTTAAGATGCCAGTTTTTTCTCCTTTTTCAGTCAAATCATTAATAAGAATTATTTTCGGTAATCTGAAAATTAGCTACATAAATGAAAGTAACCTCCTTTGTTTCTTTCACTTTGAGGAAGCTGTCTGTTTTGATCGACCATTTTCATTTAACTGTTATCAATATAACTGCATGTTTTAACATGAAAATAAAATATCATAAAATGTGTTCTTAATAACAATTAAGTTCATTTCAAATAATGCGCAAGCACACTTTTTAAAGAACACTTTTTATGATATTTTTGTGTTAAAACATTCAGTTGTATTTATTCGAACAAATTCGTATTTTCAGTGTAGATTTAATGAGTGAAATGAAAATGGACGACCAAAACATAACGGCTTCCTCAAAGTAAAAGAAACAAGGGGAGGTTACTTTTATTTATGTAGCTAATGTTCAGATTACCTTATTTTCTATCTTCCCTCAAAACAAAATTTAGACACTTAAGAAAAAAAAATGACGTGTTTACACATTTGTGCCCATATACATGCATAGGTGTGAGCATGCTGCACTGTATATGTTAACTATGTACACATGCTGTAAAAGTGTGCATACATACATGCTTTTCTATGTATGTGTGTGTGTGTGTGTGTGTGTGTGTGTGTGTGTGTGTGTGTGTGTGCTGAACTGTCATCCGGAGGTAACAAAATCGAGAATGTTATTGAAACACTAGATTTTTAAAAAAAAAATTTTTTTAATAAAATAAATATGTATATTTGTAAATTTTTTTTTTTTTTTTAGGCATACAAAATTTTGGTACTCTTCGCAGAGTTCCGTCCTGGCCTCCTGCCTCGAAAATTGCTAGCCAGTGACTGCTGAAAAAAAAAAAAAAAAAAAAAAAAAAAAAACACCAGCTACAATTGAAGTCCGTAGCCGAAGCGTTGTCACTTGGAAAAAAAGAAAAAAAAACGAAAACCCAACCTCAACCCCTAAACACCCTACTTAAAATTAACAGTTTTATTACAAAATTTGTGGGTTCTGTTTTTTCTGGGTCACCCTGTATACAGGGTGACCCAGAAAAAACAGCCCAAATTATTTATTTTCTCATTAAACTAACCCTAAACCCCAACCCCAGTTTTTTTTGTTTTTTTTCAAGTGACACCGCTTCGGCCATGGACTTCAATCGTAGCTGGCTTTTTTTTTTCAGCAGCCACCAGTTAGCGATTCTTGAGGCAGGAGGACGGTAAGGCGAACCCCCCCCCCCAAAAAAAAACAACTAACTAGCTAACTAGTTTCGTTCCTCATTCAACAGAGTTAAATATCATGGAAAATCTTTTTTCTCCTAAAAAGTGGAGTAAAAGAAGACTATGGATTTATAATATTCAAACCAAGTAAGCCCTCTCTTTGTTTACAAAGAGCATGCTTACCGGTCAGAATATATAACGTCTCTAAAATTTTAAGATGGTACAGAGAACTAGTCAGCACTAAATGAGTTGGCGCAACTACGGCTATTTATAAGGTGTTCACCTATGAACGAACCATACCTCAATACATCATTAGGACTGATAGTTCCATTTCTAATCTTATAAGTGTGTGTGTGTGTGTGTGTGTGTGTGTGTGTGTATATATATATATCAACTCAACATACCATACTAAAATTATGGTTATTTCCTATAAGACTAACATAAACAAAGGGGAACCACTTGACTGATAAATTATTTATTCATTGATTGATCTACTAGGAAAAAAGAAGACTGGGTTAGGGTTAGTTTAATGGGAAAATAAATTATCAGTCAAGAGTGGCTCCCCTTTGTTTATGTTAGATTTATAGGAAATAACCAAAATTATTTATAATTTCATTCAAAATGAGTTGATTAATGGTTTTAAATGTCAGTCTGACCTAATAAAAAAGCACATATATATATACATATACACATATACATATATATCTCAGGGAGAACTTAGAAATCTAAAACTATGTTGATTTCCTATCTTTATTAGTGGTAAATGATATACTTGCCCATTTATTTAAATAGGCCTTAATAAAATGGATAAAAAAGCCAATATAATTAAAACAAACATTACATAGCATTTCCTTCATATCCAATTCATCGACCATCCAATTAGATTATACATTAAGGCCTCTATTTTATTTATACACCATTTTTTATATTAATGTTTATGTTAAATAAGTTCAAACATTTCAACAGGAAATATTTTGTGGTTGCCAACTGAAACTGGAGTGGAGCACAGCTAGCATGAAGCAGATTGACCAACTTATTAACCATTTCAAGGGTGCAGGTAGCGTAATGGTTATCAGTATAGAGAATGGAATCGGTGATGCTGGTTCAAATACTGGTAGGGCTACTTATATTCATTTAGCACTAATGTCCCGGGAAAGGTGGTATTTACCCAACCCGTTCATCATTAACCATTTCAGAAGTTATTGAAACGCGTTCATATTGAAATTGTTATGTCCAGATAATTTAACATGGAAGCAAAACAAAAGTTGACCAGTCCGAGTGACTAGTACCTAAGTGTCAGACGACTTCAACCTTCCTTAGGTGCTTACTTTCCTTCCACCCGTGGGGTCCAGTGTGCTTCGGACACTGGACCGGTAAAGTACAATTAATAGCATCGATCCCAGGGGGCTTTCCCCAGGCAATACCTGCTCCCTTGACTTAAAGGGGCAGAGCTGTGTTTATTGCCCAGCGCCTGAGGTGCACCCCTTGTGGGGGAATGCCGAGGGGATTGACAATTTTTGTTCTTTCCCACCCATGAGCTTCGGCTTGTGGGTGGGCCCACAATAAAACGAGGCCTTGTGCCCAGCCCATACACGTGGGGTATGAGGCAAATATACCTTCCTCTTAGGCGCAATGAGGTATAGCCACTGCATTGGAATCTCCAGGACCAAGTTCACCTTTTTTTCTTTTTTGTTGTCTAGTTCTACCCCAAAACAAAAATACTACAACAGAAGAGGAGACACTTTGTGCAATGGTTATTATCTTAAGATGATAGTTCTGACAGAGTTCAAATACTGGACAAAGCTATTGACGTTTCACTTTATGCTAATACCCTTGGCAAAGGTAAGAATCCATCAGTTCTCCCACCATCTATGGATATGGGTTCTTTAGCTTTGGTTAGGCAACCAATCTAGGAGAAGGAAAGCTGATTTGAAACCAGCTTAAAAAAAAAAAAAAAAATGACCTTTTGTCACATCCTAGTCATGGTGGAGGGGTTCAGTAAATACATACAGATGATTAGATATTACACCCATGCCATCCCAAAATCTGGGTTGGTTGTGTTACAGCATATCAACCCTTTTTGGGTTATTTAATGCCGAATCATTTTGATGCCAGGTTGCTTACAGTACCCACTGTTTCTTAAATGGTCACCCATCTAGGAATTGAACTACATCAAATTGTCTAAGTGTTATTGTTGGGCTGATGACGCAATCAAGAGCCCTCCACAGGCGATAGCTTAATTGCTGCCTGATAGGTCTGCTTTTTAGCTAGTTTCATATTTCTTGACAAAGTACAGAGAAAAGGAGTTATTTAACTCTTAACATCCTATACCACTTCATTCCACCCTGCTGGAAGTCACATTCATTTTTCTAATCTACCCCAAATGATAGCCTTTGTTTAAAAGTAATATTAAACATATTTAGAAGTCTTTGATTTAAGGGAAATAACAGGTAACTTTAAATGAAAATACCATTTATTGATAAATCCTTATAGGAATGGGGCTCAGAACTTTGAAAATTCTCAACAAATGTTAAGAGTTAATGTCGAATCAAGTCATTTTTTATCAACAAAGGTCTCAAGTTGCTTACAGTACCTGCTGTTGTTTAAGTGGTCACCCAATTAAGTCGTGAACAGGTTCGTCACTGCTTAACTTTGGTGATTTAGCAAAAATCGGAGCTTTCAACGTATCTCAACCGTAATCCAAAGTCTGGGGAGTTCATTGTACGAATGTCTTTATACAAGTACTTGTTTGCAAAGATTTTTGATAAATAATTTTTTTTTTTTTTTTCTGAAAAGACTTTATAAAATTGCTTAGCTCAAAAGTTTTTGAAAGAATTTTAATTGAATCTCCCTCTACTTTCTGTGTTTGGTGCTGAGAAGCCAATCAAATTTAAAAATTAATTAACTAATACAAAAGAGTTCCGATCTGAGATTTTTGGGTCACATGAAAAAAAAAAAAATTCTTGCATTGAAATAATCTAATTTTCAAACACTATAATTCAAAGGATATTCTTAGCATACAGCTTTCAAAGAATTTTTTCAAGATTTTTTTTTCCTGAAAATTTTTTTATTTTATTTTTATTTTTTTTAAATGCCTTTTATTTATTTTTTTTTTTTTTTTTTAAATTCTTTCATTTATTTTTTTCTAAAATCTCCAAGACTGGTGAAATAGCTGGTCTCAGCCAGATGAAATAATGCTGACGAAGAATTCGAAATATTGCAAGCAAGCACCTTTGATTTTTTTCTATTTTTGGTTTTCAATGAATAATCCAACATACAAAAGGATTCTTTTGTCCGCCGTCAACACTAGGACATTTTTCAGGAAATTTCACAAGAAATCTCACCAAAACATTTAATTAGAAATAGGCCATTATTTTATTCATTTTTTTTTCTTTTTAAACAATTTTTTTTTAGACATCTTTTATCTGGGTTACAAGTTACTTGGTATTAGATTTGATTATTCCATACAGTAGGTGTAGCGCTCCACCTCAGATGCTAAAAAAAAAAAAACAATCTCCTTGGTCTAGCGCTAGTGAAAAGAGATAGACTCCTTCGCTGTATAGCTGATACAGATTCCATCCAAAACAGATATACTTTGTCTTAACATCCTAGATAATCTGTATTGGAAGTATGTAGAGGAAGTATTCATATGTGTTTAACATGCCCAGGACTTAGTTCATTATAATTGAGCAGAATGACTCAGATTACAATATTAATATGACTATTTGAATAGAATGAGTTCTATTTCCTTAATTGTATGACCATTATCATCTTGCAGAAATGCTGATAGGTACGTGTCCTGTGTCCCTGATGCATAAAATCTAACATACCTAGGACTTAGTTTAATGTTTTTGTGTGTTGAGTCTAAGTATCCATTTTGTTTCTTTTTGGATGCCTGTTTGTTTTGATGACAATTCGTCTTATTAAAATGCATTTAATTTTGGCTAAGATAAGAGATCTATTTTTAACTTTTAAATCCCAGGAAATGCCAGGTAGCTCTACAAATTCTTAAATCTTAGCTAACTGGTTTAATAGGACTAAAATATAATAATATGGGCACATAGAATAGGGGATAAATGCATTGTGTTAAGACAGTTCTAAGCGACAGTTATCTCTAGGCTGCAGGTTCAATTCTGGTCATGGGTGACAGTAACAGAATAATTATTAACACAGCTTAACGCTCTACACCAGCTATGGTTAGCGGAATGAGAACAGGATACCCCCGTGGATGAATAAAGGGTTGTGTTCAAAGTTCCATGATGGCTTCCGATTATGACAAGAAGGTTCCGAGTTCGAGAAGGCTCCGAGTCCAAACACCGAGGGCACATCAGCCGAAACATTGTACAGATAACAAAGATGAAGGCAACAGTCCGAATAATCCAAATAATACTAATTATCAAGCCTCATCTCAAAAATTCAGAGAAATAGTATAGATAACAATAAAGATGAGGACAATAGTCTGAATAATCCAAATAATACTAATTATCAAGCCTCATCTAAAAATTCAGAGAAGTAGTATAGATAACAATAAAGATGAGGACAATAGTCTGAATAATCAAATAATACTAATTATCAAGCCTCATCTCAAAAATTCAGAGAAATGGTATAGATAACAATAAAGATGAGGACAATAGTCTGAATAATCCAAATAATACTAATTATCAAGCCTCATCTCAAAAATTCAGAGAAATAGTGTAGATAACAATAAAGATGAGGACAATAGTCTGAATAATCCAAATAATACTAATTATCAAGCCTCATCTCAAAAATTCAGAGAAATAGTGTAGATAACATAAAGATGAGGACAATAGTCTGAATAATCAAATAATACTAATTATCAAGCCTAATCTCAAAAATTCAGAAATAAAGTTGTCCTTGTGTCACATCCTGCATGTGGCAAGGATTTTGGGTAAATAAAAAAAAAAAAAAAAAAAAAAAAAAAAACACCCCAGATTCATTAGAGTACAATGGTTTAGCCATACAGTTTTAAGTCCATAAACAACCCATAGAGATATTTTTATTAGTATGTTTTGAAAACCAAATCTAAAATCTAATTTATGTTCATCGGCAACAAGGAAACATCTGGTTAGTTTATATTCTTTTTCAGTATTTCCACAACCCCCATGTCCAGGTAATGCAGGAACTTCGGTTAGTAGTCTTAAAAAAAAAAAAAAAAAAAAAAAAAAAAAAATTTATTGACTAAACATTGTACAATTTACTTGGCTCCCAGTCAATTACCTGAAATATATACTCATAAAATGTGAATAAACAGTGACTAGCAAAAATGGTCAAAAAATAGATTTATATATATATTTACCAACCCCTCCGCACGAGCAGGATGAGACACAAGGTCAATTTCTTAAGCGGAGTTTAACAGGTTTGAATTCAGAGTTTTCCTTCTCCTAGACCGGTTGCCTAACCAAGGTTAAAGAGCCCAGTCTGCCCTACTATTTATCCATAGTTGGAGGGAGAGTAGAATCCATATCTTTCCCAAGAGTATTAGCGCAAAGTGAAATGCAGTTACCACGTCAAGGATTTGAACTCTGGGCGACGAGTCCATTTCCCTCGACTTTATCCATTACACCACACGCTTCCTATAAATAGTTTTATATAATAAACAAAAAATCATCTTGGACTACATTGATACTTTTTGGCTACTTTTGCTTACAAAGTTCCAATACTGTGGAGTTTGGTAATAAATAATACCTAATAATATCCGTTTTGATTGTATAACGTTTACTGGAAATAAATACTGGTAACTTAGTTTTTTGAGAAAATTAGCTTTTTATTTAAGAATGTTAGGGATTATACATATTTATAAGATATACTCTTATTTTCGTTGGTCCGGGTGGTCATCGAGCCTAGGACCTCAAATACTGCCAGACAGAGAGTCTATCCCCTTTTTACTAGCGCTAAAATAAAACAAACTATATATAGATATATAATACCAGCCATGTATTTATTAAAACTTGTTTTAAAAAACAATAAGGACTGTCTAATGTTGCATGTTCAAATTTTGAGTGTATTTATTCTATGTTATGATGATTTTGGGTAATGTGACGTAAGCAGTGACAGTTTTTGTTGCAGACAAAAACTGGAAGCGAATCTCCATTATTAATAGAGATATAATCATATAGATTGTTATTATAATTATCATATGCTTTTTTATAAATTATTATATATTATTATGCAACTTTTAAATTTAGCTAACCCGGCCAATAATTATTTAGTAAAGTAAAGTCCATGGAGTGGACTATTATCAGTATCAGCCAAACAGCGAGGGAGTCTATCCCCTTTTCAATAGACCAAGGAGATTTCACCAACCGTCCCTATTGGTTATTGCTCTGCATAGCAGCCAGAATTCAGAGCTAATTGATGTAGGTTTTTTTTCTGGTCAGCATACACTGGTTGTTCCATATGTAGGTGTCCGCAGGAGAATGTCACTTATGAGTTCGTCCTTGCTTCTCCATGTCCAGCAGATCTTGTTTGTCTTACCCAGATGGTTTGTGTGCTAGGAAGTAAATGGCTGTATAGCTGTATTTTTTGTGGGGGTGCTGCTTCGAATTTGTTCAAGACAGCATGCTTGTGTAGCTTGTTCTCTAAGCATTTCATTAGAGTACAAGTGGTGAAGCCATACAGTAGCACTGATACAGTTACAGCTATAAGTAAAGTCTGTAGAGTGGCCTACTGTTGGTATCAGCCAAACAGTGAGGGAGTCTATCCTCTTTTTCATTAGTACTAGACCAAGGAGAGTTTTTTTTTGCTGAAGTGGAGCACCACACCTAGAGTCAGCTCCCAGATGCTTTACCACACAGATCAAATTACCCAAACTGCGCAACTCATGTGCCAAGTTGGCAGGTGTAGAATAATCATACTGAGTTTCAATTACCATCGAATTGGTAAGACGATGCAACAAGTAGCTGTAACTCAATACAGATCTAACCTTGCTGTAATCCTACTGCAGAATGCCAGAGTATTAATGAAACCTCATAACATCATAGAAACCAAGCAGCCAATCAGGACTCAAGAAATGGAATCACCCAAATACATGAATGGACTATTCTTGAGTCCCATAAGTACCAGCTGTCTTGGGCACAAGTTCAGTTGTGCTTAGCCAGTTGCTATTGTCAAAGCCAACAAGTATACTGACTGACTGACTTCAGCAGGGACTGGTATCAAACCTGGCTAAATCTGAATTTGAGAGGAGTAATTATAAATTGATGTTAGTCAAACTAGTGTCTTCATCTTGGTTGTTTTTATAGTCACACTGTATGGCAAATACAACTAGCCATTGTGACAGAGGGGTACCAAAGAAACAATAAGAGCTTGGGGAGGGAGGGATCCTTAATGACTGTCAAATCAACCATCAGGTGTTGGTCTACCCTAGCTGGAATCTGTGACGAGTGGCATCTCACCACTAATCAGGTCTCCTTTAAAAACACCCATAGGGTCACCTCTAGAACAAAAAGACAAAAGAGGAAGGACCACAACACAATACTATCAACCCTGACCGGTCATTCAGTGACCCCGCCTGCCTAACCCATACCTGCAGTCAATGTGGATCACCCCCTTTAATCTTCATTCACAAAGGTATGATATAACAACCCCCGCCCCCCAAGATAAGGATACTAATATAATGCAAATGCAAATTAAAAATTGAATTGCTCCCCTTGGACCATGCAGTCATAAAAGTCAAGGGGGGGGGGGAGACAAAATATTGTTTAGTATTATTTGTATTATTCAGACTATTGTCCTCATCTTCATTGTTATCTGTACAACATTTCGGCCGATGTACCCTCCCTCCGGCCTGAAGAAGGTATTTCTTGTTGGACTCTGGAACCTTCTTGTCGTAATTGGGAGCCATCACGAAATTTTGAACCTAACCCTTTATTTAGTCCACATGATGGCTCCTGATTATAACAAGAAAGTTCCTGAGTTCGAAAAGAGGGTTCCTGAGTCCGACAAGAAATACCTGGAGAAGGCCGGATGGCACATCGGACGAAACATTGTACAGATAACAATGAAAATGTGGACAATACTCCAAATAATACTAATTGAGAGGGTTCCTGAGTCCGACAAGAAATACCTGGAGAAGGCCGGATGGCACATCGGACGAAACATTGTACAGATAACAATGAAAATGTGGACAATACTCCAAATAATACTAATTATCAAGCCTTATCTCAAAATAAATTCAGAGAAATATAAATATATATATATATGAAAGTAAACAAACAGGCTTAAGTTCGTTTGAGATGGCGATAGCCGACAATTTGGGAGAATAAGTGCTTAATTGAAGACATACCTAATTGAAAGTTAATAATTAATGAATTAGGCGAGCATATCTGTTCAAATGTAAGGCATAAACAAATCGAGAAAAAGTCGATCTCTGTATATATATATATATATATATATATATATATATATATATATATATATATATATATATTAATTTGGGTTAATTTACAGTGATCAAACAAATTAGTGTTACCAATGTGCAATGGTTATAAGCCCAATTTTAATAGTCACCCATTCAGTACTGAACAAGCATAACATTGCTTAACCTTTTTTATGTCATCAAGCAAGGAAGAGGAGTATATAAAAGGTAAGGGATAAATATCAATTAACCTGCTTATAAAGTTAACCATAACTGGGAGATACTGAGGAGGGGGGGGAAGTAGAAAGAGTTAGCTAATATTTTTTGGCGGTAGAGTGCAAAATAAATATAAAAACAAGATTAGAGTGGAATCAATTCAAAGGGAATTTCAAATCAAGATACGGGTATTAAGTATTTATTAGTATGTAAAGTACAGGGTAGTCCAAAAGTCTCGTCACCCACTACATGTCTTAAGGGGTAAAATAATTACATAATACAACCCGGAATTCAAGAAAATAATTCAATTATCAATTTTTTTTTTTTCTTTTAACAGGTAAAATAATTACATAATTTAAACAGTAATGCCGATAGTTTTTTTTTTTAGTTTTTTTAGTTTTTTTTAAATTTAGTTCGTCCTGGGATGCACATATTTGCTTTGAACGAGTCCCCACGAAAATCTTCTGTGTCCCAACTAAAGTTTCTTAATAGTAGGTTTTTTTTTTTATTTATGATATGGGCCTCAAAGCCATCTAACTCCTACCTTGCAACCTATCCTGTGTAATTCATTTCTAAGAAATTATTGAAATGTATTTACAGTTAGCTTAAAATGGTGAGGGAAGAAAGAAAAACACTGGGGTGCATGGACATGATTTTACTGTGTCCTTTTAGATTTTTGTGCTTCAGGGACATAGGAAGTTTACCTATCAGCATCTCTGCTTAAATATTATATCATTACAACAAAAAACAATAATCCAAGTTAAAACAATATGTAAGGGTGAAAAGACTTTCGGACAAACCCTGTATAATCAGAACATGAAAGGGTGGCTCTATATTAAATGGAGATGCCTTGGTACCCAAAGATATGTACGAAAATGATTTTTATTCAATAATCCTGAACACCAGATAGTATTATCATTAAAAAGATTCATAATCTCTGCTAAACATTTTTTGCATAATTTTTTTTTTTTTTTTGCTTCTTTTGAGCAATGTCATCATTTTGATATCAAAATTGTACAATTTAATATGTTCTGAAAAAATAAATTTTTTTTTTTTTTTTTTTTTTTTTTTTTTAAGTAATTTCGAATTAAAAATTAAAAAAATAAATAAATTATTCTAAAGTTAACTCTTTGCCTACTTTAACCGCTCATAGCAGCTCTTCCACCACTGCAATTCTACCATAGGGCTCTGGTAGTGACGTTCACATGTGTCATTTATACTGAAAAATCACTACATGAACACCCACGGTTTTGTCTGAACCAACCCAGAGACTGGTATTTGATCCTTTTTGAATGGAATACCGGGGTAATTTGGTAGGCAAAGAGTTTTTTTTTTAACAACTACAACTAATAGAAGAATAATATAAAATAAGAAAATACTAGTCAAAATTAATAGTCACGAGAGAAATCTAAATTGATAATGAATATTTTTTCATTTAAGCAATTCAAATGATTTAACCCTTTGCCTACTTTGATTATTTTGCAATAACCCATCAGACAGGTGGGAAAAAAAATGCCAAGAAAATTTGGTACAGCCGTGGGAGGAAATTTGGTAGGCAAAGAGTTAAGGCGACTACTATTACATTTGAACAGAATGAGTTCTGATGTGAACTTTGAAATATCCTTTCATACAGGTAAAAAATAAAAAATACCAAGAAAATTTGGTATAGCCGTGGGAGAATTTTGGTAGGCAAAGAGTTAAAAAACAAAATAGGGGGGCACAGTTTTTGTTTTTTTTTACTTTCAGAGTCTATTTTGCACCCTGGCCAATAATATAAGAGTGTAGAGATGAGGGGGGTAGTAGAGGAAAGCCCTGGACTCTCATTGCAAATGATGGTGAGAGAGAGAGAAATAGAGAGAGAGAGTAATGATAAAATGGTGCTGCTTTGTGAAGCCCTTCTCCGAGTATGTTTGCAAGCAAAAGTGTTAAAGAGCTAAAAGCAAAATGAAAAACTGTAAGATTAGCTCACCTTCACGTTTCATTCCCATAGCCAAGCACTTCATATACCTACAGTATTGGCACCTGTTCCGTTGTCGTTTGTCAATTATACAGGTTCTGTCATCACGGCAAGCATAGGTAAGATCTTTGCGAACAGTTCGCTTAAAGAAGCCTTTACAGCCTTCGCAACTGTAGGAAACAAAAAAGAAACAAGTTGGTAAGAAATTTGGTAGAAAATTAAAAAATTAAACATTAAAAAAGGGATAAATTCAATTTTTTTTTCATGGGGAAAGGGGTTGTTATAATGTTGCAATCTATTTTTTTTTTATTATAATGCTGCAATTTAAAAAAATGTTAGGTTGCAATTTTTTTTTTTTAAAGTTATGCTGCAATTATTTATATTATTTTTTTCTTGTGTAGCAATTTTTAAAAAATATTTATATTATGTTTGCAATTTTTAATAAGTGTTAATTTTAATAATGTGTTGCAATTTTTAAATAATGTATTTTATATTAATGTTGCAATTTTTAATTAATATTTATATTAATGTTGCAATTTCAATTTTTAATAATGTATTTATATTATGTTGCAATTTTTAATAATGTTTTATATTATGTTAATTTTTAATAATGTATGTTGCAATTTTTAATATTATTTATATTATGTTGCAATTTTTTTTAATAATGTTTTATAATGTTGCAATTTTAATAAGTTGTATTTTTTTTAAATTAAAAAAAAAAAAAAAAAAAAAAAAAAAAAAAAGATTGTTATAATGTTGCAATTTCTTTAAAAATTCTTTTAGTTTTGATGCAATTTTAGAAATTTTTTCTTTGTTATAATGTTGCAACTTTTTTGATTACACAAAAATAATAATCAGAATTTGTTAGGTTGCAAATTTCTTTTATGTTACAAGTTTTTATGTTGCAATTTTTTTATTTTTCATTTATCATGTTGCAATTTTTAAAAATACATTTTTATATTATGTTGCAATTTTTGTTACAATGTTGTAATTTAAAAAGAACTGTTATAATGTCAAATTTTTTTAAAAAATAAGATTATTATAATCTTGCAATTTAAAAAAAAAAGTTATGTTGCAATTTTTTTGTCATAATGTTGAAATTTTAGAAATTTTTTCTTTGTTATAATGTTGCAACTTTTTTTTAATTACAAAAATAATAATCAAAATCTTTTTTTTTTTTTTTCTGAACAAACTCTTTAGAAATAATAGGTGTCAACCTCTATCTTTAAATTATTTCTGGTGGAATAATTAATATTACTAGCAAAAAAAAAAAAAAAAAAAAAAAACCCTCCGGGCGATGTAAAAATAAATTTTTGAAAGATATTGCTTGAGGAGGTGGAAGTTAAAAATTAAATGTCAGAGAGTTTGAACCATAAATCATGAAATAATCAAATTTATTAAAGGAGTAAAAAAAAAAAAAAATTTGAAATCGAAACTAAGTTCTATTAACTTTGAATATCTATTAAAATAAAACAAACTATATATAAATATATGATACTGGGGATGTATCTATTAAAACTTGTTTTAACAAACAATGAGGACTGTCTAATGTTGCATGCTCAAATTTTGAGTGTATTCATTCTGTTATGACGATTTCGGGTATAGTGACGTAGTTTTTGTTACAGACAAAACTATCCCCTTTTCACTAGCGTTAGACCAAGAAGATTGTTTTTGCATCTGAGGTGGAGCGCCACATCTACCACCAGCTCCTTACTATACCACAAAGATCTCTGTGCTACTCATATGCTGAGTTGGCAAGGATCAGTATTGAACTAGGAACCTTGTGGTTTCTATCCGAACACTATACAGACTGAGCTAACCTGGCCCTGTGTGTTTATATATATATAACACATGGTTAAGCATAAGGTGGCCCACAAGGGTTAATATTCCATTAAACCAAATAACTATCATCTCAGAAATTTAAAACAAAGACATACACACACATTATATATATATATATATATACCTAGAATGGTTTCGTCATTGTATCTGCCAAAACAGGACTACAATAACGGACAACATGATGATACTCATCTGACTATATCATTGTATAATTCTTCATCTCAAAAGTTTAAAACAAGAGGTAAATGAAATGTGTTATAAAAGAAAGACAAAAAAAAAAAAAAAAAAAAAAAAAAAACAAAAAAATTTAGCAAAATCCACCAAAATAGGACTATAATAACAGTCAGTATAAGAACACTAGCTTGACTATATCATATGATTCCTCATCTTGGCAATTTAAAAAAAAAAAAAAAAAAAAGGTGGGGGTAGACGAAATGTAATATAATTGAAAGACAACTTAGAATTTTATTAGAAGGGTTATTTAATTTTTGATAATTTAAAAAATTTATTTTTCACACGAATAATCTTTACATAAGATTTCAAACCAAGATAATCCAATAAATCTATCTTCTTAAATATCTTATAACCATAACACCATGATGAGGTGTCTTTTATGAGTACCTTGTTTACTATAATTCATTGCAATGATATGGCAAACTTGCTCTTCAAATCCTTGCTAAATTTGAAAAAAAAAAACACAAGAGAATCTATTATATATTAATGTTTTTCTTGGCTTAATATTGCAATATCTTTCTTTTTTTTTTTGCTATTATATATATATATATATATATATATATATATATATATATATATCTCTTATATATGGAGATTGTGGATTTGTCTTCTGTAACCGAAACTATATCACTATTCAAGTCACAACTCCCTTTGTTATTTACATCACATTCTCCATGATTTTATTTTTATTTAAACCTCAATTATTAATAAAATTGTTTTACATTATTAATTCTGTTGACCATATCTACATACTAAAAACATGCAATTGTATTTATATATACAACAAAATAGTGGTTTACAGTGTGAATGGGAAGGCTAATTTGCATATTGATCTTAAAAATTTGATTTTAATAAATATATGCTTAGTATTATTGATTTCTAATTGTTTGGTTATATTCAATTAAATATGAGCAAAAGTCTCGGATATAAATCTTAAAAGAAATCCATTAACAAGAAATAACTGTAATATTATTCTTTACTTCCTATTTTAACTAAATAGTTGAATTAGGAAAATTTACCAATGAAAGACAGGAGTAATGGAAAATGATGGAAGAGTTAGTTTCAAAGTTGTTCTATTTTTCAATTATACTACCTCTGTTCCAAATACTTTTTATCTGCATTCTTATTCAGTTTCATTAGCCTTTCTAATTTAACATATTTTATTATATTAAAACTTAAATACTTGCACCCGGAGGGTGCATATATTTGCTAGTATATATAATATATTGAGGGCCACCGATACGAGTGGTAAAGCCTCTGAGAATTTAAATTAGAAAGGTTATTTAATTTTTGATAATTTAAAAAAAAAAAAAAAAAAAAAAAGATACTGAGTGATCCAAAAGTTTTGTCACTTTTAAAATTTTGACTAAAGTATAAAATTAATTATCAATAATTACACGACCCACTGGAAATTAAATAGAAAATTACAGTGTTTGGCATAGTGTGACCCACAAGAGTTGATGTGCCATTAAACTAAATAACCATTATTTCAGAAATTTAAAACAAAAGGAGGTAGATGAAATGTGTTATAAAAAAGGAAAAAAAAAAAGAAAAAAAGAATGGTTTCGTCATTGTATCCGCCAAAATAAGACTACAATAACGGGCAACATGAGGATACTAGTCTGACTAGATAATTGTATAAGTTCTCATCTCAGAAACTTAACAAAAAACAAGGTAACTAAAATGTAGTGTTACAAAAGTAAAAGAAAAGATACTATATACAATTCCTGCACTATATACCTAAAGTCTAACACGGCTTTGTTTTTTTTATCTACCTACTTATGTTGTACTAATACAGTCAGTTTAGTCTCTTTTTAGTTGATGTTGTAATGGTTATCACTTATTTGTTACTATGTTTTATAATCTTGTTTATATATATATATATATATATATATATATATATATATGTGTGTGTGTGTGTGTGTGAGAAATATGTGTGTGTATAGTGAGAAATTTGAAAAAACACAGGTTTAAATAAAATTAGTGGTAAGTTTATTAGCCAACGCTGCAGTGTTTCAATCTGTTTAGTAGATCTTCAGGGCTTTTGTTTTAAGAAAATAAATTCATCACAGATAATAAGGAGATTGTGATAGTCTTTTGTTGATCAATCCACCTAAAAATACTGAGTGAAAAAACTAGCGTTCTTAGATTGTTTGAAATTATGAAACACAGAGACAAACGGTTCTGAAGATGACACAAAACATTCTCTTAAGTTGTGTGTGTGTGTGTGTGAAACACTGCAGCGTCGGCTAATAAACTTACCACTCATTTTATTTAAACCTGTGTTTTTTCAAATTTCTCACTATACTACATACCATCGGATTCACTTCCATTTCTCTTCACACACACACACACACACACACACATATATACATATATATTATATATAACACCAGGTTTGGCATAGTGTGACCCACAAGAGTTGATATGTCTGACAACTGGAAATTAAATAGAAAATTATATTATATATGGTGATATATTATTAAATAAATAAAAAATAATGAAAGTTAAAACAATATGTAAACAGGACTACAATAACTATATCATGAAATGAGTCACTGGAAAGTAAATAGAAAATTATATTATTATTATTATTATTATTATTATTATATATTCTCAACAGGATGTTAAGAGTTAACTTTTAACATCCTGTTGAGAATTTTCTAAGTCCAGAGCGCCATTCCTATAAGGATTTATCAAAAAATGGCTAAAAAATGTCCTCTTCATTTAAAGTTACTTGTTATTTCCCTTAAATAAAGACTTCTAAATATGTTTAATATTACATTTAAACAAAGGCTATCATTTGGAGTAGATTAGAAAAATGAATGTGACTTTCAGCTGGGTGGAATGAGGCGGTATAGGATGTTAAGAGTTAAATAAAAAAAAATAGTGAAAGTTAAAACAATATGTAGGGGTGACAACATTTTCAGACCACCCTGTACATAGAATGACAAGGAAAACAAATAGAATATTTCCATCCTATATGAAGACATAAAATTCAATAAATAGAGGAACTAACTTAAAATTATTCTCATTGTCACCCGCAACTAAAACATAAAATGAATCGACTATAATTACATGAAATAAACCACTGGAAATTAAATAGAAAATTATATGATATATTATTAAATCAAAAAATAGTGAAAGTTAAAAATATGTAGGAGGTGGAAACATTTTCGGACAACCCTGTACATAGAATGACAAGGAAAGCAAATAGAATATTTACATCCTATATGAAGACATAAAATTCAATAATGAGATCGTTAAAACAAGTGAAAATTAAACTCCAAAATGAGATGTGCGCATACATATATATATATATAAAATAGATAGAGTTTCCATCTATATGAAGACATAACCAGAGGAACTTATCTAAAATTATTAATTCAAAAATATACATCTTAAAATCCAGAAACAATGAAAAAGAGGAGAACTCTACAAACACCAGAATTATTTATAGATATAGTTGTCCACTTACAACCGGGTTAGGATGTGACCGACAAGTTGAAAAGGCCCCTGTAATGTATATACCCAAAGTGTCTTTGTCTCTATCTACCTACTTATGTTCAACTAGTACAGTCTAGTCTTTTTTTTTTTTTTTTTTTATAGTTGATACTATAATGGCTATCACTTTTTATCTTATTAGTAACCTTCCTCTTGTAGTTTCACAATAAAATTTCCAAGCCTTTAAGTTAAATCCTTGCTAACGAGAGACTGAGAGGGAGATGTGTTCAGCATGCTGGGGCTTGCACTTGTTAGAGCTGGCTACTACATGAATTTTTTTTTTTTTTTTTTTTTTTTTTTTTTGTGATAGTGGTGGGTGGGGATCACTCATTCTTTGGGTCACGGTTTTTAGATATAGGTCATTGTAAGTACTATCTGTGCAATACCCCATCATTTTGCCAGAATTTTCAGCTATTAAAGAAAAGTGTTTTATGTCCTGTTATTAGTTAATTTACTGCTTTTTCTTTTAATTCTAATCTGAACAACAAAACCAAATATTTTTGTAAAAATCCAAGTGGTTAATCTTTATCAATATTCTTGAAATTTTACACTTAATTAGAAGACACCTTAAACTAGAAGCAGGAACTTTTTTTTTCTTTTCCGACCTTTGGAAGTGAATATATGATAGACAAAGAAGTTGACGGAGATTTCTCCAAAAAAGTGTAAGATCAGAAAAAAACAAAACAAAAGCACGATATCATTAATAGAAGATATTCTCAGAATTATTTTCATATATGTGTGAAATTTTAATGATGCTCTACGTCAGCGTTTTTCCATCAAACTTTCAATTTTAAAACATACAAAACACACATACACAGGATTTTATAAAGTATTCTGTCTGTACCTGTTCAAATTCACAAAACGAGTCTACTCATTAAGAACTAAACATCTTGTCCTAATCCAGTTTTGATTGAAATATGGTACGAATTAAAATGACCAACAACAAACTAACCACTTAAAGGGGGGGGGCTGGAGAGAGAGAAAGAGGATAAAAACTTAATTATATTCACAACACATTGATTCACAACAATAGCTTTTCTTTTAATTCTAATATGAACAAGAAAACCAAACCAAACCAAACAAGTATATATATTTGCTGTTGAGAACAAGAAATAGTCTGTGTAAACTACATTCATAGAATTCTAAGAATTATTTTCATATATAATGTGAAATTTTAAAGATGCTGTACCATCTAGGTTTTTTTTCATCAAACTTTCAATTTTAAAACACACAGGAGGGTTATTTCCTAGTTGAGTAACATATTACAGGGTGACCTAGAACAAACAGAACCCAAATTATTTATTTTCCCATTAAACTAACCCTAAACCCCAACCTTAACCCCCCCCTAGTTGAGTAACATAATATTACAGGGTGACCCAGAAAAAACAGAACCCACAAATTTTGTAATAAAACTTAATTAAAAAAAAATTTTTTTTTTAAAGTTCAAGTCCAACAAGAGTTAGGTTGGGGTTTAGTTTAATGGGAAAATAAGTAAATAATTTGGGTTCTGTTTTTTCTGGGTCACTCATATTACTCAACTAGGAAATAATCCTACAGGATTTTATAAAGTATTCTGAACTCTGTTCAATTTCTCAAAACGTGTATGTTACATAATCTATGCAGTTGCATAAGATTATTATCAATCCCCTGTATTTCTAAAGGGATGGCCCTTTTCATATCATGGGTGGGACTTTCCATGGAATATTACAGAAAGCCCGCGAAATATGTGAAGTCACGTGGGACCTGGTTGGGTTCTCAGTTTCAGTTTAGACGTCAGGCAGAGAAGATTTCCTGCCTTAACTGGAACTCACCTGCATACGCATGAAATGTTTAGTTAAGTAAATAAAAGCTTAAGAAAATAAACATGGTTTTGTGGTTGCTGAATGTCTTGGTAACAAAGACTGATGAAGAAGAAGAAATGAGTTAAGTGCGACCGACCACCAAGACGAAGAGATGTTAGAAGACGTAAGATAGAAAAGACGTCAGAAGAAGAATAGAAGTAAGTAAGTAAAGAGGTATACAACAACGTGTCTACTCATTACATATTGTCCTAATCCAGTTTTGATTGAAATATGGTACGAATTAAAATGATCAACACAAAACTAACCGCTTCAAAAGGGGGGGGGGGCTGGAGAGAGAAAGAGGATAAAAACTTAATTATATTCACACCACATTGATTCACAACAATAGCTTTTCTTCTTTTAATTCTAATCTGAACAAGAAAACCAAATAAGTATATATATATATATATTTGCTGTTGAGAACAAGAAATAGTCTGTGTAAACTACAAGCCCACATTCATTTAGTTTGAAAAACTGGACAGTGAATATATGAATATATAATAGTATATTGCAAACCTGACACTAGTAATAACAATCAATTGAAAAAGTCAGGCATTGTTAGGAGTTGAGTAGAGTGAAGAATAAAATATCAATTTTTTTAAAATACAGCTTACAGTGAAAGAAAGGAACAAAGACTTTTTTTTTTAAACAGGTTTTTACATGGTTAGCAAGGATTTGAAGAGCAAATTTAGCATATCATTACAATGAATTATAGTAAAGAAGGTACTCATAAAAGACACCTCATCATGGTGTAATGGCTTAAAGATTATATATACCAACATAAAAAGAAAAAAAAAAAAAAAAACACCCTTCGGGCAGTGTAAAAGTTAATTATTGAAAGATATTGCCCGAGAGTGTGTACCATAACTAAGTAGTTGGCAGGGTGGCCTAATGTCAGTATCAGCCAGATAGCAAAGTAGTCTATCCCCTTTTCACTAGCGCTAGACTAAGGAGATTATTTTAGCATCTGGGGTGGAACGCCACACCCTGTGCTACTCATACACCAACTTGACGGGTGCCGGTATCGAACCAGGAACCTTGTGATTCCTAGCCGAACACTACCAACTGAGCTAAACCAGCCCTATAAAAATTTTGTTATAATGTACTGTTTTTACTGTAGTAAAGTTTTCCTCATTTTACTCCCATTATATATACTAGCAAATATATGCACCCTTCGGGTGCAAGTATTTAAGTTTTAATGTAATAAAATATTGTATTAGATTAGAAAGGCTAATGAAACTAAATAAATAACAGATAAAAAGATTTGAAACAGAGGGAGTATAATAAAGATTTGAAACAGAGGGATATAATAAAAGATTGAAACAGAGGGAGTATAATAAAAGATTTGAAACAGAGGGAGTATAATAAAAGATTTGAAACAGAGGGAGTATAATAAAAGATTTGAAACAGAGGGAGTATAATAAAGATTTTGAAAACAGAGGAGTATAATAAAAGATTTGAAAACAGAGGGAGTATAATAAAGATTTGAAACAGAGGGAGTATAATAAAGATTTGAAACAGAGGGAGTATAATAAAAGATTGAAACAGAGGGAGTACAGAGGGAGTATAATAAAAGATTTGAAACAGAGGGAGTATAATAAAAGATTTGAAACAGAGGGAGTATAATAAAAGATTTGAAACAGAGGGAGTATAATAAAAGATTTGAAACAGAGGAGTATAATAAAAGATTTGAAACAGAGGGAGTATAATAAAAGATTTGAGAAACAGAGGGAGTATAATAAAAGATTTGCAGACAACAACTGAAATTTACTCTTCCATCACTCTTCTTTCATTGTTATTTTTTTCTAATTTAAGTATTTAGTTATAAGAGGAAGTAAAGAATAAAATGACAGTTATTTTATCTTGTTAATGGATTTCATTTAAGATTTATTGAAGAGATTTTTGTTTATATTCATTAAAATAAAACCAAACAGTTAGAAATCAATAATACTAAGCACATATTTATTAAATTCGATTTTTTAATATTAATATGCAAATTAGCCTTCCCGTTCACTGTAAACCGCTATTTTGTTGTATATATAAATATAATTGCATGTTGTCAATATGTAGACATAGTTAACAGTATTAATAATGTAAGACAATTTTATTAATAATTGATGTTTAGATAAAAATAAAATCATGGAGAATATGATGTGAATAACTAAGAGAATTGTGACTTGAGTAGGAATATAGTTTCGGTTACAGACAGAAAAACACACAATCTCCATTATAATTAGATATATATATATACAAAAAATAAAAAAAATAAAAAATAAAAAAACACTTTATTAATTTGTTTTTATTGGCTAATACTGCAATATTTCAATCTGTATAAGATCATCTATTATGAAACAAAGAAAAGTTTTTTTTTTTTTTTAATATGACCAGTATATACATATATCACACACACACACATTCTTAATTTGTAATATCTTCATTCAATTTCATTCAAGAAAATACAGGTCATCATTTTTGCTTGAATTATTTAAATTGATAAAACAATCAAAGCGCATGATTAAATCTCGTAATTAGCACCCATAGCTCCCACCCCTCACTTCAACAGACAAAAGGTCTAAGCTAATTATCCTTAGGGAAATTTACACCATCAACGAAAGAGAGAGAAGTAAAGAGAGAGAGAGAGAGAAAGAAGAGAGAGAAAGAAGAGAGAGATGGCAAAAGCAATAATGAAGATGTTCAGGTCTTTAATGCCGCCAAGATGGAATTGGTTTATTTGTTGAATGAGAAATTTTTTTCTTTTTTTTTTTTCCTGCAAAATGTCAGAAAACGAAAGAAGTGGCTTTGACACTTGGACCCAATTGAGTGGAAAGACTTGCTGAAGGAGCCAAGAACTGTTGCTGATTGGCATCTTCGTTGCAATTCTTCCACTTTACCCTTTTTTCTTTTCTCCAAACGGTGCCATGTTTTTTTTTTCTTTTGTCAAGTGGCAGGTGAAGAAATTCTCTGAAGAATTCTCTGAAGAATCCTCTTATCATTTGGGTCAATTCTTTGAGGAGGATAATTTACCTTCTAGACCAGCTTTCAATTTTTCTTGCTTCTTTAAGTTTGATTTACCATTTTTCCTCTCTTTCCCGATTCCGCTTCTTGCCATTCTAAGACTACTTCAAAGCAGATATTTATACTATTTGCTTATTATCAAGTACCTGAGTGGATTACAAGGAATCTTGTCTTGGAGAGAAAAATGGCCAGTCAAAGATCTAAATGACCAACTGTAAGTTTAAACTCAATTGAATCAGGATTTTTTTTTTTTTGATTATTCAGACTATTATCCTCATCTTTATTGTTACCTGTACAATGTTTCGGCCAGTGTGCTCTCTGGCCTTCTTTGGATTCCATCCTTAACCATTACAGGCCGCCATCCACCACCATGGGTGTGTGTGTGTGAGGGGTTCATACCCCTCTACAAAAGGTGCAGTCTGTATTCTGAATCTCCAGTCGACAGAGCTGTTGTATTATTCGGACTATTGTCTGAATTTTTATTGTTAACTGTACAATTTTTCGGCCAGTGTGCTCGCCGTCCTTCTTTGAATAGGATTCTGTCATTAACCATAATGGGCCGCCACCCAGTGCCATGGGTGTGTGTGGAGGGTTCTTACCCCTCTACATAGGTGCAGTCGGTGTATTCTGAAGCGCCAGTCGACAGAGCTGTTGTATTTTTGGATTATTCGGATTGTCTGAATACTGTTATCTGTATAACGTTTCGGCCAGTGTGCTCTCTGGCCTTCTTTGGACACATAGCGTAGTGGATATAGGCATTGGGTTAAGACAGTTCTAAGTGACATATTTATACTATTGCTAATTATCAAGTATCTGAATTGATTACAAGGAATCTTTTCTTGGAGAGAAAATGACCAACCGTAAGTTTAAGCTTAATTGAATAAAGATTTTTTTTTTTTTTGATTATTTGGACTATTGTCCAAATCTTTATCATCTGTACAACATTTCAGCTGATGTCATCATCTCAAAAATTCAGAGAAACAGGATTTTTTTGTTGACAGTATTAATGCAATTATTAACTCAGTAAATCTCTCTCAGAGTTTGAGTTTTGTTTAACGGCATATCAACCTCTGTGGGTAATTAATTTTAAAAATGGTTAGATAAAATTTGTCTTTCATATAAGTTTCAGGCTTTAGGGTATGGGATCTAATGGTAGTACTTGGTTTGGTTTGTTTTTATGGCATATCAACCTCTGTGGGTCATTTAATGTCAAAAAGAGTTAAATAAAATTTGTCTTTCATATGAGTTTCAGGCTTTAAGGTGTGGGGATGTTATATTAACGTTAGAAGGCTTAAAGTAACCTCCCAACTTAGGTACATGAGTACATATAAAAACATTCCGACAAAGGCGTGAAAACGATAACATATTTATTCTGTAAGCGACGGAGATACATTTAAGAGAAAGGTATACCGAAGAGATACATAAACATATAAGGAAATAGGCGTATGACTTACGTTGTAGAGAATGTCACCTGCTGGTAGCTAGTTTGGGGACAAAGCCCCTCACCTAAGGTGGTTAGATGCGACATATGCCTAGACCATGTTAACTCGTTTGACGGCCTGAGTGAAAAGAGGCAGGAAATCATAGTTCCCACTTGTGGCCAAAAACCAACACCACCTAGGAAATAGGCATATGACTTGCGTCGTAGAGAATGTCACTTACTGGTAGCTAGTTTGGGGACAAAGCCCCCTCACCTAAGGTGGTTAGATGCGACATATGCCTAGACCATGTTAACTCGTTTGACGGTCTGAGTGAAAAGAGGCAGGAAATCATAGTTCCCACTTGTGGCCAAAAACCAACACCACCTATTGGCCGAAAGAACCATGGCAAGGGAAGATAACTCATTTTACGTCCACACAGACTTCGTTTTACCCAACAGCAGTATTAAACCTGTTAAACCAATTAAGAAATGAGTCACATCCTACTCGTGCAGAGGGTGTTGGCAAAACGGCTAAAAAAAAAAAAAAAAAAAAAAAAAAAAAAAAAAAAAAAAACGTAATTTTTTCACCGTTAGTTGGCTAAATTCCTAGCATAAAGTTGTGAGTGCGCATTATCTGAAATGAACTTAATATTTATTAAGAACACTTATGATATTTTTGTGTTAAAGCATGCAGTTGTATTTTTTTCAAAAAAGTTTCTAAGATTTGTTTATTTCGCATGGAGACTTTCAAAATGGCTACCGGCTTGTTTCAAAGCGAAAGTCAAGGGAGGTTACTCTAATTGCCTCATTTGCTAGGAATTTAGCCAACTAAAAGATGCAAATTACCAAAAAAACTTTTATTGAAGATTTTATTCATTAATCAACCTTTGTAATTTTGAAGAGGAAAAGAATTTACACACATACATCTTAAACTTCATATTTAAGACTTCATTGTTTGTCAAAAGTTTATTTGTTTAAGCGATGAAATACTGCTGCTAAAAACTATGCTTTTCAGATTACATCAAATATATACATACATATACACACATACATACATATACACACACACACACATATATATATATATATATATCATTTTAATAGGTAATGTCAAAGCCAGAAAGAGAAATGTGTTTCTGCAATTATTTAGGATATGGCCTCCAAATCAGAGAAATATTTCCCCTTCACTGCCAAACAAACAGTAAGCATTTTACCAACCTATGTACACAAACAAACATTTATATAGCATACAACCCAGTCTCGGTAGAAGAGGTAAATATGTATACTAGGGTCATTTAATAAATAAGGTGAATTTTGCCTTAGATGTTGGCAAGTGTGGGGATAATCTATCTATACATATATAAAGGGCAGTTGTGTGAATCTGTACGTATGAAATTTTGAAAATAAAACAATTAACAACGAAGGAAATTTTATATATTATATATATATATATATATATATATATATATATATATATATATATATATATAATATATATATATATATATATATAGTGTAATGGTTAGTGAGCTAGTTTAGCAAACCACTGATGGTGTGTTCGATTCTCACTGGGCCTTCTGGCTTTGTGCCACATCTAAGCTAAGCTTAGCAAATAACTATATTATACACACATACACACACAGACATATACTATACATTTCTGCCTCATATCTCAGAAATAAATTTCCTTGTTTTCAAACTCTAAAGATTTCTTTTGTTTGGCTAAAAGCCAGACCTTTAACAGATCGACCAAATTTAAAATGAATAAACTTCAACACAAACCAATGCACACGTTGAAAAAGACGGAATTGAAAGTTAAAGCAGAAAAATGGGAAAACGTATATAAAAGGGAGGAAACGAAGCCGAAACCAAACAAAAGAGGAAACACAGTAACCCAATTATTTTTTCAGGTGCTTCTGCTCAGAGGTATCTATTTATTTTTAATTACTGCTCATCACTTCAAACGATGCAAACGTTTATTAGGAAGTAGAAAAAAAAAACAACAATTTGAACTCGAATTATAAATAAATAATGAACAGTTCAGCTGTTTGTATATTTGGAAAAGGGGAAATTTTCAAATTGTTTACTCTGCCTATTAATTTCGCTTATTCCCACCACAGGCAAGAAAAACTTTCCCTATCTACGAAAATATAGTTTATTATACAGGGCAGGGGCCAGGTTAGCACAGTCGGTAGAGCGTTCGGCTAGAAACTACAAGGTTCCTAGTTCGATACCGGCCCTCGCCAACCCAGCATATGAGTAGTACAGGGATCTGTGCGGTAAAGTAAGGAGCTGATGGTAGATGTGGCACTCCACCTCAGATGCAAAAACAATCTCCTTGGTCTATAGCTAGTGAAAAGGGGATAGACTCCCTCACTGATTGGCTGATAACAACTTTAGGCTACCCCTACTTATATATAGGATTTGTAAGCGAATAGTTTGTTAGTGAATATTTAGGTTTGGTTTTATGAATTGGTAGAAATAATTTTCATTAACTTAATGTGTTTCTAAATAAAACATATTTTAAAATATAAAAAGTGATAACCGTTATAGCATTAACTTTAGGCCACCCCGACGACTTTACTTATACAGGGCACGGCAGAAAGTACATCCCACAATTGTGGTGCAAGGGAATTTAGGCAAGTGGTAATGGTATAATAAAGGCATGGTACATTATTGGCCCACTACATGTACCAGCAATACTTTCAAAACTGATGCAATAAAGGAAATGTGGCAACATCAGTGAGGAAATAACTACCATTTGAGCAAACATTTTAGTATTATATTATACCACAGAGGCATGGTACATTATTGGCCCAACACGTGTACCAGCAATATTTTCAAAACTGATGCAATAAAGGAAATGTGGCAACATCAGTGAGGAATAACTACCATTGAGCAAACATTTTAGTATTATATTATACCACAGAGGCATGGTACATTATTGGCCCAACACGTGTACCAGCAATACTTTCAATACTGATGCAATAAAGGAAATGTGGCACATCAGTGAGGAAATAACTACCATTTGAGCAAACATTTTAGTATTATATTATACCATAGAGGCATGGTACATTATTGGCCCACTACGTGTACCAGCAATATTTTCAAAACTGATGCAATAAAGGAAATGTGGCAACATCAGTGAGGAGAAACCACCATTTCAGCAAATGTTTTAGTATTATACCACAGAGGCATGGTACATTATTGGCCCAACACGTGTACCAGCAATACTTTTAAAACTGATGCAATAAAGGAAATGTGGCAACATCAGTGAGGAAATAACTGCCATTTGAGCAAATGTGTTGATAAAATTCTCCCGATTTAAAGACTAAACAATTTTTTATGCGATTTTCTTCAATCTTTCCTCTTCACAATACAGCAAAAATGACGTTAAGTCTCAAGTTTTGGTAAATTCTAACTTGTGAGTGGAGGATTTTGGCCATACCTATAAAAAGGACGTGTAAAAGCATATGCATGTTGTAAAATAAATTTTCTTAAAAAGAAAAGTAAGGGTACCCTGTTAGATTTAAAATCTAAAATGAATTGATCTTTTTTTCATTCAATGCTCAGAGAAAAAGTACATTGAAAAGTGTTTTTTTTTTTGGTTTTTTGTCATCCACATATCTTTTATAGAAGAGTGGGAGTTGGTTACTAGAGTTGAATAATAATATAATAAAACTTCACGCTGGACTCTGCTGGAGAAGCAAGGATGACCACATACTTTCAAGTTTCACCCCCCCCCCGAGTTTTGTTGAATTCTAATTCAGAAGGTGGCGGTGGGAATTTTGCCCACAATATAGTAAAACTTCATGCTGTACTAGAGAAACTAGTACTAGAGAAATTAGAACGAGCTCTTACATGACATTCTCCAGCGGGCACTTACACATGCAAACACCAATGTAGGTTATCCCGAAAAACCTACTTCGATCAGATCCGCACGCTTTCCTTAGGAATAGCTCTTCATAGAATTGGTTGAAACTAGAGTTTCCATTTTCAAAGAATTCTACAGTTTCTTTTATTTCTTGAAATTATTTTTGGCCTCAATCTAAATTCAGCTTAAGCCTAATCTTACTTTCAAGAATTCATGCTGTCTTTGTAATTTCAGTAATTCAATCAGTTTTACTTGTATTTTGAAATACATGTTAACGTTATAAGAGTTGAGAGGGAACAAAGAGAGAGAGAACAACATAGTAGATAGAGATAGAGAGATAGCAACATAGTGGAGAGAGAGAGAGAGAGAGAGAGAGAGAGAGAGAGAGAGAGCAACATAGTGGAGAGAGACAGAGAGACAGAGATAGCAACATAGTGGAGAGAGACAGAGATAGCAACATAGCGGAGAGAGAGAGAGAGAGAGAGAGACAGAGATAGCAACATAGCGGAGAGAGAGAGACAGACAGAGATAGCAACATAGCGGAGAGAGAGAGAGAGAGAGACAGACAGAGATAGCAACATAGCGGAGAGACAGAGACAGACAGATAGAGAGACAGCAACATAGCGGAGAGAGAGACAGACAGATAGAGAGACAGAGATAGCAACATAGCGGGGAGAGAAACAGAGACAGATAGAGAGACAGCGATAGCAATAGCGGGGAGACAGACAGATAGAGAGACAGAGATAGCAACATAGCGGGAGAGAGAAACAGACAGAGAGACAGAGATAGCAACATAGCGGGGAGAGAAAGACAGACAGATAGGAGAGACAGAGATAGCAACATAGTGGAGAGAGAAACAGACAGACAGACAGAGACAGAGATAGCAACATAGTGGAGAGAGAAAGAGACAGACAGAGAGACAGAGATAGCAACATAGTGGAGAGAGAAAGAGACAGACAGAGAGACAGAGATAGCAACATAGTGAGAGAGAAAGAGACAGACAGAGAGACAGAGATAGCAACATAGTGGAGAGAGAAAGAGACAGACAGAGAGACAGAGATAGCAACATGGAGAGGAGAAAGAGACAGAGATAGCAACATAGAGAGAGAAAGAACAGAGACAGAGGATAGCAACATAGTGGAGAGAGAGACAGAGAAGCAGAGAGAGACAGAGAGACAGAGATAGCAACATAGTGGAGAGAGACAGAGAGAGACAGAGAGAGAGATAGCAACACAGTGGAGAGAGACAGAGAGAGAGTGGAGAGAGAGACATAGCAACAGTGGAGAGAGAGACAGATAGCTAGGGAGAGAGAGAGAGAGAGAGAGAGAAGCTAGGAGAGAGAGAGAGAAACAGCTAGGAGAGAGAGAGAGAGAGAGAGAAAGAGAGAGAAACAGCTAGGAGAGAAAGAGCAAGATAAGCACTTTTGCAATAGCATGCACATCAACTGTCTATGTTCTGCTTGAGAAGCCATTTCAATGGACTTGACTAAAAGACTTATCAGGATTAATGTCTTCATTTTCAAGTTGGTCTTAGCACAATGTTTCTGCTGATTAATTCTAGAACAATCTTCAACCCAATATTTGAAAATTTAACATGAATTTAAAAAGTAGGACACCAGATGGTTCGGATAGATATATATGTGTGTAGGTAGACGATGGCTAAGTGGTTAAGACACTGTACTGATGAAAAATCAGTACAGTTTCTATCATGGCCAGAGGTAGCCAAAGTCTAGCCAGAGGAGACATGATACACTGTGGATGAGATAGATAGATAGGCAGGGGGGGGGTTACAGCATGTCAACCCTTAGGTTATTTTATTTATTCTTGATAGGTATTCAAAATTATTATTTTTTTAAATTTTATTTAAACTCAATTTTTTTTAAACAAATTTTTAAAACTCATTTTTTCTATTCAACACACAGATGGGAACCTAACAGGTACTACCACTCCTGGGAGTAATGGCGATGAAGCAGTGCACCATACTCCCCAGAACTCTGGAATTGGAACCTCACCATTAGATGCAGTTTAATTCAAGCTTTGTCTCAACAATTCAGAAAAGGGTTTTAACTCTTAACATCCCATTGAGAATTTTTAAGTCCAAAGCCTTATTCCTATAAGGATTTATAAAAAAAATGGCTAAAAATGGTGTTTTCATTCAAAGTTACCTATTATTTCACGTAAATCAAAGACTTCTAAATATGTTTAATATTACATTTAAACCAAGTCTATCGTTTGGGGTGGATTAGGAAAATGCATGTGACTTCCAGCAGGGTGGAATGAGGCGGTATAGGATGTTAAGAGTTAATCTACAACTAAAATCTATCAAATGTGTCAGAATTTTCTTAAATTCCCAAGAATATGCATTGTCTTCTGAATAATTTTGCTAACATCACTGCTTTATGCCATCAATTGGTCATCTTTACCAACACAGGATGCTCCAATAATCTAACTTTTATGCCAACATTGGTTTAATTCAAATTTCTACAGGATATTTCCAATGTCTTGTAGTGCAGTGTTGTCAGGTTTTAGTTGGTTTTGTTTTATGGCATATCAACATTGGTGGGTCATTTAATGCCGATAAAGTTGTGAAATAAATTCATTCTTAATGCATAATACAATTTTGTTTATCAGCTCATGTTTTTCTATTTAACCCATAGATGGGACACTAACAGGTACCACCACTCCTGATAATTGACTTGTATGATCCTGATAATTCAATAAAAGCTGAAGACACCGAGTTCAATACTCCAGCGAAATTCATTGGCAATTCAGTCTCGAAAGACTATGATAAAAGTTTGTGTGTGCCCCTGAGGTTGCAGCGCCTCCTGTGACTATGAAGTCCTATGTTGAGAAACATTCTCGACCTCTTTTGATTTGTATTATTTCTTAGATATTCTATTATGCACCACCTTATTATTGCTGTCAACTTATGTTAGGTCCTCTGTCACATTCAACTGCATCCTGCAGCCACGATGCTGTGATGTGTGCATATTACTTGCTTGCCTGTGGACTGTTGACCTCAGTGGTTGACCTCTGGACTGTACCAATGTGAGATGATTCTGCCCCCAATCCGCCAAGTATACTATGGCCATGAGGGAATATCGTCTCAATCACTCCCTCACACACATTAGACATACACATCATTTATTTATCCCATAATATGGCCTGTATTTTAAGAATGATAAGCGCAACACATATAAATATAGAATTGGATATTATATATATAAATTCAGCACATGTCAGGGGGCGACCATGTCTACCAACCTTTGGCCAGATGTCTGCCATTCTATGGCTAAGGGATAAAATTGTCGTTCCATCATCCAGATTGACAATTGAACCCAATGCATCTAGACGACTGCGTTTTTCTCAGATAGAGAAGTACTGTGGGATATGTGCTGAAGCTCTCAATAGCGTAGCTGTGTTCTAATTCCTCTCGTTTAGATTCTAAACGAAAGGCAGCGAAATATATACAGATTTTTTGCCGAGTTTTATTCCTAATAATTTTACTCAATCTGTTCAGATTCATTTCCAACCTACTTTTCCTGCATAATATATATATATATATTATAATTCTTGAATCCTATTGATCAGCAAATTCCGTCCTGAACTGTCTGTATAAAAAAACAATCCTTCAATTACTGTTATTCAATTCCAACAACCATTCCTCCAACAATAATATTGTTGTTGATAACTGCCTGTTCTCACAACTTTGTAATAAATATACTATATATATATATATATAATATATATATATATATATATATATATATATATATATATAATTATATTTTTTTACTTCCACATCTGGATTTTACACATTATTCCTATATATATATATATATATATATATATAATATTATAATATATATATATATATTTTTTTACTTCCACATCTGCGGATTTTACACATATTAATTTATATATATATATATATATATATTATATATATATATTATATATATTATTATATATATATATATATTATATATATATATATATAAAGGATGTTTCATAAAGATTTTTGATACTTTAACCCGATTCCATATCTTGCCACTGAGTAATTACTATGAGGTATCAAAAGTTATTTAGAAGGCCATGTTTCCAATGTTTCTGACATGCACATTTTTTTAAAACTTAAAACTTATGTGTAATAATGAAAATATTCAATCTTTGAAATGATGTCAGAATTACATATCTGATATGTCAGCTTAAATACAATCTGATATAGAGGAGAGTTGATATTACACTATTGAAATACTTATGTATTAAGAATTTTGTTTTTTTAAGATTTAGGATAGGGAAAGAGAATGGCATGCACGAGAGAGAGAGAAAGAAGAGGAAAGAAAGAATGGTATATGAGAGAAAGAAACAAGGAAAGAGAGAGAGAGAGAGAGAGACAGGGGGGGGATAGACATATGAGAGAGAGAGAGAGAGAGAGAGAGAGAAGACAAGGGGGGAATAGACATACAAAAGAGAGAGAGAGAAGACAAGGGGAGTGGGGAATAGATATATAGAGAGAGAGACAGAGAGACCAAGGGGGGGAAATAGACATATGAGAGAGAGAGAGAGAGACAGAGACAAGGGGGGAAAGACATAATATAAGAGAGAGAGAGAGAGAGAGACAAGGGGGGGAAATAACATATAAGAGAGAGAGAGAGACAAAAGGGGGGGGAAATAGACTATATAAGAGAGAGAGAGAGAGAGAGACAAGGGGGGGGGAAATGAGACATATGAAGAGGAGAGAGAAGACAAGGGGGGAAATAGACATATAGAGAGGAGAGAAGAGAGAGAGACAAGGGGGGAAATAGACATATAGAGAGAGAGAGAGAGAGAGAGACAAGGAGGGAATAGACATATAAAGAGGAGAGAGAACGAGAGAGAGACAAGGGGGAAATAGACATACTGTAGAAGAGAGAGAGAGAGAGAAGAGAGAGAGAAGAGACAAGGGAGAATAGAGAGAGAGAGAAGGGGGAAAATAGACGTATGAGAGAGAGAAGAGAGAGGGAGAGAGACAAGAGGGGGGAAATAGACATATAGAGAGAGAGAGAGAGAGAGGAGAGAGAGAGGACAGAAGACAGAAGAGAGAGAGAGAGAGAGAAGAGAGAGAGAGGAGAGAGAGAGAGAGAGAGGAGAGAGAAGAGAGAGAGAATAGACATATAAGAGAGAGAGAGAGAGAAATTGCAGAGAGCAGCACTTTAGAGAGTCATAAACCCTACTTGCCAAGAAAATAGTGGCCCACAGCTCCACTTTGAAAAATTCCCATACTTTGGGAATGAAAATTGATTATTATAGAATCTTCTTATCTGCTAGAGATCTTTCTCATCTTTCTTCCTCAGCTTCCTCAACTACCTCAGAGATCAATTCCCCGCAGGCAACAGATACCTATTAAAGCAGGTGACATTCTCAAATTACTTCCACACATGAAATTGTCACCCGTCATATTGCACGTTCTCAATTTTCTTACCGGCAGCAGCAAATGGCAATAAAAGAAAGCGTGAGGAAGCAGAAACATTACCGTTTATTGGTAAACTTGCTCCTAGGAATAGTTTGGCATTTGCTTATTCTTTTAGAAAATTTTCCAAAAACAATTCAATTTCTTTTATCAATTTCATCGGAGAGAAAAGACGAATGAAAAATTTTTTTTTTTTTCTTTAAAAAGATACCCCGACAAAGTCGAACTAAACATTTCCTATCTATATTTTTTTTTACTTTATTTTTATTTTTGATATTTTTAATTTTATACAGTAAAATTTGATTACACTTATGGAAAGATAAGTAAGTTTGAAATAAAATTCAAATTATGGAGGTCTTCAATTTATGAAAATTACACTGGGTCCTAATCTTTCTATCAATTTATATTAGATTTGTGGAAAATGTTCCCAGTGGCCTCCTTTTGGAAAACTATAGAAAACTGGATAGAAGAAGAAGAAAGAAAAAAAAAAAAATGCTGGGAATTTTTGCACACCTCAAACATTTCAAAATATTTAGCTAATTTGAAAAATAGTTCAATAGGGTTATTTAATGCCTAGAGGTTAGTAAATTATATTTACTATATAGGGTTATATTTACCAAGGGCCGGTTTAGCTCAGTCGGTAGAGCGTTCGGCTAGGAATCACAAGGTTCCCGATTCGATACCGGCCCTCGCCAACTCAGCGTATGAGTAGCACAGGGATCTGTGCAGTAAAGTAAGGAGCTGATGGTAGGTGTGGCGTTCCATCCCAGACGCTAAAATAATCTACTTGGTCTAGCGCTAGTGAAAAGGGGATAGACACCCTCGCTGTCTGGTTGATACCAACTTTAGGCTACCCCGACGACTTTACTTAACTTTAATATAGGGTGGTCCAAAAGTCTTATCACACATATTACATATGGGTTTAACTTTCATTATTTTTTGTTATAATATATAATATTATAGACACTAACATATCAAAAGAGCCAGGTTTATTGAAAAATAGTGGAAAGAATATATAGGGTAAGAAGAAGAGGATACAGAAAATGTTCAGGTTGGTCTGAAAGTCTTGTCATCCCTACATATTGTTTTTAACTTTCATTATTTTTTGTTTTATAATCTTACAGACACTAAATTATCAAAAAAGAAACATTTTATTGAAAAATAGTGGAAAAAATATATAGGGTATGAAGAAGATACAGAGTATGTACAGGGGGGGGGGGTCTGAAAGTTTTTGTCACCCTTACATATTGTTTTAATAATATTGCAGACACCAACATATTGAAAGAGCCACATTTATTGAAAAATATTGGAAAAAATATATAGGGTAGGAAAGAGAGGATACAGAAAATGTATAGGTTGGTTTGAAGGTCTTGTCACCCTACATATTGTTATTAGCTTTATTTTTTGTTTTAATAATATTACAGAAACTAACTTCTCAAAAGCGCAACATTTATTGAAAAAGTGGAAAAAATATATAGGGTAGGAAGATACAGAGAATGTATATGGTGGTCCAAAAGTCTTGTCACCCTATATATTGATTTAACTTTCATTATTTTTTGTTTTAATAATAATAATTTTCTATTTCAGATGGCTAACACATGCTCCTACATTTTGGAAGAGAGGCTTCTTGCAAATGTATGGACACATTCTGGCAAGATCATGGAGGATGTGGAACAGGACATCACTGCCAGATTCTCCTCGGTTTAGCTCAGTGGGTAGAGCGTCAGAGTTGGTTCCAGGTTCGATACCGGCGCTGACTAAATCAGCATATGAGTAGCACAGATCTGTGCGGTAAGATGAGGAACTGATGGTGGATGTGGTGCTCCACCTCAGATGCCAAAACAATCTTGTTGGTCTAGAGCTAGTGAGAAAGTGATAAACGGAAGTTTTGGAATTATGCAACCTTGTGTTTTTTATGAAGTAATATTTTATTACTATTTTAACGTTTGCTTTAACTCTTAAAGTCCTATACCGCCTCATTCCACCTGGCTGGAAGTCTTTGTTTTCTTAATCTGCCCCAAACGATGCCTTTGTTTGAATGTAATATTAAACATATCTAGAAGTCTTTGATTTAAGGGAAATAACAGGTAACTTTAAATGCAAAGGTCATTTTTAGCCATTTTTTTAAATATATCTTTATAGGAATGCTCTGGACTTTGAAAATTCTAAACAGGATGTTAAGAGTTAAACAGCAAACACAGTGTGCACCAATCCAAACCAGGATCCTGATTGGGGGTGAAGAGGGTAAAAATGGTAAGACATTTGCTAGATGGAGCTACCATTACCACTTGCCCACGTTCTCTTGCACGATACGGGCGACAGTTTAAGTGGGAGGTATTTCTGCTGCACCCTGTGTATATATAAAAAAAAAAAAAATTTTTAATTTTTTTTTTTTCACCATTTTCTAAATATATCACAAAGTGCTTGCTTTAGTTTTAAATTCTTTAACCTTGCTTTCAATAGGTACCCACTTTTCAGTCAAAGAAAAAAATTCAGCGCTTAAAAAAAAAAAAAAGAATTACTTAGAAATCAGAATAGACAAGATTCCTATTTTGAAATTTCCTCTTTGACCAACCCTTGAAATGAAGATGAAAAGAGACGAGAGAAGAAAAAAAAAAGGGGGGGGGGGTTTTATAAGCACAAAGTTCAGTAAATTGTTAGCCAGAAAAAAAGGCTAAAAATTCTGCAAGACTTTCTCTCGGTAACCAAGTGCATCCAAGAGAACATACAATACACAATTTATTTTGAGAAAGTTTAATATATATATATATATATATATATATATATATATATATATATATATATATATATATATATAAATAATGGTCCAACTCAAGCGTAAACGCGACGCTCTTACATATAAGGAATGGAGCACTCTGACGGCCTTTACACACAAAGCGATGTGTGTATTAAAACAGTTAAATCCCCTTCCCATTCTGTAAAGTGAAGACAACCTAATGTTAAGGTGCCGACTGACACCTAACTGATCGGATTTCAATTCCAGCTGTAGGTAGCTTACAAAATGTCTAGCCACACTGAAGAGACTTGATAAGTCGAAATGTCTGTGGATGACCCCATATATTTCATCAACCAATACAAATTGTATTGTTTAAATTTTTTTGGACTGCTGTCCTCATCTTTGTTTTATAAGGCAATGCTCATAAAACAAATGGCGCGCTCTCTCTCTCTCTCTTGGATCGGTTAAATTTTTACTCCGATTAACAGGTGGGTGATAGCCCAGTGGTTAAGCACTGACTGATGAGGAATTGGTTTTGCTTCAATCACAGTTGGAGGTAGCCTGAAAAGTCTAGCCACAATGAGGAGACACGATACGTTGAAACATGGGGTCTGTGGAGGACATAATATATATACATACAGTCCCGTCATGGTGTAACAGACTTGCAGACCCATTACTACTGAAAAGTAAGTTTGATTCTCGTTAAATGCTCCATATTTGTGACCTTGTGTCAAATCCTACCCATAGGGTAAATAATTCTTAAGGAATCCCACTGTGTGTAATGGTTAATAAGCTAGCCTAGCAAGTCCTTTACAGCTGAAAAGGAAGTTCAACCTCACTGGGTGCCCCATACTTGTGACCTTGTGTCACAAGTATGGGACATAAATCCTACCCATGGTGAACGAGTTAGGTTGGTGCTCTTCCAAGATGTGATCTACCTAGTTGTTTACATTCCAATATGTGATCTACCCATTATTTTCCCATTAATCTAACCCTAAACCCTAACCCTGTCTTTTTTCCTAGTAGATCACAAATCTTTGGTAGATCACATATTGGAAGAGCACCGTGAGGTTTTCATTTTTATTTTTGTTATATACACAATGTTTAAGTTGATGTGCACTCCGGCCTTCTTCAGGTGCTAGTTGAACTCAAGATCCTTCTTGTCAAAATTCCAGAGGGCGCATCAGCTAAAACATTGAGCATATAACAATGAAGATGAGGACAACAGTCCAAAACAAATATAAATAATACAAATTATCAAGCCTGATCTAAAAAATTCAGATAAATCAATACAATGTTTGGTTAAATCCTACTTCACAGACCGAAATTCCACCATTGTCTATCACCCAGCCGAAAGAAGAAAAAAAAAATAAATAAAAAAAAATTTTTAAAAAATCAAGGAATTAACTGATTTAATGAAATTTTCAGTGTTGATACATTAATGAATAAACAATATAATGCACCAGTTATTTTAATTTAAAAACTTCTACATTTTTTTAGGTCAATTAACTTTGAACCACGTATATTTGTGACTGTGTTACGCCTCAAAGATACGTGGTTCAAGTGTTTGGTTTGGTTTGGTTTACGGCATATCAACTTTGGTGGGTCATTCAATGCCCGCAAAGTTTTGAAATAAATTAATTCTTCAGACTCAATTTTTATAAACTCATGTTTTTCTATTTAACCCATAGATGAGACCTTAGGGTGGACTTGGTAGCAATGGTGATGAAAGGGTGCATTGCTTAAGTGCTCAATTAATCAAAGTATTAAATAGGCTCATTAATCAACCTTGCTCAGGATTTGAACCCGGGTTTGCCATGTCCATTTCTACTATGATAACTGTTACACTACAAGCGCCTCCTTATTGACAAAGTATAGCTAAGTATTAAGATCAATAACTGATTATAAATCAATGTTTAATAAAGAAAGAAAAATGGTCAATATTTTACCGAGATAATAGAAATAGGATTAAT
>CM042177.1:27615803-27670803 GCA_023376005.1 Doryteuthis pealeii | reverse complement strand
TACTGTTGCTTTAGTGGTCACCATATTAAGTATTGAACAGGCTCATCGCTGGTTAACTTTGATGATCTTGTGGTTACTGGTGTTTTCAACGAATAATGGTTTGCCAGTCTAGTCTGCTAGCCATTAAACCACACGATATGCCCTCAGGACTGTTAAAGTATGCTAATGTTAAAAGTTGCCCATTTCAAAAATGGCCTGCCAGCCATTAAACCACATGAGGTGACCTCAGGACTGATACAGTATATCTATTGTTAAAAGTTGCCCATTTCAAAACTTGTGCAACAATTGTCTTCCCTTGTTGGGATAAATTTGATGATCTTGTGGTTACTGGTGTTTTCAGAGAGTAATGGTCTGCCAGCCATTAAACCACATGAGGTGACCTCAGGACTGATACAGTATGCTAATGTTAAAATTTGCCCATTTCAAAACTTGACTCGGTTAAAAACTTTAGAAACATCTGTCACAGAAAATAACCTATTTATCAAAGCAGGGACAACTTAGACTTTAAAAAATAAATAAAATAACATTGGAGTCATAACTTATAGCCTCGATTGTTAAGCTTTTCTTGTATAGCTAATACAAAAACACTAAAACATTTATTAAGAACACATACATACATACATACATACATACATATGAGAATGGGAAATGAATCCGACAATATGAGGAAAAAATGAGTAAAGAAAAGAAATGTAGATGGATAAAAATGAATTTTATCGATATCACTTACACATGTGTTTCGATCTGTTTATCAAAATGTATACAAATTTTACGTTATTATTAAAATAATCAGATGGAGTTGAAATGATGATAATGATAATAGGAAAAATGTATAAAATGTTCCGTACACAGAGAGATTTTGACGACCTTCATCAGAGTGGTATTTTTATTTTTTTTTTGAAATAAAAATACCACTGATGAAGGTCGTCAAAATCTCTTTGTGTACGGAACATTTTATACATTTTTCCTATTATTATCATCATCATCATTTCAACTCCATCTGATTATTTTAATAATAATAACGTAAATCCGTATACATTTTGATAAACAGACCGAAACATGTGTAAGTGATATCGATAAAATTCATTTTTATCCATCTACATTTCTTTACTCATTTTTTCCTCAATTATATATATATATACATATATATATATATACACACAGGGTTATCCCAGAAGTCGCGCACCATATGTTTTTCAGATTTTATTGGATATGGGCGAGAAATTAACAATACAAGAAAGAGTTAAATTGTTTTTTTATGTTTGGAAGAGATGGGGATACATACCGCTCTGTAGCTAAAGAATTCAACCGCACTCATCCCGAGCGAGAAAAACCATTGAACAATACCACTGCCGTTTGATAAAATGTTTCCAAGAAACTGGCTCAGTTGCTGACCGCGAGAGATGTGGTCGACGAAAGAGTGCAACTGATGAAGCAACATCAACTATGGTTTTGACAAATGTTGCTAGAAGCCCACGTGAACGCAGTAAGGAGAATAAGCCAGGAGCTTACGATTAGCAAATCATCAGTACATCGTATTCTTAAGACATAGAAATTTCATCCGTACAAGTGCATCTTGAGAATTGATGTTTGTATCAATGGAGAGGGTGAACAATTTGAGCATCTATTATGATGAATAAAATTGATGTCTTTTTATACATGGTGCACGACACCATTATATATATATATATATATATAAACTAGTCTTATATAGCTAAAACACTAAACCATTTCTACAATCATTTATCAAGCCAAAATCATACGCAACACATAATTTGAATTTTATTTTTCAAATATCTTCACAATCTAAATCAAATCTTCATTATTTTGCTCAAAAAGCAAGATATGGTGATAGTGAATGTCATTATATATATATATATATATATATATATATATATATGTTATCAATTGTTTTATTTTCATAGTTTCCCCCCAGACAGACATACACACAAACTGTCCTTTATATATGTATAGATAGATAGCTTAATAGAGACCCATCATTTTTATGTACCAAACTGATCAGAATACCCAATGATGAATGATTGTGTATAGATGTCAAATTGATGATGCACTTATTCATGTCACACACTGGAAAAAAAAGTATTTATATAACAATAAAAAAAAAAAAAAATAAAAATAAAAACAAGACAGGAAAGAAAAACTGATAGCACATCTGTTTCTGATCTTTCTCCATTTGATACCCTACTCTCTATGAGACTATTCTCTCAATCCCAACTTCCACTATATATATATATAAAAAAAAGGAAGTTTGGTATGTACGTGTCGACTTATAACTCACAAACGAGAGGTCATTCAGATTTGAAATCTTGCATACTAATTGAAATGCTTATAACTAAGAAACACAAAATTTAGGATTTGATTTTTAATAATTAAGCGATATAATTCAATAATTAAGAAAAAAATTAAAAATACCTTAAACACCCCCCTTCACCCCCATCCTACTCATGTAGACGAGTTTAGTTTTGAACTTAACAGACAGTAGACTGGTCTTTTACTGTATGAAAAAAAATGTGGGTATGGGAGTAATGGCAATGAAGGGGTACTCCACACTTCCCAGGGCTCCATAATTGAACCTCACACCTAGATTCAGTTTTACCATCAGAAACTGAATTTAAGTTTTTGAAAAATAGAATTATATTTGAAAATACTCAAAAGTTAAAGTTTGAAGATTTCATATCCGGTCTTATTGACACAATTTTTTCCATCTCACTGATTTGTTAAAAAAAAATTTTTTTTAAATTGCTGAAATAAATTTAAATTTATATCTGAACTATCATTTATCTATAATACTTCTTACATGTAAAAATATATATACATATACATTTGAATACTCAATATTGGTTGAATCCTATCAAGGAAACACTTGATACCATCCCCATATAAGATTTGGCCAAAGTTATGAATAAAAACATTAAAAATGTCATTTAATACTTTTATTTAATTAAACTCTGGAATTTCAAGAAATTCTGCCTATACTAATGTTTAAACATTAAGGATCAAAATACTTACAATTTATAAGTCAATGCAAATAAGCATTGTATGATAAAAAAAAAAAACTAAACTAAGTTAAGCTAAGTAAATATGATTTATTTGCTTAAACTAAAATATTTGTTTAACGACCAGTAACCCAGTATATCTATGATGGAAACTAAGATACTGCCATAGTTTTTTCATTTACCATTGTGCCATACTTGCAAATGCAGAGACATCACACACACACGGACTGACACCCAACCGATCGCATTTCAATCCCGGCTGTAGGTAGCTTACAAATGTCTAACCACACTGAAGAGACTTGATAAGTCGAAACGTGTCTGTGGATTATATATATATATATATATATATATATATATATATATATATATATATATATATATATATATAGAGAGAGAGAGAGAGAGAGGAGGGTGAATAATAAGATTATCCCTTTTTTTTTTTTTTTTTTTACACTTCCAAATACAAGAGACATCATATACAATTAAAGATTATATTTTTTTAAATAAAATATTGAAAAAAGGTGAATAACAAACATAACGATAAAATATATTGAATATAGGTGAATAATGAACACAAACAATTCGATTCACTTAATATATTAGCTGTCGATTTCAGAAACTTCATCAGAATTGTGAAATCAAACTTGAAGCAGCAAAAAGTAGCTGAAATGAATTTGTTTCCGGGAAATTAAGGTTTATATAAAGTCATGAAAAACTAGTTTCTCATAAATTAGGTTATTTCGGCTATTTTCTTACCCTGATGAGCTACTAAACGAAACTATTAGTTGGTATATTTGACTCACTAGGATTAACTTTACTATTTGCTCTACTTAGGTATCGAGCACTTTTTAATCAATTATTTTTGGTTGGTGTGACTTTTTTTTTTCCATTTTTTTCCACCTAGGTGAAGTTTGGTAGTAACAATTTTTTTCTTCTTACTGCAAGGGTTTACAAATGGGATTAGTGTGTGTGAGATAAATGGGGCGGCCTAAAGTCGGTATCAGCCAATCAGCGAGGGAGTCTATCCCCTTTTCAATAGCGCTAGACCAAGGAGATCGTTTTTGCATCTGAGGTGGAGCGCCACACAGATCCCTGTACTACTCATACACCGAGTTGGCGAGGATTGGTATCGAACTAGGAACCTTGTGGTTTCTAGCCGAACGCTCTACCAACTGAGCTAACCCAGCCCATTATATATATATATATATATATATATATATATATATATATATAAGTCCTTTATAAAACTATAAAACCAGAATGTAATTTGAATTTTTTTTTCCCCTGAAGCGAAAAACCTGCAAGCACTTTATATATACACAATTGTGTATTAAGTAAATAATGTTATAAAGATAAGTAAACCATAAAGTTTATTTATTATCATTTATTTTATTTTATTCATTTTTGTATTTAATTCTTAAATGTAAAAGTACTTCAGAACCAAACTTATTGATTCTTTTTATTTGATTTTTCATGAAACAAAAAGAACTACTAATAAAATGTCAAATCAATACATCTAATAGTTCATCCACATCAGAAAATAGTTACAAAAGAAGATTTAGTATCGGTTAAACTATTTAGTTTGATATAACTGCCTAAAAAGAAAGACCTATATTTATGTGTCAGGTGTAGTTTATTATAGAGGGAAGAAGCAATGGAAGATACGGCTAAGTCAGACAGAAATAAATAAATTGTTGCAGAGATGAGAAGGGGGGGGGCAAATGAACTATAGATGCTTCGTAATCTGAGCACTTGGTAAACCAATGATAACTTATTTTTCAGATTCAAACAAGCACACATTATTATATATATATATATATATATATATATATATATATAGTTAAACCTAATTAGTCAGATATACCTATTAATAGTTTCACCTAGTAGCTGATCAGGGCAAGAATCTGACTATTTGCTCTACTTAGGTATTGAGCACTTTTTACATTTTAGCTTTAGATAATCCTGGTGGTTTATATATATATATAATTTTTTTCTTTTGGCCAAGTGTTATAGTATTAATCGATTATTTTCAATTGGTACAGCCCTCTTGGGTCCTCCCCCCCCCCAGGTGAAGTTTGGTAGTATATTTTTGCTAGCAAACTATTTGTCAGGTTTTTTCTTACCACAAGGGTTTACCAATAAGTATATATATATATATATATATATATATAAAAAAAGGTCCAACAGGAGAAAATTAAATATTCTTTAACGAAGAAGGTCCGCAAAATGAATTGTTTTTTTTTGTTGTTTTTTAATAATTTTTATTATTTTACATTAGCAACACATACTTAAGATCTTCTGATATCTTCTTCAGGTGTTAATTAACCACAGAATAAACAGAATGTGGTTAATAAACTCCTGAAGAAGATATCAGAAGATCTGAAACAAGTGTCGATAATATAAAAAATAATTTTTTTTTTTTTTTTTTTTAAAAAATTCATTTTGTGGACTTTTTTCATAATTAATTAATATATATATATATATATATATATATATATATATATATATATATATATATATATATATATATCTCTCACTTAACATAAAGGAGTCGGATTCAAAGGTTTTTTGTGCCGAATCTTTGGTATTGACAAAATCAGTTAAAATCTTAAACAAATAAAAATTAATAAAAGGAAGGAGATTGTAGGAGACAAAATAACTCTACATGTTATTCAGCCTACAACTTAAAAAAAAAAAAAAAAAAAAAAAAAATCTTTAAAATGTTAAAATCCAAGGTCAGCATTTTTCATTTGACAATAACTGTCATAATTATATCAATGGACAGACCTTAATTTCAAACAAAATTTCGTAACCTAGTTTTTGAGGAAAACACGAGACAGAGAGAAAGAGGGGGGGGGTAGAGAACGAGAGATAGAGAAGAGAAAAGGAAAGAAAAAAAAAAAATACTGCTCAACTAGCAATTATCTTTTTTTTTTTCAAAAAGAAATAAAAATAGATTAAATAAAAAAAAAAAAAAAAAATCATAAAAATTAAGTCATTTGTTATAAGTGGCATTTAACAGACCCCAAGAGATTAAATTTTATTCAAGTTTCTAATAATTTTAATTAAAAAAAAAAAAAAAAAAAAAAAAAAAAAAAAAAAAAGTGGAATGTTTTTTAAATAGATTAAAAGTAATCTAAAAAATTCAAAAAAATTTAGAAAAATAGATTTTTATATAAGGTTACAGAGAAGGAGGAACAAAAAATAAATTTTAGAAAAAAAATTTTTTTTTTTTAAAAAAAAAAAAAATAAAAAAATAAAAAAAATAAATTTTTTTTTTTTTTTTTTTTTTTAGATAAGGTTACAGCGAGGGAGGAACAAAAAATAAATTTAGAAAAAAAAAAAAAAAAAAAAAAAAAAAATTTTTTTAAATTAAAAAAATTAAAATTTTTTTTAAAATAAATTTAAAAATTTTTTTTTTTTCGATAAGGTTACAGCGAGGGAGGAACAAGAAAAGTGTCATGACATCAATGGAAGATATTTCTGTTCAGCTAAAAATATGCTGACAAAAATTGCATCACATCTTTCATAAAAATAAATACGTCTGACACAAGGCTACTTTTATAAAAAGCATTGCTATTAAAGAATTTTGTTTTACGGCATATCAATGGGTCATTTAATACGGACTCAGTTTTGAAATAAATTTATTCTTATTGGATACTCAATTTTCAAAAAAAATTTTTTTATTATATATAAACATTTTTCTATCAGGTACTATTACTCCGGGTCAGTGTAGACCAGGGAGCAATGGTTAAGAAGGGGTGCTCCACATTCCCCACACCTTGATAATTAAATCTAGCAATTGCTAATTACTCTGAACACCTTATCTTTGCTTAGTAAACGTTTTCCCCTATCATCAAATGGTGGTATGTGGGGGTCCAATGCTCAACTGTATTTAAATTCCAATAAACAGTTTCCCCATCACCAAAAATTTTTTTAAAAAATAAATAAATAAATTAAAAATTTTTAAAAAAAAAGCAATGTGTGCTTGTTTGAATCTGAAAAATAAGTGTGTGGGTCAAGATCATGAGCAAAAGGCAGAAGTGGTAGAAGCATTTTTTACAAGATATTGAAGAAATGGGTTTGACGCCCCCCAAAGGAAAAATCTTAAATACATGAATTGAATCGAATTTAATAATTAGAAACTTGGTTTTATAAGAAAAATCATATTTGCATTCTAACAGCAAAACTATTTTTTATAGAGGGCCGGGTTAGTTCAGTTGATAGAGCATTCAGCTCGAAACCACAAGGTTCCTAGTTCGATACCGACCATTGCCAACTCAGCATATGAGTAGCACAGGGATCTGTGTGGTAAAGTAAGGAGCTGATGGTAGGTAGCACTCCAAATCAGATGCTAAAATAATCTCCTTGGTCTAGCGCTAGTGAAAAGGGATAGACTACCTCGTTGATTGGCTGATACAGACTATAGGCCACCCCGACGACTTTACTTATGAAAGGAGTGTAAAAAAATTTTTTTTTTTTTTTTTTTTGCTAGTAAATATAAATATATAATATGTGATTCTTCAATCTTTGGGCATAAAATATTCTGATAGTTTGACATGCCGTTTAAGTTTCCTTCCATGTTAAGTCCTCAAACTTGATTCTTCTCCTCTTTGTGTTTCTCATTGAAGAATTTTTATTGATATAAAACAAAATGAAAAAGAAAAATTTAAATTAAAATAATGTAATTTTTTACCTATAAATTCGACCTAGTAATTTCTAATTGTACACTGTGTACATTTATCTTTGCTTAGTAAACCTTTTCCCCTATCCTTAAATAGTGGTATGTGGGGCTCCAATCCTCAATTGTATTTAAATTTCAATGAATATTAGATGTCACTAATTCCCCCACACACTCCAAAAAAGTGGAGGGGGGAGCAACATCATGAGCAAAAGGCATGAAGAAATGGTAGAAGCATTTTTGCAAGATTTTTTTTTCCACAATAAATAAAATAAAATAAAGTAATATTCTTACCTATAAACACCGTAGTGTTTACCGGATGCTCGGTCTCCACATATGGCACAGATATGCTTGCTTGGGAAGGAGCTTGATAAGTGAGGGGGTGAGCTGGCTGAACCAGGGCTCAAGGACATCATAGGTGGGGACCCTAGGCTGGACGAAGGAGGAGACTGTAAGGGGGGCGAATGCAGAGGGCCCTGTGAGGAGATGTGATTGGAACCCATAGAGGACATGTTTGAATGAAGTGTGGTTGGTAATGAGGGCATTGTCGATGGAACTGAAGAGGACATCTGGGGCTGGATGTTGTGACCGAATCCAAAATAATGGCCATGGGAACTGGTGGGTGTCAAAGACGATATGTCTGGTTTGATGTCTGGGGGTGAATTCATTGGCATCGAGCTAATGGAGGGCATTGAACTGTCCAAAGTATCTGAAATTAAATTGAGAAAAAGGACGATGGTAAGTAAATGGGGAAAAAAAAGCATATATAAGTAAAAACATACAATTTTTAATTATTTTTATTACTAGCATCATCTAAATATCAATTACGGTCAAGTCACGCTGAAAGCACTTGTTCATGCTAGTTGGTTGGTTGGATTTTATGGCACATCAACTCATGGGTTATTTTATGCCGAAGATGATTTGTTTTATTCATTCTTGTTAGATATACAATTTTTTTTTTTTTTTTTTTTTTAACTTTTCTATTTAACCCATAGATGTAGCCCTAAAAAGCCCTACCACTCCAGGTCAGAGTGAACCTGGAGAATAATAGCTAGAATAGAATAATAGATGAAGGCTAAACCACACACCCCATAGCTCCAGGATTGGAACAAAAAGAAAAAAAAAAAAAAAAAAAAACAGGCACTCCGAAAATAAAATTGTCTCCTTTTTAAAATACTAAATGCAATGCAAAAAAAATTTCTACGCTGAAAAAAAAAAAAAAAAAAAAAAAAAAAAAAAAAAATTAAAATAAAAAAAAAAATAAAATAAAATAAAGATTTAAATAGTAACTTATTTAAATCTTTTTTTTTTTTTTCAAATAAAAAAAATCAAATTTTCATCATTTCTGCTCAAAAAGCAAGATCTGTTGTGAGTGAATGTGTACATATATTTACTTTGTCATTAATTGTTTTATCTTCGTAGTTTCCTCCATACATACATACACACCAACTGCCCTTTATACATATATAGATAGATAGATAGATAATAAAACAAAGGCCCAAATAAAATAAAGATGTGTTGTTATGTAACACAATTGTTTTATTTCTTGTAGACCACACCCTCCACCCGTCACCAGATTTACTGTGTTTGTCTTTTGGAATATTTAGAGAGAATAAGTTTTGACATGTGTCTAATGAATCTAACAAATGTCACAAGTCATAGAAACAGGAAGTGGACACAAAAGAAAAACAACTTATATGACACATCACATGGATGTGCGAGTGTCAAAAGGGTTGGGAAAAATGGAAATGGCATGCAAAGTTCAATTCCAGTTGAGGCTGGGGAAAGATGAATTATCTTACAACTTTTGTGCAAAAGAAACTAGTGGTAAACCAAGGTTCATTGGAATTTAGATACAAATGAAAATTGTATTGGTTTTAAACTTTTGGCATCTGGGGGTCCAATCTCCTGAAGAGGGCCAGTGGCTATGGGTCTGAAACAGCATTTTTAAAAAAAAAGCATAGACAAGGAAAATTGTCAAATTTATATGACATATCACGTGGATATGCGAGTGTCAGGCTATGTACATTCACTTCACACTAATGTCAACCAATGTTCATTGGAATTTAGATACAAATGAACAATGGAGCCTTGATGCCAAAAGTTAAAATAAATACAATCTCCTGAAGAAGGCGGTATGCTACGGGTTTGAAACAGCATTAGGAAATTTTTTTTTCTTTTTTTTTTTTTTTAAATAAGAATAAAAAAATTTTTTTAAAAAACAGGCAAGGGAAATTATCCAAGTAACAAAACATGAACAAGTTATATTTGACATAAGTATTAATAGAGCAGCCTGGGCTCTAGCCCTAGTGAAATTACCACCCCAAATATCATGGCAGTGTAAGGTCTATTACTCTTACAGATTTTGAGGAAAACCAGAATCCTACAGTGAACAGAGGAAAATGCTGATGTGATGTAATATATATCTAGAGCAGCCTGGGCTCTCTAGCCATAGTGAAATTACAACCCCAAATATCATGGCAGTGTAAGGTCTATTACTCTTACAGATTTTGAGGAAAACCAGAATCCTACAGTGAACAGAGGAAAATGCTGATGTGATGTAATATATATCTAGATCAGCCTGGGCTCTCTAGCCATAGTGAAATTACAACCCCAAATATCATGGCAGTGTAAGGTCTATTATTCTCACAGACCTTGAAGAAAAACAGAATCCTACAGTGAACAGAAGATATGATGTAATATATAAGCATCTGTATAAAAGTAAGACAAAAAAAAAAAAAAAAAAAACAAAGCATTGTGGAAATTTGCATATCAAAGCAGATTTACAGAACAAAAAAAAAAAAAAAAAAAAAAAAAAAAAAAAAGCAAAAAAAAAAAAAAAAAAAAAAAAAAAAAAAAAGAAAAGTCATTATGCCAATGTAAGGGAAATCAAAAAAGTTAATTAGACTTCTCTAAAGGAAACATTGATTATGTAGAGAGAGAGAGAGAGAGAGAGAGAAAAGAGAAGAAAAAAAAAAAAAAAATAGGTTGATTAAAAAAAAAAAAAAAAAAAAAAATCAGTTAATTAGAGCAGTAATTATAAATGAAACAAGCTTTTTATCCTAACAAACATAATTAAGTACTCACTAATGATAACTGTGGAGGAGGAGGAGGAGGGTCATTATTGGAGAGAGAGGGGGAGAGAGGGGGAGGGGAGAAAAGTATAAATGATAAATACTGACAGAATATTTATTATGGTTATATATGACAGGCACTTATTAACTTGCCATAACAGATTCTATGATTGAAAGTTCCCTTATCAAAATTTATAGTTTCCTATAGACAAAATTAAAAATACATTTTTAACAGCAAAAGGTTTCTCCATTTCCAAAGTATTGTTTAAAAAACAAAAAAACAATTTTGTCCCAAGTCTTGTTTTCATTAAAACAATTTTGTCCTAATCTTGTTTTCAATAAAACAATTCTGTCCTAAATCTTGTTTTCAATAAAACAATTTTGTCCTAAATCTTGTTTTCAATAAAACAATTTTGTCCTAAATCTTGTTTTCAATAAAACAATTTTGTCCTAAAAAAAAAAAAAAAAAAAAAAAAAAAAACAATTTTGTCCAAAGTATCATTTTCCAGAAAAAACAATTTTGTCCAAAGTATCGTTTTCCAGAAAAAACAATTTTGTCCAAAGTATCATTTTCCAGAAAAAAACAATTTTGTCCAAAGTATCATTTTCCAGAAAAAAAAACAAACACCCTCACTGATTGGCTGATACCGACTTTAGGCCGCCCCGACGACTTTTACTATAAAATACCCAACCAATGTCAGCCATTTAATTTGAAATTTTGCCTGCAGGAAGCATCCATCTTGTGACTGTCTGTAAATGCTGAAAACTGGACATTGACCAACCATTTGTGAGTTTACCAAGTTTATTCTCTGTATTGTCATTCAATATGTCAAACCTATTAATAATAAATGATTGATTAACAGATCTGTCATTGGTAGTGCCATTGCCAAAAGCCAGTTTATCAGTTCATTTTTAGTGTTTAGGGGGTCATCTCAGTTCTTGATCTATATGTGTATGATATAGAAAAATAAATATACTAAAGCCGAGTGAATCAACATTTGTTTCCTAAAAACTTTTTTACTGTTTAGTTTAATGACACAAATTATAAATTATTCCTTACTTTTAGGATTGAATTAGGTTTGAAAAAAAAAAATTGTTTTAATTGGTTGTAATTAGTCGTAATTTGCAATTAAGTTAAAAACTGACGAATCTCCTACTTTACTTTCTCCCTATCACTTTCTTCCCCTTTATGTATCTCTTGATTACCTCCTCGTTATATAATGTTAGTTTCTCTGGTAGGGTAGAGAGACACACAAAATGTATTTTAATGTTTTGTCCGGCAGTAATTTTTTTTGAAAATTTTATTCGCTTTGCTAACTCGCTTTTCCCTAATTCCATTATCTACCCAGAGCTGAATGGGTAACCCAACAAGGTCTTTTTTACGTAGGAATTTTTATTGGGCCTCTAGCATGGATCCAACTAGCGATTTAGCAATAATGGATCTGCAAGGCTAACTTTAACCTAAATTCCACTATCGTATGTCACTCCGCCAAAAGAAGGAAAAAAAAAAATCAGGGAATTAACCTAATTTAATGAAATTTTCAGTGTTGATATATTAATGAATAAAAGATATAATGCACCAGTTATTTCATTTAAAACTTGCATTTTTTAAGGTCAGTTAACTTTGAACCACATTTCTTTGAGGCGTAAACAGATTCTCAAAGATACGTGATTCAAAGTTAACTAACCTGAAAAAAAAAAAAAAAAAAAAAAAAAAAAAAGTTTTTAAATAAAATAACTGGTACATTATATCTTTTATTCATTAACTTAACATCCTGTTGAGAATTTTCCAAGTCCAGAGCCCCATTCCTATAAGGATTTTATCAATAAATGGCTAAAAATGTCCTTTTCATTTAAAGTTACGTTATTTCCGTAAATCAAAGACTGCTAAATATGTTTCATATTACATTTAAACAAAGGCTATCATTTGGGGTAGATTAGGAAAATGAATGTAACTCCTGGCCAGGTGGAATGAGGCAGTATAGGACGTTAAGTGTTAATATATCAACACTGAAAATTTCATTAAATTCGGTTAATTCCTTGATTTTGTGGGGTTTTTGTTTTTTCTTCTTTCGGCGGAATGACATACGATAGTGGAATTTAAGTCCATTCAGTTTGATTTAACCATTTTTGTTTAAGAATTGAAGTCTTAAGTGGGTCACATACAAAAAAACACCACAGGCCGCATGTTGCACATGACTGTCTTAGTTATTGCCATGTAGTCGCAACGTGTATCAAAATTAAAACCTACATTATTCGCTCAAAATGTTTTCATTAATTGTTTATTTACAAAAACATTCTTTACGGGAATTGTTTGGAGAAAGGAAGGAAAAACAAACAAATAAATAAACGGTGCCAAATTTGCTTTTAAAAAGAGGAACACATTAATGTAGTATTAATGTATTTCTTGGACGAGATGTGTAAAGTATGGAGGCGGAGATAAAATGTAACCCAGCAAAACCAGTACATATATATATATATATATATATTTACCAACCCCTCTACACGAGCAGGATGTGATACAGAGTTAATTTCTTAAGCTGAGTAACAGGTTTGAATTCAGAGTTTTCCTTCTCCTAGACTGGTTACCTAGTCATGGTTAAAGAGCCCAGTCGGCCCATAGCTGGACGAGATGTATAATGAATGGGGGCAGAGATAAAATGTAACCCAGCAAGACCAGTACATTATATATATTTACCAACCCCTCTACACGAGCAGGATGTGACAGAGTCAATTTCTTAAGCGGAGTTTAACAGGTTTGAATTCAGTGTTGTATACTCTCTTTCCTTACTTTCTTACTTCTATTATTCTTCTTCCAGCGTCTCTTCTAGCGTCTGGACTTTGTGTCCTGTCTTCCATTTCTCTTTATCAGAAGCCCTGTGTCATTGGTAGTTTTTAGATAATAACAAGACTTCGATTTACTTGGATCATATTTTATTCTGAAATCCCCACCAGACTAACTGCACAGATTGAGTCAGCACCGTGCATAACACGACTTACCACCGTCGTGGTTTTTGGCCGATCTGACTAAACAAATCTCTTTCTAATCTAAACCGGAAGAGGGTCTTCTCCACCGATTCTCACGGTATCCACCGGAAGGATCAGGATGAGGTCAAGCCTTGTCACTCATCCTTCAAGGCCACCGGCTGCAAATTATAACAGCCATTTTGGTTTCTACACTACTGTACATAAATATTAGGAATCTAATAATTATGTAACATCAGATTTTTTCCTTCTCCTAGACTGGTTACCTAACCATGGTTAAAGAGCCCAATCCAACCTACTATTTGCAGGAGGGAGAGTAGTTGGATTCATACCTTTCCCAGGGGCATTACCGCGATGTGATAATGCAAACAGCTTTGTCCAGGATTTGAACCATAGTCGACGAGTCCATTTCCTACGACTGACCATTACACCACCATAAAAAAAAAAAAAAAAAAAAAAAAAAAAAAAAAAAAAACCCAGTACATTATGGCTGGGTTTTTTTTCTTTTCATTATTAGAGCAATACACTTGATACTTAGGCAATCAAGCAATTTCCAGTTCAATATGCAATTGATTGATTTTAACATGTTCAGTTGTCTAGGATCATTTTATGCCAAGGGGGTTAGAAAATTGCATTCACTGTTCATATTTACATTTGCGTCCGTTTCTTAAGAGATTTTTTTTTGGGGGGGTCACATTCCTATTGAATACAAATAATTATTAAGCAGATTTATTTGATCTATAGTTGGGAAATTTGCAATTAAAAAAGAAAGAGTTTTGAAAAAATTGAGTATCCATTAAGAAAGGATTTATTCCAAAACTTTCTCGGCATTAAATGACCCACTAAGGTTGATATGCTGTAAAACAAAACAAAATCAAACCAAACTCATGGCATGGAATCTTGCATTGCAAAGACCCCAGTTGCCTTCCGCGTAGTTTGTGTGGGATCATTGGGATTGGTCCAGAAAGTTGTATTGATGGTTCACAACTTCCTGTTGAGGAAAGGCATTAATCACAATTTTTTAAAAAGCAGGGGAAACTTCAATGAACCCAAAGCATTAGATAGAGAGATAGAGATATAGATAGAGAGATAGAGATATAGAGATATAGATAGAGAGATAGAGATATAGATAGAGAGATAGAGATATAGATAGAGAGATAGAGATATAGATAGAGATAGATAGAGATAGATAGATAGAGATAGATAGATAGATAGAGATAGAGATAGATAGATAGATAGAGATAGATAGATAGAGATAGAGATAGATAGATAGATAGAGATAGATAGATAGAGATAGATAGATAGATAGAGATAGATAGATAGATAGATAGAGATAGATAGATAGATAGAGATAGATAGATAGAGATAGATAGAGATAGAGATAGATAGAGATAGAGATAGATAGAGATAGATAGAGATAGAGATAGAGATAGATAGAGATAGAGATAGAGATAGATAGAGATAGATAGATAGAGATAGATAGATAGAGATAGAGATAGATAGATAGATAATCTCTCTCTATCTTAGATAGATATAGATAGATAGATATCGATATAGAGATATAGATAGATTTGTATCCATGTGTCCCAGCGTTTCTTTTTTTTTTCTTCCGTCACCATTTCAAGCTAACTGCAAATACATTTCAATAATTTCTAAGAAATGAATTACACCGGATAGATTATAAGGTAGCAGTTAGACGGCTTTAGTTGGGACCCATAAATTTTCCCGGGGACTCATCCTAAGCAAATATGTGCGTCCCAGGACACACTAAACAAAAAGCTATCAGCATCACTGTTTTGCTATATATTTTCCTAATCGTTCATTAATGAAGCAAGGAGGTTCATTTTCAAAAGGATTGTCTTAAGTTTTCTGAGATGGAATTCTATTTTCCACTGGCCGCTCAATGTTCAAACGGCCCGTGGTTGTATCCGGTGTCAGCGATTTAGTATTCCATTTCGAATAGCGTTCCACCTACACACGTGACTGCACAATTGTTTTCTGATGTCTAATTTCTTATTTCGCGCCTGCTTAATTACAGAGAACGCAGAGGAGGGGGGGGGGGGAATCTCGGGGTTTTTTTTTTCAAAGGGACAGAAAATGCTTAAAGTCTTGGCTAAACTTGCAAATCGGTCGGAAAATTAGGGTGACCCAGAAAAAAACAGAACCCACAAATTTTGAAATAAGCTTAATTCTAACTAGGGGGTTGGGTTAGTTTAATAGGAAATAAATAAATAATTTGAGTGCTATTTTTTTCTGGGTCACCCTGTAATATGTTTTAATTTTCCGAGCGATGTGCAAGTTTAGCCAAAGTCTTAAAGCGTCCGATCGTGGTCTAATGGTTAGCAAGCTAGTCTCGCAAATCCATTAATACTGAATAGTCAGTTTTTATCCACGCTGGGTACCCCATACTGGCGCGCTTGTGCCACATCCCATCTAGAATGCTAAATACATACAACAAAGATGAGAACAAAAGCCTAAAAAATACAGAAATAAAATTTATACACATTAAGCCTCATCTAAAAAATAAAAAATAAAAAATAAAAAAATTGACAAATAATCCCTTTTCACAGAGATGTTGATAGCTTTTTGATTTAGTGCATCCTGGGACGCAAAATTTGCTTTGAATGAGTCCCCGGGAAAATTTATGGGTCACAACTAAAGTTTAATAGATTGTAGGGTTTTTATTTATGATCTGGGGGAATCAAGTAAAGGCTCTAACTCCTACCTTGTAACCTACCCAGTGTAATTCGTTTCTAAGAAATTATTGAAATGTATTTACAGTTAGCTTGAAATTGTGAGGGAAGAAAAGAGGGTGGGGGGAACACTGATATGCACGGATACGATTTTACTGCGTCCTTTTAGATTTTTGAGCGTCAGGGACGCAGGACGCGTACCTATCAGCATCTCTGCTTTTATGTTAATAAACACGTCCAATATAATCCTTTTGTGGTGAAAAAAAAAAAGCCCACAGACAACAGTTTATTTATTCTTGCTTGCTTGTGTGTCTGCCATGAGTTTATTAGGACACTTCCACTGATAGACAACCCAACATTGCTAGCTATTCAAGGTTTTCTTTTTCTCTTTCCTACAAACCACCCCCTCCGTCCTCCTTTGTAATTAAGCTATTCTGAGGTCTGTTCCTGCCTATGCCTCACCAGAAGTTCCATATATATATATATATATATATATATATATAAGATTAAAGTATATAATATAGTGTAGATATAATAAAACAAGTGTCAACGCACTATGTACTTATGTAGCTAGCTAGTTTTATTGTTGGAGTTCTAAATTTAACAGCTAAGCATTAAATAAATCAAGGAAGGCCGGTGGGGGTATAAAAAAGGAGACCTGTCTATTCGAATCTAAGACAAAACCCTTAAGTTTAAACTATATAACATGCCACTCCTTGAAGAAAAAAAAAAGGCCATTTAAGCTTCTATTAAATAAGTAAAGAATTCACGAAATTAATACAAGAACCAAGAGAAGGCTATCAACATTGGGCTTAAACTTGCAAATTGGTCGAAAATTAAAACGGAAAGTTTTTTGGTGGTTCACCATGACAGTTTAACTACAGTCTATGAATGAACTTTTTGCGAATTGGGTTACGGTTTAGGGGTTTGGGGATTAAGGTTGTTTTTTTTTATGTATTGTATTGCTTTTAAAAAAAAATTTAAAAAATCACTATACATTTAATGTTGAAAATATTTTTTTTTTTTAAACCAAGTTTAATTGAAATTATACATTGCAATACTAACACAAACAACTGAGATTAATGTGTCTACCGTTGTGTTCAATAATTATTTTCAATGGTTAATTAAATGTATAGCAACTTTGAGTTTTTTTTGTTTTTTTAAGCAATATGTAATTAAAAACAACCTTAATCCCCAAACCCCTAACCGTAACCCAATTCGCAAAAAGTTCATTAAACTGTCATGGGGGACCACCAAAAACTTTCCGTTTTAATTTTGACCAATTTGCAAGTTTAGCCCAACATTGTATCAAATAAAAAGTAGCTTCCGTACAAGGGCTGGCGCTTACTACCAACTACCCACAACCGCGAGGGTGCCAAACCAGCTTGAGTAGGTTGGTTGGATTTTACGGCATGTCAACCCTTGTTGGGTCATTTTATGCTGAAGACATTGTTTTATTCATTCTTGATAAGCATTTGATTTTTTTTTTTTTTTTTACTCATTTTCTATTTAACACATTGATGGGTCACTAACAGGTACTACCACTTCGAATCATGGTGGACCTGGAAGGAATGGCGATGAAGGGGTACTCCATACTCTCGGAAAAGTACGTTACATATATTTTAAGTATTTGTCCAAACCGTTCACCACGGGTAGGTTCCGACACGGGCTTGGAGATCTAAATTTAACAGCTACGCATTAAATAAAACAAGAAAAGGTCGGGGGGTGGGGTTATAACATTTTTTTTAAAAAAGAGAGACCTGTTTATTTGAATCTAAGACAAAATCCTTAAGATTTAGGCTATATAACATGCCACTCCTTATAGAAATAGGAAGAAAAAAAGCCATTTAAGCTTCTATTAAATAAATAGCAAAGAATTCAGGAAATTAATTTAAGAAGCATAGGTACCACCAATTTAACACACACTATATTTAACACAATGAAACTTACATAAAGGTTAATATTATCTTGAACATTTTTTGTCCATTCGAAATAAGAAACATTAAAACAAACTTTTGTTTTTTTTTCTAATTTCAGCTTACGGAAATATTGAAAATTATGATCGAAAAAAAAAAAAAACAATGTTTACATTTTAGCACCCGTTAAATCAATTGAAATTTAATGTAGCCAAAAACAAGTTATGACAACTGGTTTAAAAAAAAAAAATTCCATAAAAAAAAAAAATCAATTAATGGTCCGATTTTCACGAAAATTTCCATAATTAGTTACCTTTGGATGAAAATATGTTTATTTGAATCTAAGACAAAAAATCCTTAAGATTAGACTATATAACATGCCACTCTTTATTTTTTGGTATGATCTTATTTCTTTTAGGAAGGACTCGCCTGATTAGTCTTATTCTACGAGAACGTAGAACAGCGCACATCTGAAGCAAGAGTAAAGAATACCTACTAAACCCCCCCCACCCCACAACACTCCCCGGGAGATTTGAGGCGGGAAACTTGATTATATTCTTGGTTTCTGCTATGTACCGTTCCTCGCTATTGCAAAAGTGAAGACCAAATTCTGTTGCGACAAAAAGCAACTAGAATTAAGAAAGAAAGAAAAAAGAGGAAGGAAGAATGATACAATGCATAATTGATTGAATGGTTCTGTCTCAGTTATATAAAAAAAATTATGGGTTATACTTGCAAATCGTCGTCAAAATTAAAAAGGAAACTTATTTGGTGGTGATCCATGACAGTTTAACTACAGTGTATGAATGAACTTTTTTGCGAATTGGGTTACAGTTTAGGGGTTAAGGTCGTTTTTAATTACGTATTGCTTAAAAAAAAAATTTTTTTTTTAAATCTATACATTTAATTAATCATTGAAATTAATTATTGAATCCAAAGGTAGACACATTAGTCTCAGTTTGTATTGGTATTGCAATGTATAATTTATATTAATCTTTGTTTAAAAAATATTTTTTTCAACATTAAATGTATAGTAATTTGGGGTTTGTTGTTTTGGGTTTTTTTTTTTTATTAAGCAATACGTAATTAAAAACAACCTTAATCCCCAAACCCAATTCGCAAAAAAGTTCATTCATACACTGTAGTTAAACTGTCACTAAATAAGTTTGCGTTTTAATTTTGAAGACGATTTGCAAGTTTAACCGAAATTGTTTAACGTAAAATGTGACGTTGTAAATTGATCCCTCCTTCCCAAATCTAAAAATAAATAAATAAATTGGCACCCCCCCCCAAAAAAAAATGGTTTATAATCTGAAATTTTGGTTCTTAATTGATGTTTATTCAGAAGAAAATTAAGCAGAAGGATACATGAATTTTGTATAAATCCATGTCCGCCTTTTGTATGCATCCATCCATCATATATAGAATCTGGATGAATATCATAAGCGCGAACGCAGACCCCACAAAAATATCAAAATTAGACTGAGAACCGCTTTAATTTCAATAAAGGTATTTTGGTACAAATGCAGAATAGCGCGCAAGAGATAATATCATTAGAATCGCATTTTACGTATAAATAGTATTAGATTACGGAAACTCCCGAAGTAGCCTAAGCCAACCGTTTCAAAGGTTTCTGGTATTCCCGTGAAATGTAATGCTTTTTATACGTAATTTAATGATATCTCTTAGTACCGGTATTTTAAGTATTTCATAAAAAAATATCAATTTTATGTGCTATTTTTGCTGGGACTAGTATTTTTTTTTTTTTTTTTTTATTTCATTTAGTTGATCGTTCTACGTGGAAGAAAATGTTAAGCTTACAGGAAGGCACGACCTGGCATGTCCTGTTTCGAAGTATTTGTTTTATTAGGTTTACGTTTACAATTTTTTTAGAAAAATGTAGTACTACCATTTTATTATTTTGGAAATATTTCCTTTATCAAAAAAAAGAAAAAAAAATGACAGCTGCTTTAATTAACAGGAAATAAAATGAAACCGGCTAACAGGGATCGAATTTCAGCCGAGGTCTTTGTATTTTCACCTAATATTACTCGGTAAAGATAAACCGTTTCTCCCTGTAACGTCTCATCGTTAGATATTTTGACAAAAATCTTTCGTCAGTAATTAAAACATTACAGGTGACCCAGAAAAAGCAGAACCCAAATTATTTATTTTCCCATTAAACTAACCCTAAACCCCGCTAGTTAAAATTAAGTTTTATTACAAAATTGTGGGTTCTGTTTTTTCTGGGTCTCCTAATTTTCCGACCGATTTGCAAGTTTAGCCTTTATTTGGGACGCAAAATTTGCTTTGAATGAGTCCCCGGGAAAATGTATGGGTTCTAACTAAAGCCAACTAAGTCATACCTTGTAACCTATCCTGTGAAATTTGTTTCTAAGAAACCATTGAAATGTATTTACAGTTAGCTTGAAATGGCGAGGGGGGGGGAGAAAAACCTGGGACGCATGGATACGATTTTACTGCGTCCTTTTAAATTTTTGTGCGTCAGGGACACAGGACGCCTACCTATCAGCATCGGTTTCATGATTTGGCGTCGCCTCGGTAGAGGGGGATTTTCTAAGTTAATCCTGCAGATCCATTATTACTGAATCGTGAGATGCCTCATTTAAATCCCTATGTAAAAAAAATAGATCTTGCATTGATCCAGCTACTCTGAAAAGAAATGTTAATGTCTACTATCTAAAATATTAAATGAAAAAAAAAACCATGCTGTTATTTAAATTCTATCTTTTAATCATCTTCGCGGATATAAATCAAATATTCATTATTCTTACTCAAAAAAATAGCCCTGGTAATATTTAAGGTCTCTATATATATATTTACTGTGTCGTTAATTGTTTTATTTTCGAAGTTTCCTCCGGACATACATATACACACAACTGCCCTTTATATATGTATAGATATATAGATAGATTATGGGGGGGGAATGGTTTCTCCCCCCATCCCCGAGTGCTGACGTACAGAGAGTGGGTGAGCACTTCCAGTTGGGAAAACCACTATTGTAAACCTTGACGGAGGCCAATGAGGCATGAGGGGAAAAACCACCTTTGTCCTCATCATCGTAATGAATAGAATGGAGGATTTAGTTTCATAAGATGAGTAGGATGATGTACGTACAATTCTAAGTAGGAATTAACTTTTAGAAAAATCTAGTTGTGGTATTAGTAAAATCTACAGAGTGATTGACCTATTATCGGCATCAGCCGAATAAGCGAGGGAATCTATCCCCTTTTCGCTAGCGCTAGCATTCTCTCGGAATTAAACAGAACTTTACAGCTCCTCATGAAAAACTTTCATTGTCAAAAAAAAAAAAGGGGGGGGTAAAACTTGCAAATCATACTCAAAATCCCATGATATTACAGGGTGACCCAGAAAAAGACAGAACCCAAATTATCTATTTTCCCCATTAAACTAACCCTAAACCCCCCTAGTTAAAATTAAGTTTTATTACAAAATCTGTGGGTTCTGTTTTGTTTTTTAGTATGATTTGCAAGTTTTACCAATTTAATGGCATATCAAACTTCATGGGTTATCTTATGCCAAAGCCATTCTTGTACAAGAACAGTATTGATATTATTTAACCCATAGCTAGGAGTAAGGGAGATTCATACCTTTCCCAAGGGTATTAGATGGAAAGTGAACGTAATAGTGCCATTGAAGTTCGAACTCGCTTACTACGATATCGCAATCCAGAACGTTAGCCCCTACGGCACGGGAGACTCCCCTCCCCCTACAAGCCAGTTGAGCCGGAAACTAGATAAAAATCAACGAAGGAATGAATCTAGAAATTAATTGTTAATTAGGAAATTTTTAGCTTCAATAATAATCAAATAATTAAAGCTACTGAATTTAAAGATTAAAGAATTAAAAGCAATTATTAGAATATGTACGTACAGAGATTTAGGTTCTCTGGGCGTATAATGGGTAGCAAGTGACCTTTGGTCAAGTCAGAATAGCTTAGTTGTGGCACAAGGCCAGCAGAAAGGAGGCATTCAGTGAAAATCGAACTCACTAACAATAGTATGTCAATCATTACACTATGTGAGGTGCTTTTGTCCAGAATAGCCTCCAAAATATTTTTTTTGGGGGGGGGGGGGCTCTGCAGTGACGCGGTGTATATATATTAAGATAAGTACAAGTTTTCATCATTTCCGTAGCCTCCCCTCCTCCATATTTAAATTCCAAAAGCACACCTTCCAAAAGAGGTACAATTCATTTTTAAAGAGTATTTCCGTTCCCCCATATACAAAGGAGTTAATGGCGAAATTGTTTTTTGGTGGGAATCATGTATAATAGTACATAAAATAAAATAAAAGCAAATATAAATTTACTCAAAGCTTAATCACACTTATATAAATGCTAGGTATACCCAATTTGTCGAAAAATTCGTATTTTACAAAAATTTGAAGAAAAAAAAAATCAAGGAATTATCCGGTTTTAATGGAATTATAACATTCATTGATAAATCAACACTAAAAATTTCATTAAAATCGGATAATTTCCTGATTTGTTTTTTTTTTCAATCGGGAGGGTTAAATTTATTTTGTAAACACTGATTTTACGCCATCTTTAAGATAGCGTTACGGCCATATTTGAGCAAAATGGACCGAAAAAATTGTTTAAATGTATTACAAATAAATTACACGTGTAATATAATTTTTTTTTCTTTTTACTGATTCTGTTACTACTTTTTGATTGAGACAAAAAATTGACCTTAGATAATCGATTTAATTAATTTTAATTCGTTTTTAAAAATGAAAAGCAGACGAATTTTTGGGTCTATCTATAAATTAAATAAAATTTACACAAAGCTGAATAATGACACGTACATACATACACATGCATGCATGCATGCATGCATATATATATATAACAAGCAGATTTGAAATAAATTCGTTGGGAGTTCGATTCTCACAGGATGCCCCATACTTCTGGCCTTGCGCCACGAGTAAAATAAGCTGGACAAGGGCTTATAATTTCTCACCGTTCTGCCCAGTCTTTAAAATTTTCATAAAGCGGTAGCCAATCCCCCAACAGGATTTTTTTTCAAAAATCCTCTTTATATCAAAACACCAGATAGGGATCTCTTTCATCCCTTTTCTTCCCATGCGTCCATCCCTCTTCCTTATCTGGTGACGGACGGACCTATCAGATTTCTGCCACTATCTCCAAACGGAACCTTTGTCCAGTGTAGGATCTGTCAATTTCCCTTACCCCCAATATTGCTATGGTCAGTAGGCTGAGGCTCGGCTTCCGACATCCAGCCACAACCTAAAGAGGGGGAGGGGAGAAACCCGCACGTTGGTAATATGAGAGAAAGGCATGATGGTCAATTTTTATTAAAGGGGCCATAAATTCTTTCTTTTTTTTGAAAAGTGAAAAAATCGCTGTGTGCTAAGTTTAGCTAAAAACTTACCAGGTTCTCTAGATTATATATTTGTCTGTTATGTGCAAAAAAAAACTTTAAAAAGTTAAAAATGAAGAAAGCAGGAATATATACATTTAGTGTCCCTATATTATAGGGACACTAAATGTATAGGGTTTGTTTTAAGGGGGTACTTTGACATCAACAATAAGAGTAAATTTGACACACATTCATATATCACACACACAAAAAAGTTGCTACCACGTTTTCATTGTAGGAGCATTAATAGTTAATCGAAAAGGGCTCAATATATTTCGTAAAATATATACATATAAATATATACATATATATATATATATATATATACGTGTGTGTGTGTGTGTGTGTATTAAATCATGTCATACATTGCAACTATTGGAAAATGTTAAAGTTTTAAACTTAAGGGAACGAAATTAACAGAAGAAAAAAAATTCTGAGAAAAATATTTTGTCCCCTAAATCCAAGAAAGGAATAATATACAATGAATCCAGGTATATAATCTTTTTAAATGAATCACAGAAAAAAAAATCTTAAACCAAAATTGTTTTTTTACTCGCTAAATAAATCCTCACGTCTCACACGAATAAAAATTAAAAAAAAAAACAACACGTATGTATGGTTACAAAACCTAATACTAACTAGCCAATATAAATTGTGACTTTTTTCCTTTGATTTTAATACCGGCTACAACTTTGACATCGCCAATAAAAGTAAATCTTACATACATACATACATACATACATAAAATTTTCACTAAGTTTACAACTAAGTCTTACGGAATTAAATGAAGAGAGAATAAAAAACAACTGGTTAGAAAAAGTATAGACTTTATTGGACTTTTTATTAATTTAATTGTATTAGTCCCCACAACTTTACATTCTATTTTCAATATAACGCATGGTTTATCACACACACACACATATACATATACATATATATATATATATATATATATATATATATATGTGTGTGTGTGTATGAGAGATAAATCATGCGTTATATTGCAAAATATTTGAAAATAGATCGTAAAGTTGTAAACTTAGGAACATTTTTAAAATGTTTACTTTTTGTACAAATGACAAAAATCTGTCTACGATTCAAAAAGCAATAATAAACATTGTGTATTATTGTTTTGTTTTTTTTTTTAATTGTAGGAATAATCATTGTGTATATAGTATACAATGATTATTCCTTTTCATGTAAGGGAGGGGGGGAACTTCCCTCTTTTTTTTCTTCGAAATAAAATTAAATAGTAAAAAATGTTATAAAAGTAGCATTTTTCAAAAGCAGTTTTTCTGAGAAAACAAACAAAAATAAAATGCCAATAAAATCTTAAACTCAGCATAGATAAAAAAATTAAAAAAATTTTCTAAGTTTAAAAATAAAAAAAAAAAAAAAAAACGGCATGGTAAATAAATAAAAAACTAAAAGAACAAAAAAAGAAAAACAAACTTACATCCACTTCTTATGAGGTGATATACAGCCATAATGAGGAGCTTTTGAGTTTTGTTAATTTAAAAAAAAATTTAAAATCCACAGTAAATTTCCACTTATATGAATATATATCTCATTCTAGTTTACACAGTGGCAAAGAGAAAAGCAGGTAAAAATCGCTACGCCGACAAGCGAATGAAGCGTGGTGAAACAAGAGGGGAAAGAAGAAATAAAGATATTTTTATAACTAACTTTACCCCCCTCTCTTTTTTTTTTCTTTTTTTGTGCTTTCTTTAAAATCTTACTGGTTTACAGAAGCAGGGTGGTAGTGGTAGCATCAGCAGCAGCAGCACTACCACGAACAACTACTAGTTGGTTAAACCAATCTTATAAAAGCAACAGGTAGAGCGACGTTAGCAATATTATTATTTAGAAGCCTTTTTTTTCCACTTTTATTTATTTATTTATTATTTATTTATTCTTTCCTTCTCTCTCTATACAAAAGTAGGAGATACTTTATTTGCCTTAAAAAAAAAAAAATAAAAAAACCAAAGTAGCCTCTAAGCGACAATAAAGAGAAGGTTTTGGGTGGGAGAGAGACGATATGCCCTACATTTCGACTGAAGAGAGGGAGGGGGGCAGCGGCGACGGAGAGAAACGGAGTAGCCAACGTTAAACACTATTTTTGCAAGTTTCCAATGAGGAATGGGAGAAAGGAGATATATTTCAAATAAATGAACTATACTCACAACACAGCGACCACTACTACCCTAATGCAAACATTCAGTTTTTAACATAGGTTTTATTTTATATCAAAAGTTTTTTCCATAACGTAATCCGTAAATCAATTGTATATATTTTTTGTTTTTAGTTTTAAGTAAAATAAGGTAGGAAAAAAATATTAAAAACTTAATTTAAAAATGAAAAAAAAAAAAAAAAAAAAAAAAAGTATGACCAGAAGACCATCGTTAAACTTAGCTATGAGGGTAGCCAATGAGAATCGAACCTAGACTGCTCGCTTTACGTGCCACTATTCAACAGATTTTAACATTAAAAACTATTAATTTAAAAAATAAAAAAGTATGACCTGAAGAGGACAATCGTTAAACTGAGCTATGCGGGTAGCCAGTGAGAATCGAACCTAGTCTGCTCGCTTGGCTAGCCAGTATTCAAATTTAACATTAAAAACTATCAATTTAAAATAAAATAAAAAAATAAAAAGTATTAACAGTAAACCATAGTTAAACTGGGCTATGAAAGTAGCCAATGGGAATCGAACCTAGTTTGCTCGTTTAGCTAGCCACTATTCTAAAGATTTAGAAGGAGCAGAAGGGCCAGATTTCGAGGGGTAGCTTTTCTTATCTCTCCCAGTTAAGTCAACCAAGGAAAAGGGTTTTTATAGATAAATATTAATTGATCCAAGCGTAGGTGAACCATCTTGCAAAGTAAGTAGTGTGAGGGGAGACAGCTACCCAGTTTTACAACTGGAACTGTCTGGGCCAGTCATCGTAACGCTTGGCTGGAGTCTGAAGCTGAAAACTAATTACTTGAATTTTTTTTTTTTTTTTTTTTAACAGGAACCTTTTTATTAATGGAAAACATATGCATGTTAAATCTAAAAATAAAAAGTCAACTAAAATATATATATATATATATATATATATATATATATATATATATATATATATATATATATATATATATATATATATATATATACTTTTAAAGAAAAATCTGAAACCGTCATTTGGCTATTATAAATTTATTTCGACCAGAACTCAATGAGCCTAGTCTCATATTCAAAGCCCATATTGAGTTCTGGTCGAAATACATTTATAATAGCCAAATGACGGTTTGTTAAGTTTATCTTTCTTTGAAAGTATAAATATTGCTCTGTATATTATCAATTTATTGGTTATTATACATCGAGCTCTCTTAGGGATTTGTAAAAATCCTTGTATAAATATATAAGCTTGCATCAACATGAACATACATTTTGGATGCACAGGAGATATTGATGATCCCAAATAAAAGTATCCCCTACATACCAGTCAAGTGGATACTTTTACCTACCTATATACATATATGCTAGACAAAACGTGACCAGTTGGGTCACTCATTCAGCTCTGGGTAGATAATTGAGATTAGGGAAAAGTGAGTTTGCAAAGCGAATTAATTTTTTTTTTTTTTTTTAATAAATACGACCGGACAAAACCTTAAAATCATTTTGTAAGATTTTTAAGGGAATGTTCGACCTAATTTAAGCTACGGGTTGCTACTTATGAAATTTAACAGAAATACGTACATACGGTAATGAAGGACTATTTGCTCGTAAATTCCTACCATAAAATAAACTGAACCCCCATTTTATGTCCGTGTTTTTGTATTAAATGTTTTATTTTTCTTGCACCCGTTATTTTACAATACAAAATATATTTGCTTTATTTTAATATTCATTTCAATGTGCATATTCTAAAAGTTTTTATTTTGTGAGAATGTTTAGTTTTAAAGTGAGGGCTCGTTTTACAATTTAGGCATAAATTGGATCCTCCTTTTATGACCGTAATTTTGTTTTTTCGTCGACGATGATTAAAATCTGATGTTTTTATTTTAGAGTAGCAAAGCCAAAAAGAAAAGAAATAACAACAACAACAACAAAAGGTAATATTCAACTTTTTACTCGTAAATTCCTGCCATAAAATTAGGCTTGGGCATTTTATGGTAGGAATTTACGAGTAAAAAGTTGAAGTGTAAAAGTTGAAGTGTAAAAACGAACCCCCACTTTAAAACTAAGCATTCTCACAAAATAAAAGCTTTTAGAATATACACATTGAAGTGAATATTAAAATAAATAACGGAAATATATTTAGCGTTATGAGTAGCACAGGAATCTGTGCGGTAAAGTAAGGAGCTGATGGTAGGTGTGGCGCCCCACCTCAGATGCAAAAACAATCTCCTTGGTCTAGCGCTATTGAAAAGGGGATAGACTCCCTCGCTGATACCAACATTAGGCCGCCCCGACGACTTATATATATATATATATATATATATCTCAAGTCTTATCTAAAAAAAAATTAAGACATAAAATTCATAGGAGTCAAATCTTTACATGAACATTTTTCTTTTAATTTTATTGAATGAATAAATAAATTTAAAATATCAAAACATTAATTTCATTTATTTATTTAAGCTGTACCGTACCAAACCAACAAATTCGGCATTTTTGTCCCAGCCCTAACCCCCCCCCCCAATACCTCTTCTAGATTTACCACGAGTTGATTTCCATTTCAAATTACTTACCCAGAACATTCCGCGTAACCTTGACCCTCATCACTCAACACTATTAGGGGTGCCGATCTGGACATTGGCGGTATCTTAAGGGGGACAAAGGAGTTACTTGGCCAACTGGCAGTTACCAGGCCAACAACAACAACTACTACCTCCCCCCGAACTAAAATGAATGGGCCAACAGATTCAGTGGATCCCTGCTTTTCTCATGGGGGTGAATAGAATCAGTCGTGGGTCGAATTAGAACTCGGTTCTCTTACTTTCCACCACCAGAAAGGAGAGAAAGAAAGTAATTGGTTTTCAAAAGGCTACTGAATAGTATTTATTTATTTTTTCAGATTTTAGAATAGCGACAAATAATATATATCTATATATATTCAAATACTCTTGGTTTTGTCCATTGTTGATCTACAAATGCTGTTTGAGCAATTCATTCAATAAAAAGGGGTATTTTCATTTTTCAGTTCATTTTTTTTCTCTCTCCATATTCTTATCTTTCTAAGATTTCTTGAAGTCTATATTCAGTAGGTTATTCAAGCTGGAATTACTATAATATATATCTAATAGACCAACGAGTTGGGAATTATCCTATTGGGAGACCCGTCTTTATCCTCTGTATATCCACGATGTATGCCCATACAGATGCATACCTATGAAGAGAGCTCAATGTATGATAATTAATTTCATCCAGTAGCAATCTTTACGTTTCCATATAAGTTTTAAAAATTCAACAAACCGTCACTTGGCTATTATAAATGTATTTCAGCTGCTACCTCTATAAAAGTGACCGGTTTCGTCAGACAACCATCACACATAATGGAACAAAGAAAATCTTTTGCTGCGAGCTATTCCTCATTTAAAAACAAAACGAGATCATTATATATATATATAAAGTGATTAGAGATGGCGATAGCCGACAATTTTGGGGAGATTAGGTATGACTAATTAAGTACATAATTTGAGAATTAATTAGTTATAATTAAATGAATTAGGCGTGCATATCGGTTTAAATCGTAAACAATCGAGAAAAAGTCAATCTGTATGTACATTTCAGCCTATTAGGCCTCATCAGCAAAGTTATAGACAGGACAGTACTTTGTGCGTGATTCGAACCTTACCTGCCAGGCTGAGACTAACCATTACACTAGCTTGCTTTCCCAGATTTTCTCGTTTTATTTTAAACTGATGTATATATCGCACTTAGAAAACAGAAGGATACATGGTCAAATACTACTGGCAACCAACTATGATAAAAAAAAAATTAAAAAGTAATTTTAAAAAATAAAAAGATGGCTTCAAGTCTGAAGATCAGAGATACCATCGAAAACACCAAAAGTTAATAAATATTTAATCTTATTATTTTCCACATTTAGAGGATTAGTATTAATCCCTTTTATAGGGTCTCGAAGCTTCCCCATCTCTTAGGTCGGGTGAAATGGATTCCTTTTAGTGGATCGACACCTGGCCACGACAGAGGGAGTCTAAATGCATAGAGGAGGAGGAGGAGAAAGCCATCTGCTTTTCGAAATGATTACCAAGAGAGTGGTAAGTGATGTGGGACGGACATCTTAACGTGGAGAGGCAGATACAAATCTATTTTAGCGAAATTAAAAATCAAATCTATATTACGAAAACTTCTCATTATGTTTGTAGACATCTGTATGTAATTGTAACACAGAAAAAAGAAACCGCACATTATAGAGCGATTTTTATTAGAGCAATACACTGGAGAAAAAGTAATTTCTAGTCCAATTTGAAACTGATGATAATTTGTGGGGTTAGCATTCACGCCAAGCGTCATCCATTAAAATATGAATAAGCTATTTCATTTAGCCGGATCTAAAAGCTAGCATACGGGCATTTCATGTTTAACGTCTTTCCTTACAAAAATGTAATGTAAACAACTTTTTACACGCAGCGTGTTTGGAACGAAAAAAAAATATTACGTTTTCATAAATATAGACCAGTTCATATACCTCACTAGCAATATCTTATCGACTGAAAACGATGTCAACATAGCATGGACTGCTATTGACAGGTTAACGACCATATAGACATCTGATCTCTCCGATAAGATAAAACCTCGAATTCTGACATGATGTAACCATGCCAGTACTACTGTATGGTTGCACCACTTGGACTAACGAGGACAAGCTAGATGGGAACTACACGACAAGAATGGTGCGTGCTGCTTTCAACAAATCCTGGAAGCAGCACCCTACAAATCAGCAGCTGTACGACCGCTTACCTCCCATCTTACAAATATACAAATCAAGTTCATTGGACCAAGTAACCAATAAGCACCTCAAATCATCAACTGAATGAAAGGTTCATATTTTAACTCATCACTGGTAACTTCCGCTTCCAAATTTTTGTAAACAAATGATTTTAATCAGAAGTTTATGGAGATGTTGAACTCACAATAAATTAAATAAATAGATGGTTGGTACACGTAATGAGATTAAAATTCAATAGCATTTTTTTTTTTTAAATAAATACTTTTTAATCAGAAATTTATGAATATTTTTCAACACTTTACGATGATTTAAAAAAAAAATAAAAAATAAAAAGACGAAACAAGTTTTTATACTAAAACAGTGGTTATTTCCTAGATGAGTAACATGATATTACACAGTGACCCAGAAAAAACAGAACCCACAAATTTTGTAATAAAACTGTTAATTTTAATTTTTTAAAGCTTAAACGGGGTTGGGGTTCTGAATGTCGTTTAGAAATAGTATCATACAATTTGTAAAATTTGTTTTTGTCAGATACAATATAATTGCAAAAATTGTCTGTTTTCAAATATTTGAAAGTGAAATTTACCGGTGATGAGTTAAAATATGAACCTTTCATTAAGTTGATGATTTGGGGGTGCCCATTAGTTACTTTGTCCAGTTCATTTTTATTTCAATTTTGCAAACTTCCTGATTATCTGCTTAATTTCCTTGCTTTAATTATAGATTAATCCACGGATTAAATTTATACCAAGGACTCAGATATAATAAATAAATAAATAAATAAATAAAATAAATAAAAGCCCTGACTAATAGGATGCAATTTTAGCAGATTAATTCACAATTTGCTTGAGGAAATTAAGTAAAGAAATATTTGCCTTTTCAGCAATAAATAAAATGTACATATTGAAATATAATATTAGCTTTGCAAAAAAAAAATTAAAACCTGAAGATTTACAAATTAAAATATAAAATACTAGAAGTGGCTACCCAGTGTCGCTTGGGTATCTCTCGCAGATCCATTATTGTTGAATTGCGAATTGGATCTACACAAGAAGCCCCATTAGAATCCCTACGTAAAAAAAAAAAAAGACCTTGCATTGATCCAGACACCGAAAAGAAAATTAATGTCTCCTATTCAAAATACTAAACACAAAAAAAAATTCCATGCTGTTATCATTTCAATTCTATTTTCTAATTATCTTCATGAATATAAATCAAATCTTCATTATTTTTGCTCAAAAACCAAGATGTAGTGATAGTGAATATATATATATAGAGACACATATACACACACACGTGTGTGTGTGACTATGTGAGTGATGGAAAGAGTTCCTATCAAGGATATCAATGAGAGTAACAGCTTTTCACTATCTCAATGTATAAGAGAATTAAGAGAGAGTGAATTTGCCCTGGTGACAAACACCCACCCACCCTCTCCTCATGCAATCAACAAAATTCTCCCCCCTCCAGATATGTGTCAATGGAACAGAAGACAGGGAGGAGTGAATTCATACCTTTCCCAAGGACATCAGTACTAAAGTAATCACAGCCTTCCTCGGAAGGGGGAAGGGGAGTGGAATTTGCATATCATACACAGCTGTTTATCAATGCAAAACTTTAAGAAATTATAATTAATGTATGTGCGCGTGAGAGAGAAAAAAAAGAGAAAGAGAGGAGAAAGAGTGAGAGAGAGAAAGAGTGCGTGTGAGAGAGAGAGAGAGAGAAAGAGAGGAGAAGAGTGCGTGTGTGAGAGAGGAGAGGAAAAAAAGAGAAAGAAAGTGTGTGTGAGAAAAAAAAGAGAAAAAAAAGAGAAAGAAAGTGTGTGTGAGAAAAAAAAGAGAAAGAAAGTGTGTGTGAGAAAAAAAGAGAAAGTGTGTGTGTGAGAAAAGAAAAAAGAGAAAAGAAAAAAAAGAGAAAGAAAGTGTGTGTGAGAAAAAAAAGAGAAAGAAAGTGTGTGTGAGAAAAAAAAGAAAGAAAGTGTGTGAAAAAAAAAGTGTGTGAGAAAAAAAGAGAAGAAAGTGTGTGTGAGAAAAAAAAGAGAAAGAAAGTGTGTGTGAGAAAAAAAAAGTGTGTGTGAGAAAAAAAGAGAAAGAAAGTGTGTGTGAGAAAAAAAAGAGAGAAAGAAAAGTGTGTGAGAAAAAAAGAGAAAGAAAGTGTGTGAGAAAAAAAAAAGTGTGTGTGAGAAAAAAAAGAGAAAGAAAGTGTGTGTGAGAAAAAAAAGAGAAAGAAAGTGTGTGTGAGAAAAAAAAGAGAAAGAAAGAAAGAAAAGAAAGTGTGTGTGAGAAAAAAAAAAAGAGAAAGAAAGAAAGTGTGTGTGAGAGAAAAGAAAGAAAGTGTGTGAGAGAGAGAGGAGAAAGAGAGAAAGAAAGGAGAATGTGTGAGAGGAAAAAAGAGAAGAGATAGATAGATAGATAGATAAACTTTAGAAAGCAGTTAGCGATTTGTAAATAGTATTATATCATGTCATCACAAAACACAAAAATAGAATTGGAATCAGAGTCGGAGCGGGGTAGCGGCTCTTTAAAAACACCCCCCCCCCCCCAGTCAACCAGCCCCACCCCCAGACACACACTGGCGGGAAGCTCCCAAATGCTTTATTAATAATTAAAATTCACAGATTGTATTTCTAACATTATGCAACAACAAATCCTACTAAAATGTTGGATGTGACCCCTTTTAGAGTCAAGCCCCCACCCCCATTCATCGACCCTCAAACCTCTATCTACATCTGAAATATATCCTTTTAAAGTGGTTGTTGTTTATTACATATACAATTGTCCCCTAATTGTTATAATATAGATATATACATCGGCAGCACATTGTTAATGCAAAATAAAATATAAAAAATATAAAAAGTTTTTTTTTAATTATACAGAAAAATGGCCATCACCAGGGCTAGATGATTATCATTATTTTATTTTTAAATAATAATAAATAGAATACAATGTGTACGAGAATATCCTCTCGACCGAAACGCGTGTCGGCATTTCATTAAATATTTTTATCCATTCAACATTATATAATGTATATTATTATACTAAAGCTGAGTGATCAACTTTCTGTTCCCTAAGGCTTTTTTCCTGTTTAGTTTAATGACACGAAAATTATACTAAATTATTCCTTACTTTTAGGATTGAATTATGTTTGAAAAAAAATTCGTTTTAATTGGTTCTAATTAGTCATAATTTGCAATTAAGTAAAAAACTGACCCATCTCTTACTTTACTTTCTGCCTATCACTTTTTTCCCCTCTATGTATCTCTTCATAACCACCTCGTTATATAATCTTAGTCTCTCTGGGAGAGGAGAGAGAAAGAGAGAACAGGAGAATTTGAAATGTATTTCAATGTTAAATTTCACAAGCAGCAACCTGTAGCTTAAATTAGGTCAAACATTCCCTTAGAGAGTTTTTCATACAAAAATGATTTTAATGTTTTGACCAGCCTTATTTATTATCATTTAAAAAAAAAAAAAAATGTTATTCACTTTCCAAACTCACTTTTCCCTAATCTCAATTATCTACCCAGAGCTGAATGGGTGACCCAACGGGTCACGTTTTGCCATATTATATTAAAGGGCCAGGTTAGTTCAGTTGGTAGAGCGTTCGGCTAGAAACCACAAGGTTCCTAGTTCGATACTAGCCCTCGCCAACTCAGCGAATGAGTAGCACAGGGATCTGTGCGGTAAAGTAAGGAGCTGATAGTAGGCGCTCAACCTCAGATGTTAAAATAATCTCCTTGGTCTAGCGCTATTGAAAAGGGGATAGACTCCCTCGTGTTTGGTTGATAACGACATTAGGCCGCCCTGACGACATTATATATATATATATGGGAGATTATGTGCTTAATTAAAGTAATACCTAATTTGATAATTATAATTAAATGAATTAGGCGTGCATATCGGTTTAAATGTAAAGCGTAAACAAATCGAGAAAAAGTCGATCTCTGTATGTACATTTCAGCCTATTAGGCCTCGTCAGCAGAGTTATAGACAGGGCAGTGCTTTGTGCGTGATTCGAACCCTACCTGTCAGGCTGACACTAACCATTACACTAGCAGGCTTCCCCAGAATCTCGTTTATTTTAAACTGCTATGTATTTCCCACTTTTTGGGTGACTTATAGCACGACAGTATGAAGTGAACAAACAATGTGTTTGAAATGGCGAAGCCGACAATTTTTTTGAAGGGGGGGGGAGATTATGTGCTTAATTAAAGTCATATACATACATACATACATACATACATACAGATTGGCATCATAGGGAAGAACCAATCAAGTTCTGAAATGCCCTAAGTGACTGCTATATGAATGAGAACAGTATATCTATCCCCAATAGACAATAGATTAAACAAAGGATTTCTATTCAGCAATCTCAGAAGGTTACTGTTGTGTTTTTGGTTTGTTTTTCTTTTTTTTTTGCACGGCGCATTCGCAAAAAAAAACGTGATAGTACACAGCTCAGCACGTTCATAACAAGATAAGCACAAAACTAGTTTCGAAATAAAATTTCACTATTCCTTCATGCGTCAAAAAAACAGTACATTCAGTTTTTATAACCTTGTCTAATATATGAAGCATACGCGAAACCTTTATTACGCGAAGGGTGCGCTGTTGTCCAAGCAGCAGATCTCCCCGCTATAACACTGCCGCTGTGGTCCAAAGGAAAGGTAAGAAACCAATGCAGTTCGGCAATATATAATATAGCAAGTATATTCATAAGTAAAGAGTGTTCATTATCATTGATAGAGCATGCACATATGTTGGATATCGGAGATATGAAGCCAAAGGTACTTGGTTACTGTCAGTTTCTCGTCTATGCAATTTACAAACCAGACTTTGAAAATTGCATACGCGAGAAATTGTTAGTTACCAAGCGTCGTTAAGTCCATGTTCACGCTACCCTAACTTCGATATACATGCGCTATCAACGAAATTGAGCACTATTTACGTATAAATATAGCACACTCAGTCGGTAGAGCGTTCGGCTAGAAACCAAAAGGTTCCTAGTTCGATACCGGTCCCGCCAACTCAGCGCATGAGTAGCACAGGGATCTGTGCGGTAAAGGAGCTGATGGTAGGTGTGGCGCTCCACCTCAGATGCTAAAACAATCTCCTTGGTCTAGCGCTATTGAAAAGGGGATAGACTCCCTCGCTGACTGGCTGATACCGACTTTAGGCCGCCCCGTCGACTTACTTTTTATTATCAATATTATATAGGAGTTGTGTGGTGTAATGGGTAAGGTCGTAGGAAATGAACACAGCGTGACCAGTTCAAATTCTGGACGAGGCTGTTTGCATTTCACATAGCGCTAATACTCTTGGGAAATGTATGAATTAGACTATTCTCCTTCCAGATATGGGAAAATAGAGCAGACTGAGATCTTTAACCTTGGTAGGGCAATTTGTCTAGAAGAAACATTGAATTCAAACCTGTTAAAGTCGGCTAGGGAAATTGACCTTGTGTCACATCCTGCTCGTGTGGAGGGGTTGGTATATATAATATGATTATTCAGGTGTACCTAATTATTAAAGTTTACTTTAGCTTGACGTCATGGCCCCGGGGCACCTTGTGGGGATTGAACTCTGTACATTAGTATTGGACACTTAATATATTATTAATTATATGACTAATATCTCAGATCATGATAAATGTTTTTAATTGTATAAATACCGTATTGAAATATCAATAATTCTTTGGTCAGAAAGACGTTTTAACTCAAGTGTCAAGATCAAATAAAGCATTTTTTTTTTTTGAGTCTGTTAAAAAAACGCTGACCTACTAAAGTATTTTATTACGAACTAGAAGGGTTATCCGGTGTTGTCCAACTGGAGGTATTAACTAATCACAAAATTAATTTATGAATGAAACATGAATATCATGTTTTCAATGAAATATGAATTTTAATACTACGTTTCAAGTGGTTTTGCCACTACTAAAAAAAATTTTAAAAAAGGCCCAAACAACAAGGACCACCACTTAAGATTTCTGAGGACTTATCTTTATAAGAAACACAGCGGGGGAGAGAGAGGGGGAGAGGGAGAGAGAGAAAGAGCTTTCCAAATTAAGATATCCAAAAAGGGTTAAACTTGCAAATCGTTGTCAAAATTAAAACTGAAACTTTTTTGGTGGTCCCCCATGACAGTTTAACTACAGTCTATGAATGAACTCTTTTGCGAATTTGGTTACGCTTTAGGTGTTTGGGGATTAAGGTTGTTTTTAATTACGTATTGCTTTTAAAGATATCTAAAAAATTACTATACATTTAATGTTGAAAAATATTTTTAAACCAAGTTTAATTGAAATTATACATTGCAATACTAACACAAACAACTGAGACTAATGTGTCTACCGTTGGATTCAATAATTAATTTCAATGGTTAATTAAATGTATAGTAATTTGGTTTTTTTTATTTGTTTTGTTTGTTTTTTATGCAAAGATTTAATATTATTATAGATCTAATTTTTTCATGGATATTCTTGTATTCAAAAACAGATATGCTCCAAGACAGGGTTTTTCAACCGGTGTGCCGCGGCACACGAGTGTGTCATGAGTGTTTGAGGACGGTTGATCATCCTCTTATATCTTTATTCTATTACTTTAATATTGTTGGTTTTAATTATGCTACACTTGTAGTACATTTTCACTATTCCTTTTCTTTTAAAATTTAAATGATAAAATAATTATATGTTTATATACTGATGGTGTACATCGATCAATTTATTGCCCAGCTCACTGTGCCATGAGATAAAAAAAAAAAGTTGAAAAACTCTGCTCTAAGACAAGTAATGGCCGTTTAGTACCAGATAACACTAAACAAAGTTACAGGTCTCCTTCTCTCTTTTTATCATGTCTATGTTTTAAGGTTTTCATTTCTCTAAAAGAAGAGGCCCTATCAATGATGCTGATAGCTTTATGATTTAGTGCGTCCAGAGACGCGCATATTTGCTTTGAATGAGTCCCCGGGAAAATTAATGGGCACCAACCAAAGTTTCTTAATAGATTTCTTAATAGATTGTAGGATTTTTAAATTTATGATCTGGGGAAACACCTAAAGCCGTTTAACTCCTATCTTGTAATATACCCTGTGTAATTCGTTTCTAAGAAACTATTGAAATGTATCTACAGTTAGTTTGAAACGATGAGGGAAGAAAAAAGAAAAAACACGATTTTACTGCGTCCTCTTAGATTTTTGTGCGTCAGGGACGCAGGGCGAGTACCTATCAGCATATCTGCCGGTTGTGCAATATTTGAAGTTTTGGTTACACATGCTATTGCAAGAAGACTTTATATTTGCTGAGTGCTCAAGAAATACTGCCTTGTGCCAGACATTGGTCTTGTTTAACAAATGCTTATCCCTAACCCAATCTAGGTTAATAGTGTTTGTGAATGCTATTTTTAATTGTGAAACTACACGCTAACCTTGAAAAGAGCAATGAACGTAAAAATCATGGCTAGAGGCTATTTACTTCATTTTATCAACATGACAGACATGCGAATTAATAGCTTGTATGAAAATGTTCAGCGAGTCTTGACAAGAGAGCGAAAACAACATTTTGAGGACCAACTAATTATTGCTCCCCCCTCCCGCAATTAGGATTATTCACAAGTCCCTTCCCCCTCCCCCTTAATAAGATACTGTGTATACTAGATATTTAACACGTACCCCACGTGTACAGGTTAGGCACAAGGCCCTATTAATGTTGGACCACCCACGAGCCGAGACTCATGGGTAGCGGGTGCAAAAATGCGTTGATCTTGTCGGCATCCCCCCCTCAAGGAGAGCGTCTCAGGCACCGGGCAATAAACCCAGTCCTGCCCCTTTAAAATCGAGGAGGTAGGTATTGCCTGGGGGGATAGCCTCCTGGGATCAACGCTGTTAATTGTAGCCACGGTCCAGGGCCGGAGCCACTGGGCCCCCGCCCCAAGAGGCAGGTGTGTGCATGCTCATATAGACATGTATTTACCCAAACCCCTCCTGGCAGAGTTCCGTGGTGTAGTGGCTATCGTGCTGGATTACGATATCGTAGTAAGAGAGTTCGAACCCCAGTAGCGCTATTACGTTCGTTTTCGGACAAATACCCTTAGGCATTTCTACGGCATATCCGTTTTAATTTTGACGACGATTTGCAAGTTTAACCAAAAACTCTGCAGTTTATTAAGAAACTTTAGTTGGGACCCATCAAATTTTCCGGGGACTCATTCAAATCATACTTGTGCGTCCCAGGACGCACTAAATTAAAAAGCTATCAACATCACTAGAAAGGCATGAACTTTCTCATTCTCCCAGCTATGTTCTTCAAGGAGAGCTTTGGCAGTATATGACACGAAGTTTGACATACAAATAAACCAAACCAATCCCTCCGGACGAGCAGGATGCGACCCAGGGTCAATTTTTAAGTCTTCGCCTATCAAATTTCCCCCACGACTGTACCAAAATTTCTTGGTAATTTCATAGTTCACTATCTATTCACTTCAGAACTCATTCTTTTTAAACAAAGTCCAATTATTATTGTAATCCGAGCCTTCCACTCAATTATAATGAACTAACCATCAGTTTTTGGGTTATTTCCTATAAGTCTAACATGATCAAAGGGAAACTACTCTTGATTGATAAATTATTTATTTATTGATTGATATACTAGGAAAAAAGAAGACTGTTAGGGTTAGGGTAAAATAATTTATCAGCCAAGAGGGATTCCCTTTGATCATGTTAGACTTATAGGAAATAACCAGTTTTTGTAATTTGCTTACGGTAGGATCGCAGTAGTTAGAGAGCCGATGTGAGCGATATAAAGTAGGCAAAGAGTTAAACGAAGTTTTTAACAGGTTTGAATTCAGTTTTTTTCTAAACAGATTGCCATAATAAAATCAAAAGAGCCCGGTCTACCCTATTATTTTACTCTTAACCGGAGAGAGAATAGTTGGATCCATACCTTTCCCAAGAGTATTACTATTAGATCTATATGAAATACAAGCAAGCTCTCCTACTGTAAACCACTGGCAGCGGCTCCCGCACATGTTACTAGTTTACACTGAATAATACAAAAATAATATGGCTTTATTTCAATAGAATAGGGCCGGTTTAGCTCAGTCGATAGAGTGCTCGGCTGGTAACCTGAAAGTTCCTGGTTTGATACCGGCCCTCGCCAACTCAGCGTATGAGTAGCGCAGGGATCTGTGCGGTAAAGTGAGGAGCTGATGGTAGGTGTGACGTTCAGTCTCAGATGCTAAAAAACAATCTCCTTATTCTAGCGCTAGTAAAAAGGGGATAGACTACCTCGCTGTCTAGTTGATAACGACATTAGGCCATCCCAACGACTTTATTTGAATGGAATGAGTTCTGAGTTGAATAGATAATGAACTTTAAAATACAGGTAAAAAAAATAAGAAAAGTTGGTACAGCCCGGGGGGGGGGTCGGTATGCAAAGAGTTAATGGATATATGACTGACAAAATGAAATAGCAAGTTATTGAAAACAAACATTTTGTCAATGTGATATTTTGATTGTAATTCAACTAAATTAGGGCCGGGTTAGCCGAGGCCACCGAAGTGGCCTTGGGTTAACTCAGTCGGTAGAGCGTTCGGCTAGAAACCACAAGGTACCTAGTTCGATACCGGCCCCCGCCAACTCAGCGTATGAGTAGCACAGGGATCTGTGCGGTAAAGTGAGGAGCTGAAGGTATGTGTGGCGTTCCACCTCAGATGCCAAAAAACACTCATTGGTCTAGCGCTAGTGAAAAAGGGATAGACCCCCCTCACTGATTGGCTGATACTGACTTTAGGCCACCCCGACGACTTTTTTTACGTTATAATTTTAGAATGTTAAGTCAGTACGTGGTTAGATATTGACTAAACTCAGCATAGTTTTGCACAAAGCCAGAAGTATGGACTATAGCTGCTAGGGTGTGACGTGATCAGACGATTGATCGGAAGGGGCCTCTCTGACCGCCCGTCTTGCCTAAGTAAGGGCCAAAGTGGAGTGTTGCTTGTCGTGGACTGTTCATCCACCAGGATTCCGTTCTTAAGCATCACTGGTCACCACCCACGGCCGCAATGCATTTCTATAGTAAAATCATATATATATATATATAAAATGCTATTTATTCATTATTTGTTGCTATATTACTTGTTATATTATTCATTGTTATATTTTATATATTATGTTTATTTTATAAATATTATAGAGTTGGCATTAAATAACCCACAGGGTTGATATGCCATTAAACCAAACCAAGTTAATAAGAATTAAAACAATTTGTAATGCATTTTTTTAATAAGTCCATTTCCAATAAATTTCTATATATGCTTTTTCAGCATTTGCTAAAACGCTATATAGAATGAATGAATTTTGACATATTTAATACAGCCTACCTATGATATCGCAGGTGAGGTTATGTGTGTGTATGTGTTATAATAAAAAATCATTTCCAAATGCATTTTATAATAAAAATCATTTCCAAATGCATTTTTATAATAAAAATCATTTCCAAATGCATTTTATAATAAAAATCATTTCCAAATGCATTTTTATAATAAAAATCATTTCCAAATGCATTTTATAATAAAAATCATTTCCAAATGCATTTTTATAATAAAAATCATTTCCAAATGCATTTTTATAATAAAAATCATTTCCAAATGCATTTTTATAGTAAAAATCATTTCCAAATGCATTTTTATAGTAAAAATCATTTCCAAATGCATTTTTATAGTAAAAATCATTTCCAAATGCATTTTTATAGTAAAAATCATTTCCATGTTTGCTTTTATACTATATAAAATGAATGACCGTCTTGTTTAATAAATCCTACCAATACGCCCCCGCCCCTGACGACTTTACTATTAAAACAACTTGTAATGCATTTCTATAGTAAATCCATTTCCAATAAATTTCTATATATGCGTTTTTAGCATTTACTGCATCGCTATATAGAATGAATGAATTTTGACATATTTAATATAGCCTACCTATGATATCGCAGGTGAGGTTATGTGTGTGTGTGTGTATGTGCGTGCGCGTAGAGCATGTGCGCATGGCCCTCCCCATTTCCCCCTCCCCCCATAAGAAAATGCCAAATAAAACTATGCAATGTATTATTGAAAGCCTTGTTTACCTTAAAGGTATCCATCCTCTCTACTAGAGAAACGGGGAGGGGGAGGAGGAGGAGGGAAACAAAAGCCACAAGAAAAATAACTATGAAATTGGTGAAAAGGTAGGAGTAAAAAGGCCTATTTTGTGAGGTAATAACAAAAGTTGAAAATACAACAACGGGGGGGGGGGAGAGATGCTGAATCAGCAAATTTTTACACAGGGAGAGTAAGGTGGAGGGAATAGAGAGAGAGGGGTAGAAAAAGGGAGAGGGAAAGAGTATAGTTATTAGGGAGTAATTTTTTTTTGCTCTTTTATTCATTTTAATCAAAATATCCAGAAAATTCCAAGGGCTTTTATCATTATCATCATTATTATTCTTTCTTACTATTATTATTATTTATTATTTCTTACTATTATTATTAATATTATTTCTTACTATTATTATTAATATTATTTCTTACTATTATTATTAATATTATTTCTTACTATTATTATTTCTTATTATTATTTCTTACTATGATTATTTCTTACTATGATTATTATTATTAATATTATTTCTTATTATTATTAATATTATTTCTTATTATTATTAATATTATTTCTTATTATTATTAATATTATTATTATTAATATTATTTCTTACTATTATTAAGTCTTATTTATTTCTTATTATTATTAATATTATTTTACTATTATTATTAATATTATTTCTTACTATATTATTATTATTATTTCTTACTATTATTATTATTATTATTTCTTACTATTATTATTATTATTATTTCTTACTATATTATTCTTATTATTTCTTATTATTATTATTTTCTTATACTTATTATTATTTCTTATACTTATTATTATTTCTTATACTTATTATTATTTCTTATACTTATTATTATTTCTTATACTTATTATTTCTTCTACTTCTTACTATTATTTATTTTTATTTCTTAGTACTACTACTATTATTATCTCTTATTATCATTATTAAAAATTTTTTAGAAAAAAAAAGAATCTATTCCAAATATCAAGGGGATAATCAAAGAAAATCTGTCAATTTCAATCTATACCTTTTACTGCTACAATTGAGATAATTGTAAAACAGAAAAGGGAAAGTGGAAACATAAGGAGATTCTTTCTTGTCATCTACTCTGCAACAATGGTAAAACTATAATGAACAGAATGCCAGGCATGTCAACATCTATGTGAGTCATTAGTAACATTTTTCCTTTATGTTGCAGAAATATGCAGAAAACAAGACAGCACTTTTCACGAACATGCAAAGTAGAAGGTGATATTCATGCATCCTATGAAAGATAGAGACTCAGATAGATAGAGAGATAGATAGATAGAGACTCAGATAGATAGAGAGATAGAGACTCAGATAGATAGAGAGATAGATAGAGACTCAGATAGATAGAGAGATAGATAGAGACTCAGATAGATAGAGAGATAGATAGAGACTCAGATAGATAGAGAGATAGATAGAGACTCAGATAGATAGATAGATAGAGACTAGATAGATAGAGATAGATAGATAGAGATAGAGAGATAGATAGAGACTCAGATAGATAGAGAGATAGATAGAGACTCAGATAGATAGAGAGATAGATAGAGACTCAGATAGATAGAGAGATAGATAGAGACTCAGAGAGAGAGACAGAGACTCAGAGAGATAGACAGAGACAGAGACTCAGAGAGATAGACAGAGACAGAGACAGAGAGATAGACTCAGAGAGATAGACAGAGACAGAGACTCAGAGAGATAGACAGAGACAGAGACTCAGAGAGATAGACAGAGACAGAGACTCAGAGAGATAGACAGAGACAGAGACTCAGAGAGATAGACAGAGACAGAGACAGAGAGACAGACTCAGAGAGATCAGAGAGATAGACAGAGACTCAGAGAGATAGACAGAACTCAGAGAGATAGACAGAGACAGATAGAGACTCAGAGAGATAGAGAGAGAGAGATAGACAGACAGAGAGATAGACAGAGAGACAGAAGATAGATAGAGAGACAGAGAAATAGATAGAGAGACAGAGAAATAGATAGAGAGACAGAGAAATAGATAGAGAGACAGAGAGACAGACTTGTGTATTTTGCTTGAAAATCTTTTTCATATACTTGATTGGAACTAAAACAATACTTGACTATTTTTTTTAAAGAAAATTCTGTGTTTTATGATAAAAAATTTTTTTTTAAATCAATAAATTCTCCTTTGCCGGTAATCAGCATGTGAATCGAGATATTTGGTAAAAAGAAAACAATAAAACATTTAAAGAAACATTTAAATAATAAATGATCTAGGTGGGTTTTGTATCATGATGCCTAGGCAAGCTAGTTTTGTAGATAAATTTACAAGTGCAGGGAGTTTGATCTCTCATTATAATAGCCTTGTGCCAGATAGATATGAAGTGACAAAGATAGACATGAAGAGGCAGAGATAGATAGACTGATATGTATAGACCGATATAGATGAACAGACCGAGATGGATAGATAGGTAAGCTATCTATCTCAGTCAGAGATAGATATGAATAAACAGATAAATACTTGAGTAAATAATTATAATTTTAAACTTGGCAATTTTTTTAATGCCATTACGTTTATATCGTAATTTTATTTCATTTTTTTTTGGGGGGGGGGGTTTGTTTTCAGATATATTTACCAATGCAGGCCGTTCGATTTTTCATTATTATAGGCCAGACTAAGGTAGAGAGTAAATAACTAAATATCATTTTAAACTAACGATTTGCTTAATACCTATACTTTCACATTGCAATTTTATTATTATTATTATTATTTTTGCAGGTGAATTTACTAGTGCAAGGTGTGTGAAGTCATTATCATCACCTTGTGCCAAACTAAAATAGAGAGTAAATAACCAATTATTTTAAGAAAACCATTTTTTTTTCATGCCAGTACCTTTAAAGTACAATTTTTATTATTACTTGTATATATCAACTTTGAATCCAGCCAACACATTCTCAAATGCCTATAATTTCCCACTAATTCTGCTATCCCTCATAACATTTCTTATAAACTTGTGAGTCCCTCCTCCTACTACTACTACTATGCTTAGAAAGAACTACAGAAACATCTCACCACTTCACACCTGATGATGGAATTAGGTAGTGCTGAAAGTACTAGTACTTTGGTGGATTCATTCACCAATTCTACTCCAACATAAAAAGATGGCCAGACAATTGGAAAGGATAAAAAAGAAACTCATCAGACAGGAAATGTCTGTAGAGTTCAACAAAACATATATATATATATATATATATATATATATATATATATATATATATATATATATATATATATATATATATGGGGATTTGTTTAGTCAGAAGAGCACCCGCCTTGTAATCTCAAAAGTTCCTGTTTTGATACCGGTCCCTGCCTACCCAGCGGATGAATAGCACAGATTAGGTAATCTGATCCGTGCAGTAAAGTGGGGAGCTGACGGTAGGTGTGACACTTCACATCAAAAACAATCTCCCTGGTCTAGCGCTAGAAAAGGAGATAGACTCCCTCACTGTCTGATACTGACAATAAACCACTACCAACTTTACTTATATATATATATATATATATATATACATACATACATGTGTTATACTCCTAGGAAAAATGTTTCTCTCTACCATGGTTTCGGTGTTCAAGGTACACCTTCATCAGGAGAACTCCTGAGGATATAAATGCTCTATATTTTTACGAAATATATTGAACCCTTTTGGATTAACTACTAATGCTACTACAGAGAAAACATGGTAGCAACTTTTGATGAATATATATATATATATATATATATATAATATATATATATATATGGGTGTGTGTGTGTGTGTGTTGTATACATTTTATCATAAAAAAACATTCACATAAAAATGGGTTTGATTTCCCATAAACCGTTGCTAAATTTCCTTTAATGCGAATCTATCAAAAGATTGACAAGAAAGAAAAATTTTTGTTTCAATATCATTTTATAAGAGACTATAAAATTATTGTTTCAGCTTTGGTTATAGAGTATTAAAATATATTGCTTCCAAGTAGGTAGCAAGAAAATTCTAAAATGTTCAGCTTCTGCTAAACAGAAAGTATCTACCAAGTCTGTAAGGTTCATTCATTTTTAATTAACCCAGTAGCATGAGGTTTCATTATTGAATCAATTTTTATACACACACACACACACACATATATAAAGGTGTGTTATAAAAGTATCAAGATTGAAGCTGTATTTACCAAGATAGAAATAAATAATGAAGGGAACGTTAATTTTTTCAGAATACAAAGTGTTACAAAAAGTACAAAAAATCTTGATTTTTTTTTTTAACACACACACACACACCTTATATATATATATAAGAAATTTGAAAAACGAAGTGTTCCAAAAATAAGATGAATTTATTTAGCGACGCTTTTTTTTCTTTCTAACTCCTGTCATCTACAAAACATCCATCAATTTCTTCACCACATATTCTATCCTGATGAAGGTTTAAATAAACCGAAACGTTCAAATTTCTTAATATTGTCAGATTTATTTCATATTTACTCACATATATATGTATATATATATCACACACAGATCTATGTGTGTCAGTGTGTACACAGTTAAATGTAACCAATGCTATTAAAAAAAAAAAAAAAAAAAAAAAAAAAAAAAAAAAAAAAAAAACTACATTAGTATCTCTGAAATAAAAAATTAAAAAATCTCAACTCTACATTTGAAAATGACCGATGATGGTTGGAGAATGGCCAGGAAGAAAATTTTGGACAATTTCTATACTCAAAGTCAAAAATAACATGTTGTCTTGTACAAAGACAGAAGAAAATTGGTAAAAAGAAAAAAAAAAAGGATTAAAACAAAACCTTGTTTACAAAATTGATATAATTCATTAAGTCATAGTGCTCAATGCATAAATATGTAGAGCAATATTACAATATATTATCTATTATAAGTAAGTAAAGTCATCAGGGTGGCCTAAAGTTGGTATCAGCCAGACAGCGAGGGAGTCTATCTCCCTTTTCACTAGCATTAGACCAAGGAGGTTGTTTTGGCATCTGATGCAGAGCACCACACTTACCATCAGCTCCTCACTTTACTGCACAGATCCCTGTGCTACTCTTACACAGAGTTGACAAGAGCCAGTATTGAACCCAGAACTTTGTGGTTTCTGGTCGGATGATCTACTGATTGAGCTAAACCTGCCCTTATAAAAAAATGTAAAAGAGTTTAATTCTGTGTTGCGAGTCTTTACCCCACCTTATATTTACATTTTTTGTAAAAATTGATATACATACATACATACATACATATAATTATTTATATCAGGAAAATGTAGATAAATCTGGAGGTATATAAATATATGAAAAAATCTGGAAAAAAAAAAAACCAAAAAAAAAAAACCAGGTATTCAGACTTCTATAATAGAATTATCCTGATATGTTGAGATTATATATATATATATATAAGGTGTGTCAAAAAAGTATAGAGATTGAAACTGTATTTACCAAAATAGGAATGAACAATAAATGTAACGTTCATTTTTTCAGAATACAGAGTATGTCAAAAAGTACAGATTTTGAAGCTGTATCTACCAAGATTGAAATGAAGAATGAATGAAATGTTAATTTTTCAGAATTGACAAGGTGTGTCAAAAAGTACAGAAAATCTCTACTTTTTTGACAACTTGTGTCATATATATATATATATATATATTAGTTGAATTCAATTCTAATGTACTTCCAGTGATTTTGTAATATGTTATAAAATCAGTATTTATTGATCATTAGAATAATGTTGATCACTGAATAGTAAGTAACCAAAGGTTTTGTGTGTGTGTGTGTATAATATATATATATATATATATATATATATATATATATATATATATATATATATATGGGAGAAATATGAGGAGGTTAATCCGACAATATGTGGAGAAAAGTAGACAAACACTGGATGTTTGTCGACGATGCAACATTTCGGTCATTTAGACCTTCTTCATAACAACCTGTGTTTGTCCACTTCTCTCGCTCATATATATATATATATATATATATATATATATATATATATATGACAACAGTTGAATTACTGGGAAGGAAATTTGAAGAGCTATTAAAAATAATTTGTAAATAAAATGTTTTGACATCTTCACTTTTTTATGCCTTGTTTTGTTTTGGTCTCTTGTATCAGCTGGTGTGTACTACCCCACCACCGACCAGGGTACAACCCTGCTTGAGGGCTCTAGAAGAGCAGATATCATTTTTTATAAACACTACTCTATTAAAATTGACATGTAGTAGAGTGCCATCCCAATATCATAGATTTCGTGGGGTGGGGGCTGAAACCCTAGCATCAGCTCTGACTTGTATTGTTTATAATTTTAGCAGCATCAATGATAATTTGTGATTATTTTCAATCAATAAATTTTTTTTATCTGTTTTGTCCACTAGAACAGTTTTATATATATATCTCAATCACATACGTAGGTATTTACCCAACCAATTCGCCACAGGTAGAATGTGACACAAGGTCACGAATATGGAGCATGTGTGAGAGTGAGTGAGTGAGTGAATGTGAAAGTGAGTGTGTGTGTGTGTGTGTGTGTGTGTGTGAAGTGTGTGAAAGTGTGAGTGTGTGAGTGTGTGAGTGTGTGAGTGTGTGTGTGTGTGTGTGTGTGAGAGTGTAGAGTGTGTGTGTGAGAGTGAGCGAGAGAGAGAGAGTGTGTGTGTGTGAGAGTGAGTGAGAGTGTGAGTGTGTGTGAGAGTGAGTGAGAGTGTGAGTGTGTGTGAGAGTGAGTGAGAGTGTGAGTGTGTGTGAGAGTGAGTGAGAGTGAAAGTGAGAGAGAGTGAGAGTGAAAGTGAGAGAGAGTGAGTGAGAGTGTGAGTGAGAAAAATGGAAGTGAATCCGACAATTATGTTGAAAGATAAATGAAAAGAATGTTGTATGGAGAAAAAAAAAAATTATTTATTGAAATGCCAACATGTGTTTCAACCTTGAATACATAGTATCCTATTTAGAATTATTTTAAATATAAAATAAAATAATACTAATAGAGAAACATAAAATTAGAGTGTACAAAAAGCGGTCGTCTTTGGGAGCAGGATATTCATAAATACAGGATATCTATTGGCGGTATGGCCTATTGTCGATATCAGCCAAACAGTGAGGGAGTCTATCCCCTTTTTACCAGTGCTATACCAAGGAGACTGTTTTTAAGTCTGGGGTGGAGCGTACACCTACCATCAGCTCTTTACCGCACAGATCCCATGCTACTCATGCACTGAGTTGGCGAGAGCCGGTACCAAACCAGGAACCTTGCGATTCCTAGGCAAGGTCTCTAACGACTGAGCTAAACCAGTCAGGAAGCATTTTTAGAAACTGTTGGATCTGATCAAACCATTTTCCCCCCCAAATGGAGAAGGGGCCTAAGATTTTTTTTTTCTTCTATTCACACCTTCAGTCTTTTTATTTATACTATAATTAGTTTCAACTTTATATAACCCCCACCGATATTTTGCACCCCAAAAATAAGGGGGAGATCAAAGTTAAGTGACCTGGAAAAAAGTTTAAATAAAATAACTGATGCTTTATAAAATGCATGCATTGATAATTTCATAAAACTCAGATAATTCCCTGATTTTTGGTAAATTCTTTTGAAACGGGGGGGGGGGGATTTGTTTTGTAAAAACATGTACCTTTCGACAAATTGAGTATACCTAGTATATACACAAATATATTATATATATATATATATATATATATATATATATATATATATATATATATATATATATATATATATATATATATATATATATATATATATACACACACACACACACACGTTAGTGTGTGTATATATGTTTGTGACTATATGAATGTGTGTATATATGTTTGTGTCATATATATATATATTGTGATGTGTGTGTTTCCCCTTAACTTTTATATGTTGTATCCTTGAAAAAAAACTTTTTTTTCAATCAGGGGGTGGATTAAATTTTTTTTTGTAAAATACGGATTTTATGACAACTTTGGCAGTGCCTAGCTCTAATCAAACCATCCCCCCCCCTTAAATGGAGAAGGGGGCCTAAGATTGATCCAAATACTTCATCACCAAGGGAGTGGAAAATGTCTTGGTGTAAATAAAAGAGAGAGAAAGAATGGTGAAATCTTGGCAGATATTTTCACAGAAAATCCCCAACTAAAAATTAAGAAAACAAAACAAAAACAAAAAAAAAAAAAAACAAAAAAAAACATCTTGACCAATCCTAACTGTTAGGCGAACCCTAGTGAAATATTTTTCTAGTTCCAGTTGAATGGAAGGAAGCCAGGTCCTAAAAATATTTGAATGGGGGGTGATGAGAGATAAAATCTGACAAGATGAACTGTCTCTATTTTTACTTACCAATTTAAAGATACAAGCTCTGTATTATAAATTTTTATTTTTTTTAGATTTAGTCCTTAGGATATGTTCCAAATATTAACTAAATCTTGTCATTAAATGCTACCACTGTATATATAATTCCACCCAAATATAAAAAAGTTGGCCAGGCACCTTTCCATCAGTTCTCCTCCTTCCAGCCTCCACATCCATTAATACAATTTGAAAAACTGGAACACATCACCCTGTTGATGGCACTTCGAAGTGCCAAAAGTACTCGGGACATGAATTTTGGTGGACTAATCCATGAATTCCACCCAAATATTAAAAAGTTGGCCAGGCACCTTTCCCATCAATTCTCCTTCCAGCCTCCACATCCATTATATATATGTGTGTGTGTGTGTGTGTGTGAAACGTGGGGGTAGCTAAGTTGAAGAATTGGTTATTCTTTATACTGTGGTGGGAGAAAATTGTCATTATATATATATGTATGTGTGTGTGTGGTTGAGATTAGAGGAAAAAAAGTGGATATAACAACACAACTAAATTCAATTGATATTTCACTTCATTATTGGCTGAAGCTTTTCAAAACTTTAATGTTATCCATATATTCATCCAATAAATTTTGAAAAAGCTTTTTTGTTGGATTTATTCAATCCTTCACTCCTCACATTATACAAGATTAATAATATATCCTTAAATATTTCAGAGTCCCCTATAACTAAACTAATAGTCTTTAGTATAAAAATGAATAAATACTAACGTTTGTTTGGTTATTTTTCAGTCCTTACTAGACATTATCTAAATCTAACAAGTTTAATAATATTTCATTAAATATCTTAGAATACCCATAACAAAATCTAATTTCTAGTATAAAAAAAAAATAAATAAATCTTAATTTTCTTAGTTATTACTAATTAGTCCTTTCTTCCTTACTTATTAATACTTTAAAAAAAAAAAAAATAAATAAATAAAAACAAAAAAGGCTTAATAGTATATTTCTATATAAATATTTTAGTCCCCCCATAACTAGACTAATAGTCTTTATTCTTTTGTACAAATAGATAAATAAATAAATAAATAAATAAATCTAACCATTTTTTAGTCCTTACTAGATCTTCCAAAACTTACCTAGATGTTGTCATTAATACTAATAAGCTTAATATATCCTTAAATATTCTAGTAGAATCCCCATAACAAAAACTAATCTAGTATTAAAAAAAAAACTACCATATTTTTTAGTCCTTATTTAGATGTTTAAAACAATAACTATATCTTTTAATTAATACAAAGCAAAAGGCTTAATATATCCTTAAATATCTTAGAATACTCATAACAAAAACTAATCTCTAGTATAAAAATCTTACCATTTTCTTAGTCATTACTAGGTCATTAATACTAACAAAAGGCTTAATGATATATCGATTCTTTTAAAATATTTTTAGTTGAACCACCATAACTAGACTAATAGTCGTTAGTATAAATAAATAATTCTTACCAATTTTTAAAAAAATCCTTACTAGATGTTCCAAACCTTACCTAAATCTTGTCCATACTAACAAAAGGCTTAATGATATATCCTTATGTCTGCCAAATTGTTGACTAGTTTTCATTTTAAAAACGAATTAAAATTAATTAAATCGATTATTTAAGGTCAAATTTTTTGTCTAAGTCGAAAAGCAGTAACGTAAGTATTTTTTCCGTCAATTTTGCACAAATATATGGTAAACATGGTCGTACACACTGCATACGGATTTTATGTTATCTTAGGACCTAAGATAACGTAAAATCCGTATTTTACAAAATAAATTTACCGCACCCCCAATTGAAAAAAAAAAAAACCAAAAATCAGGGAATTATCCGATTTTAATGAAATTTTCAGTGTTGATTTATCAATGAATGAATTTTATAATGCATCAGTTATTTTATTTCAAAACTTTCTATTTAAGGACCTTAAATATTTTTAGTAGAAACCCCATAACTAATACTCTTTAGTACAAATAAACTAGACTTTCGTCTAATTAGTTTATGTATACTAAAGATTATTCGTAATAAATAAATAAGCAAAATATCTTAAAATCAAAATATATGGAAATTATTATCCATTGTGAAAAGGAGGAGGAATTAAGAAAGTTATTTTTAGTCATTTCACTCAAAGAAAAAAGAAAAGGAGAAAAAAAAAACGTGCAGGAGTCAACAGATATATGACCACGTGAGAAGTAGTCTTAAGCTTGGCTTGGTTTGACACAAACACAAGATAAGAAAGTACGGACACCCGGTGAGAATCGAACTCATTACTGAGAAATTAATCTGCTTGCTAAGCATTTTACAACGAACACAACGAGGTGCCCGCAATGTGCGAAGAAAGTAGTTGGGGGAGGGGGATAGTGAAAAAATAATAATGAAAAAAACAGTTGATATCTTTTAACTTCTTCAAAAACATGTTCGCAAAATAGAAAATGTGACATGCTTTTAAGAAAGCGTGTTTGTGTGTAGTGTGATGGGGGAGTGATTAAACGGTCTCTCGCCCCCCCCTCTTCTATCAAGATTTATTTTTGATACTTCTACATTAGCCCCTTTTTTGTTTGTTTTTTTCTCTTCGTTATTATGGTCATCTACTCGTAGCGTGCTCACCCCGCAGTCAGAACACGTTCAATACAGGTAGTGATTTCGATCTTCGACGAAGGTCTCACTTTTTTTCGTGGCCTTGAGTAAGCGATGAATTTTGCTAACATGGGAGTGGGCACGTGTTGTTTGACTAAGAAAAAGCGATTGTTTTGGGGGAAATAAAGATATCTTCATTATTTTTTTTTTAATACAGAAATGTGCTTTGTTATCTCAATCTCTTACAAAATACACATACATATATTTTTTCCAGCAATTATATGGTTTCAAATAACTAAAAGTCATTTGTAAACATAACAATTATGTAGCGTCAAGTATATATATATATATATATATATATATATATATATATATATATATAAAATACTTGTATTCCTTTAATTGTATGAGAGTTATTATCTTGCAACACCCTCTGATTAAAAATCAGACGGTCCAAATCCTCCAAGTTGAAATCTAAAAATGTAAATCCTTGCTATCTGGTGTCACTTATTTGCCAAATTCTTGTCAACACCCTTTTTGAGAAATAATTTTTTTTTTTTAAATACAAAATTGCTTTTTTTTGGGGGGGGGTATATTCTAAAAAAAAAAAAAAAAAAAAAAAAAAAAAAAAAAAAAAAAAAAAACGAATTATCTCAATATCTTTCAAAACACGCACACACACAAAAGGTTAAAAAAAATGACCTTTCCAACTAAAATACTTTTTAAATAAAAAATGTAAAAAAAAATAATTAAAAAAACGTTGCTAAATTAACAGACAAGTGCTTGTATTTACAAATAAGACGACTATTTTTATAAGTTTTTTTTTTCTTTACAATATCCATCTAGAAACTTACCACGCACGTTTTTTTTTTTTTTTTTAGAGTAAACATTCGATTGTTGAATGAATAATAATAACTATTTTTTCTTTTTCTTTTAATAAATAAATAAAAAGTTATCCAAGGCTTACTCACCAGAAGTAGAGAGACTGGTGGTGGAAGGAGTAGTAGTACTAGTAGCGTTCATGTGTAGAGGATAGCCAGCAGATCGGCAACCATTCCCTAAAAGCCACATGATTTTTCAGAATAATTTCTCGGGTAAATGTAGACTCAGCAGTCGACGAGAGATACACAAAACACAGCAAGCACAAATAGAGAAGAAAAAAAAATAATCTTTTTAAAAATGCTTCTTGTGTATATATGTGTGTGAGTGGCTGGGCTGAATGACGGTATGGGAGTGTTTAGCAGTAGTAATAATATTGTCCAACAGCAGGAGGAGGAGGAGGAGGTGGAGATGGAGATGGAGGAGGAGGAGGGAGGGTGCGGAAGGAGTAGCTTAGATAGTGACGTATAATGAAATTTAATTTTTTCTGAATGAGGGGAAAAAAAAAAAAAAAAAAAAAAAAAAGTTCTTAAGAATGGGGCGAAATTTTGAACTTTCAAACTACTAGAAATTAAAAGAAAAAAAAAAAAAAATTTAGCTATAAAAAAAATAAAAATTAAAAAAATAGACCATCGTTAACCTTTATTAATTTATTTTGAATGAATTCCATTTCAATCACACCCACCCCCACCCCCCCAAAAAGAGAAGGGAAAGCAAACGTGAGGGGCACGTGCTTATTTTAAACCAGTTGCACGAATTCTTTGACTCGTGAATTTACCAAAAACAGTTTGGGATGAAAGTGTAACATCAGTCTAAAAGTTGGATCAACAATTTTTTTTTTTTTCAAATTCCAAAAGTCTGTTCATTTTTTAATGTGTAAAAAAAAAAAAAAAAAAAAAAAAAAAAAAAAAATCAATGTCGTAGTGAAATTCATCACTAATTAGAACTGAGCTTATTCTCGTAGTGACCACCCCAAGGTTAAAGAGCCCAGTTTGCCCTACTATTTACCCATAGTTGGAGGGAGAGTAGTTTGATTCATACCTTTCCCAAGAGTATTAGCACTATGTGAAATGCAAAAAGAAAGACAGAATTAAGTCAGAAATAGATCACTAATTAGGACTGAGCCTATTCTAGTAGTGACCACCCCAAGTGGAGTTTAACAGGTTTGAATTTAGAGTTTTCCTTCTCCTAGACTGGTTGCCTAACCAAGGTTAAAGAGCCCAGTCTGTCCTATTTTACACATAGCTGGAGGGAGAATAGTTGGATTCATACC
>CM042177.1:27600803-27610803 GCA_023376005.1 Doryteuthis pealeii | reverse complement strand
GGAGAGAAAATAAGCATTTAAAATACTTGCTTCTAACTGGGTTTGAACACCTGGTTCATGGAAAATTATGTTTCATATCTTATACACTATTATCACTAGCCAAAAAGTGCACCCTCTGGGCACAAGTATTTGAGTTTTAATACAATTAAATGCTATACTGAAAGGCTAATGAAATTAAATACGAACACAAAAAAATGACAATGAGGTCAGTAAATCTACTGTTGGTTTGAATAACAGTAGCTAACTAAGTACAACTTAAGCAGTGCCCAAGACAGCTGGTATATATAGAAATCAAGAATAACCCATTCATGAATTTGGGTGATTCCATTCCTTGAGTTCTGATTGGCTGCTTAACTGCTTGATTTGAATGACATTGTGGAGTCATATATATCCTGTCATTCTGCAGTAGACTTTGTAACTATTCAGATCTGTATTTAAGTTACAACCGTTTGTTGCCTTGTCTTTCCAGTTCGACGGTAATTGGAACTTTAATTCTTCACTTTTACTATATTCTAATTGATTTCAATATAAAATTATACCTAGGATTGCTTTTAATACGTTTGAGAATGAAACAATAATTAGTATTATTCGGACTATTGTCCTCATCTTCATCTCTACAACGTTTCAGCCGATGTGCCCTCCGGCCTTCTTCAGGTATTTCTTGTCAGACTCGGGAACCATCTCAGACTCAGGAAGCTTCTTTTCGGACTCGGGAGCCATCACGGAGCTTTGAACCTAACACTTTATTCAGTCCACAGGGGTATCCTGTTCTCATTCCGCTAACCATAGCTGGGGTAAAGGTGTTAAGCTGTGTTAATCATTATTCTATGTCATGGGTTTGAACACCTTGTGGCCCTTGACCAGGATTGAACCTGCAGTCTAGAGATAACTCACTTAGAATTGTCTTAACCTAGCTCCTTTATCCACTAGGCTATGTGTCCAATTGGACACACGAGTGTGAATACCAAGAAATGAAACAATAATATTATAAATCAATAACACCAAGTAATTATTTATTAAACATGATTTTATTAAAACTTATATTAAAATTATTCAAACCATATACTATGTAATCATTTATTTCTTAATGATATATATATAAAACACACACCACAAGATTTTCCCAGCTAGACCTTGTTGATAAATCCTTGTTGATAAATAAGATGCTAAATAAGATTAAATAGTGATTATTTAATAACCATTGAGAATATATCATAAATAGATAAGGGAAGTGTGACGTTGGTAGTGACGTAGTTTTGATTACAGACAGACACACTATCTCCATTATAATAAGATATATCAACCACAAGACAAGCCCCTGAACAAAATTAAAGAGAAGAGGAGAAAATCGAAAGAGATAGAAAAATAGTGTTATACCAATTTTCCTTTAAGAATTTGTTTAAAAAATCAATATTGAAAATCCTTGCTTCAAACTGGGTTTGAACACCTGGCAGCAGGGAGATTTGTAACTATCTTAGCCACAAGACAAAGCCCTTGAATAAAACTAAAGATAAGAGAGCAATAGAAAGAGTAGGTTACACCAATCTCCCAATGGGAAGGGCCATACTCCCTTGGGGGGGGGGATCAACATTTAAAAATACTTGCTTCTAACTGGGTTCGAACACCTGGTATCATGGAAAATTATATCTCAACCACAAGACAAGCCCCTGAACAAAGAGAGAGAGAGAGAGAGAGAGAGAGAGAGAGAGAGAGAGAGAGAGAGAGAGAGAGAGAGAGAGAGAGAGAGAGAAGAGAGAGAGAGAGAGAGAGAGAGAGAGAGAGAGAAGAGAGAGAGAGAGAGAGAGAGAGAGAGAGAGAGAGAGAGAGAGAGAGAGAGAGAGAGAAGAGAGAGAGAGAGAGAGAGAGAGAGAGAGAGAGAGAGAGAGAGAGAGAGAGAGAGAGAGAGAGAGAGAGAGAGAGAAAGAGAGAGAGAGAGAGAGAGAGAGAAGAGAGAGAAAGAGAAAGAAGAGAGAGAAAGAAAAAAGAGAAAGAAAAAGAAAAGAGAGAAAGAGAAAGAGAAAGAGAAAGAGAAAGAGAAAGAGAAAGAGAAAGAGAAAGAGAAAGAAAGAAAAAAAGAGAAAGAAAAAAAGAAGAAAGAAAAGAGAAAAAAGAGAGAAGAAAGAGAAGAAAGAGAAAGAGAAAGAGAAAGAAAGAAAAAGAGAATTACAATTTTCCCTTAAAAACTTGTTAAAAAAAAAAAAAAAAAAAAAAAAAAAATCAATTGAAAATCCTTGCTTCAAACTGGGTTTGAACACCTGGTAGCAGGGAAATTTGTAACTATCATAGCCACAGGGCAAGCCCCTGAACAAAGCTAACACAAAGGGATAGGAAGAGCGTGTTGCATCAATTTTCCCAATGGGGAGGGCCTTACTAACTTTTAAATTTTTTTCTTTTTTCTTAGAGAAACATTTAAAATCCTTGCTTCCAAACTTTAATAAAAGGAAGAAAAATAATTACAGAAACTAACAAAGCTAAAAACAAAGGAAGAATAAGAAGTATAGAAAGAGTATGTTACAGTAATCTTATCAATGGGGAGGGCCTTACTACCTAGGGAAAAAAATCATTTAAAATCCTTGCTTCTAACTGGGTTTGAACACCTGGTAGCAGGGTGTTTGGTTTTGTTTATTTTTTTTGTTTACAGCATATCAGTTTTTAAATAAATTCATTCTTAATGGATACTCAATTTTTTTTTATAAATACATTTTTCTATTTAACCCATAGAAGGGACTCTAACAGGTACTACCACTCGGGGTCAGAGTGGACCAGGGAGCAATGGTGATGAAGGAGTGTTCCACATTCCCCAAACCTCCAGAACTGGAACCTCACCATCAGATAGAGTTTAACATCATTCCCAGGACATGTAGACCCTCAGCCATCATCTTCTAGCAACCATATGATAAAAAGGCTTGCCATAAGGGCAATAGGGTTGGGAAAATCATATAGGTGCTAGGGCTTGAAGTGACCAGTCGATTGATCGGAGGGGGCCTCTCCGACCGCCCGTCTACTAGCCCAAGTAAGGGCCTAAGTGGAGTATTGCAATTCATGGACTGCTCAACCTCCTGGGTTCTATCCTTAAGCACCATGGGTAGCCACCCACGGCCAACAGGCAGCCCCATTGGGGGAGTCTTACCCTTCTGCAGAGGTGCAGTCGGTGCATTCTAACACCCCAGCCAACAGGGCGGGGTAGCAGGGGTGATTTAACTATCTCAGCTACAAGGCAAAGCTCATGAACAAAAATAATAAGAGAGATAGAAAGAGTGTGCTGCACTACATCTCTTACTTGCACCATTATTTGAGGAAATAGCATCAAAGATCATCTACTAAAATACACCAATGGGGAGGGCCTTACTAACTTAAAACATTTAAAATCCATGGATCTACTCACTAAATAACAAAAATGGACAATAGGGTAGGTTGATTTTTCACTTTTTAAAAAAATATCAAATTCTCTCAAACAGCAAAAAATTGTGTGTTTTTGAATCCCAATACCAAAAACAACATCTCGTACTTGCACCATTTTTTGAGGAAATAGCATCAAAGATCATCGACTAAAATGCACCAAAAACTTCTTGGTTTCGCAATATTTAGCCTATAAATTGGTTAGAAAATTCAGCAATTTCAATATTTAAAAACAGAAAAGCTTGTCATTTTAAAACAAAACGAGTAATATATTATAGCTAGAATTCAAATTGAAAATATGCCCTCATCACCACAGACACATTCAATTTGCTAAATTTTACCTAATAAGTAAGCTATAACAGTTACATTAATTATTAATCCAAGTACATCTGTATAATAATGCCGATTCTTCATCTCAGAAATGGCAAAAACATGATCAAGATGAGGATACTAGTCCAAGTAGATCAGAGTATAATAATGATAATTTCTCATCTCAGAAATGGTCAAAACATTTTGACTAGTATCCTCATCTTCATTATTATAGTCAAAGTAAATGAGTGTATAATAAGATAGTTTCCTCATCTCGGTTGTTATAGTAACAATGTTTTGGCAAAGTACATGAGCATTCGGCTAGTTCGATACCGGCCCTCGCCAACTCAGCGTAGGAGTAGCACAGGGATCTGTGCGGTAAAGTAAGGAGCTGATGGTAGGTGTGGCGCTCCACCTCAGACGCTAAAATAATCTCCTTGTCTAGTGCTAGTGAAAAGGGGGATAGTCTCCCTCGCTGTATGGCTCATACCGACATGAGGCCACCCTGACGACTTACTACATATCTATTAATAATGGAGATTCGCTTCAGGGTTTTTGTAACAAAAATTTACGTCACTGCTTACGTCACATTACCCAAAATCGTCATAACAGAATAAAATGTATTCTATGTTATGACAATAAATACACTGAAAATTTGAACATGCAACATTAGACAGTCCTCATTGTTTTTTAAAACAATTTTTAATAAATACATGACTGGTATTATATATCTATATATAGTTTGTTTTATTTTAATACATATTTAAAGTTTACATTTCAAATTGTTTTATTTTTAATCCTTTAATGAATTTGATGATTTTACTTACTTAGGGTACAAACTCGCTGACATTGGATTTTTTACTCCCACCCCTCAGGCAATCCGTTTCAAAAATCTATTTTTACATCGCCCGGAGGGCGTTTTTCATTTTGTACTAGTATGTATAATGATAATTCCTCATCTCAGAAATGGTCAAAACATTGTGACTATAACAATCAAGATGAGGATACTAGCCAAAGTATATCAGTGTATAATAATTTTAAGTCTTCATCTGAGAAATGTCGAAAAAGTATTAAAATGTTTAGTTGAGAATTTGTTACCCTACAAGATAGGACAGTTTGCCAGTCTCAACAATAGAAGATAAGTAATTAAAGACAAATCACTATATAGATATAAAGATATGTTAAGTTTTATGGCTTTTTCTTTTTCTTTTATTTTTCCTCTTAGCTGACAAAGCATTAAATCTATTTATGTGTTTTACTAATTGAAAAAGCACAAAGAAATATGTAATTTCACAGAGTAATTCATTAGTAGCAGTTGCAAAAGAAGAATGGTTTTATGGAAGTAGGTGGATAATTCTCTTTACCTTTATAAAAAGAAATGGAGGGGAGAGAGAGACATTACGAGAGAGAGAGAGAGAGAGAGAGACATTACGAGAGAGAGAGAGAGAGAGAGAGAGAGAGAGAGAGAGAGAGAGAGAGAGAGAGACACACACACATTACAAAGAGAGAGAGAGACACACACATTACAAGAGAGAGAGACAGACATTACAAGAGAGAGAGAGAGAGACACACACACATTACAAGAGAGAGAGAGAGAGACACACACACATTACAAGAGAGAGAGAGAGACACACACATTACAAGAGAGAGAGAGAGACACACACATTACAAGAGAGAGAGAGACACACACACACACACACATTACAAGAGAGAGAGAGAGAGAGAGAGACATTACAAGAGAGAGAGAGAGAGAGACAGAGAGAGGAGAGAGAGACATTACAAGAGAGAGAGAGAGAGAGACATTACAAGAGAGAGAGAGAGAGAGAGACATTACAAGAGAGAGAGAGAGAGAGACATTAGAGAGAGAGAGAGAGAGAGAGAGAGACATTACAAGAGAGAGAGAGAGAGAGAGAGAGACATTACAAGAGAGAGGTGAATGATGTAAAATTAATGGCAGTGAAAATACATTATAAACCAGAAAAAGAATACACTTTTCAGTAGAGATAATTATTTCTTTTTAATTTGGACTTTAATTCTTTTAGATTCTGAAAAAAAAATTGCTATTACATTTATTGTTCATTCCTATTTTGGTAAATACAGCTTCAATCTCGATACATTTTTGACACACCTTGTATAAATTAAACAGTCAAACAAAATATTTAAAACATTGAAACATTTTAGAGACACTGACGAAAAAGGTAGGTCAATTTTTCACTTTTTTAAAAATATTGTCCATCTATGCAAAAGTTGTGTTAGTATACTGAATACCGATACCAAAAATTAGATCTTTTACTTGCACCATTGTTTGAGGAAATAGCATCAAAGATCATCTACTAAAATGCACTAAAAATCCTCATTTTCACAAAATTTAGCCTTTAGAAAACAAGGATTTTTAGTGCATTTTAGTAGATGATCTTTGATGCTATTTCCTCAAATAATGGTGCAAGTAAAAGATTTGATTTTTGGTATCAGTATTCAGTATATTAACACAACTTTCACACAGATGGACAATTTGATTTTTTTTTAAAGTGAAAAAAAAAAAAAAAAAAAAAAAAAAAAAAAAAGAATCGACCTACCCTACTGATGAATGGTGTTTTTTCTTATGCAGCTGTGGCAAAGTATACAAAGGCAAAACATGCAAAACTGAAAATAAGACTAGAAGAGCACCGTAAAGCAGTGGTTCGAGATAAAATAGAAAAGTCAGGTATAGCTGACCATATATAAAGAATAAAGGGTTATGTTCAAAGTTTCGTGATGTCTCCCGATTACAACAAGAAGGTTCCCAAGTCCAACAAGAAATACCTAAAGAAGGCTTGGGGGGGGGGGGCGACACAGCGGCTGAAACGTTGTACAGTGGTTCAAGGTGAAATAGAAAAGTTAGGTATGGCTGACCATGTATGGAATGAGAAAAACTTACCCCCATGGACTGTATAAAGGGTTAGATACAAAGTTTTGTGATAGCTCCCAATTACGACAAGAAGGTCGGTTTTTATTTTTTCTGACTTTAGGCCACCCTGACTACTTTACTTTTATACACTTTTTAAAAGTTTTTTTAATATACAAATAATTTACTTAAATTAAAACATTTTATGTTGTAAAACAAATCATTTAAATGAAATATATAAACAACTTTTAGAAAAAAAGTTTAAAAGTTGTTTTTTTCTATTACATAAAGTAAATTTAATGAAAGAAATAAAGATGTATTACATGCCCCATCTCAGAATACATTTAAGGCAAAAGGTTAGATAATGTGTGGAAAGATAAATATTCTGTGGAATTAAGATGAATTATTAAATTATTAAAGAAGTTCCGAGTCCGACAAGAAATACCTTAAGGCCGGAGGACATATCGTCCAAAACTTTGTACAGATAACAATGAAGATGAGGACAATAGTCCAAATAATACTGATTGGTGTGTTTTGCTTATATATTTATCAATTTACATGTTGACTTTATTGGTTAAATTAGGTAGTTTGTATCATTCAAGACTTTCGTTCCAATCCTATACTACAACAAACTGTAGGAAACCGAAAAATATCACTTATCAAAATTATTGATTTTGTTTATCAATCGTTTAATTTCTCATTAGGAAATACTGCAAATGGAATAAGTTATTACCAAGAACATCTCTTTAGACTAATATCCTTATCATTTTTTTATCTTTTTTTTTTTTAAATTAGAAATTAGTAATAATGAAACAATTTCCCCTTAGGAGTGGATTCTAAAAGATCACAGATGGCCGACTAATCAAAAATAAATAAATAAACAAAATAAAAAATAAATAAACAAAATAATATCCACAGTTAAAAGAGAAATAGGAAATTTAGAAAAAAAAAAAAAAAAAAAACTTTCAATAAAAACTAGAAGAGGCTACCCGGCAGAGTAGAGTAATCCCATCATTGCCTTTACTCCCAAGTCCACTCAGAGTGGTAGTACCTGTTAGGGTCCCATCTATAGGTTAACTAGATCAAAAATAAGTTTAAAGAAATGGGTTTTTTTTAAAGTTGAATACCCAACAAGAATGAATAAAACAAACGTCTTCGGCATAAATTGAACATCCACTTAGTAGACGCATGGTTCCAGGTTTGATACTGGCCCTTGCCAACTCAGCACAGGAGTAGCCCAACTTAGATATGTGTGGTAAAGTGGGGAACTGACGATAGGTGTGGCACTCCACCTCAACTGCAAAACAATCTGGGTAGAGGCAGGTAAAACAAATTTTTTAAATAAAAAAAATTTTAAAAAAATAAAACAAGTTAGTCTTGCAGATCATTATTGTTAAATCGCGAGTTAGATCCTTACAGGATGCCCCATTAAAATCCCAAACTAAAAAACACCTTGCATTGATCCAGACACTCTGAAAAGAAAATAATGATCCCAGATCAAAAAGTTAATCTTTCAATAAAAACTAGAAGAGGCTACCCGGCAGAGTAGAGTACCCCATCATTGCCATTACTCCCAGGTCCACTCTGACCCAGAGTGCTAGTAGAGTGCCCAACAAAAACGTGCTTAACTGTGCCAACATGAACAGCATGTTCTCCATCCTCTGCGAGAGGTGCTTTCGCTGGCTTGATCATGCCAGGAGGATGGAAAATGGCCGCATCCCTAAAGATCTTTTGTATGGCGAATTAGTAAAAGGCTCCTGATCAGAGGGTGCACATTCTTGCTAGTATATATATAATTAAAATAAGTACATGAAAACAGAGCAGTATCTTAAAATATATTAAGTATACAATAAGATATAAAATTCAAATGAAAAAAGATTCTAAAATAAAACTAATTATATTCTTTTGTTGCCACCCCCATACAACCAGAATTTGTTGTGACACGATGTATGTAACCATTAGAAATATATATATAAAATAAATACACATACTCTAGATTAGATTACCAGAAACACACACACAGAGAGAGAGAGAGAGAGACACAGACAGAGAGAGAGAGAATTATATATATATATATATATATATATATATATATATATATATATATATATATATATATATCTCAACAAACATAATCAGTAGAGTTTTAGTAATATATACATAGATATCACTGAAATAATTAGAGTAATTGAAAGTTGACATATTTATTTAATAAAGCTTACATAAAGAGATTAATCTAGACAGCTAGTAACAGCAAGAGAAAACAACCACTTATTACATTAATCTAGAGGCATACAAATTGTTTATAGGACTTTAGGCTTCCAGTCCAATTGCCAGTATTACAGTAGAAGGATTAGATATTCAGGAAGAAGAGGGTTAATGTGTTTCAGAGATAAGAGTATCTTCTCTAAATGGAAAAAAAACCTATCCCTTTCCTCAAAGCCCAAGTACCTCATAAGTCTCTAATATATATATATATATATATATATATATATTATACACACAACAACCACTCTGCACGAGCAGGATGTGACACAAGGTCAATTTCTTAAGCGGAGTTCAACAGGTTTGAATTCAAAGTTTTCATTGTCCTAGACCGGTTGCCTAAAGGTTAAAGAGCCCAGTCTGCCCTACTATTTATCCATAGCTGGAGGGAGAGTGGGATTCATACCTTTCCCAAGGATATTAGCGCTAAGTGAAATGCAATTACCGCGTCCAGGATTTGAACTCTGGGCAACAAGTCCATTTCCTATGACTTTAACCATTACACCATGCGCTTCCTATATATAAGTTAGCAAAGTATGAAGTCAAGGCACTTTGTAACTAACAGTTTCTTGTCTATGCAATTTTACTATATAATGGTTTTAGAACAGTCTATAAATATAGTTGCAGTCTTTAGCACACCTTATACACTGATGGTTGGTAAATATAATATAAAATAATATAATATAATATAAATACAAATAATATATAATAATATAATATAAATATAAATATAATATAAATATAAAAATATATAATAATATAATATAAATATAATATAATATAATAATATAATATAAATATAATATAATAATATAATATAAATATAAATATAATATATAATAATATAATATAAATATAATATATAATAATAAATATAAATATAATATAAATATAAATATAATATATATAATATAATATAAATATAATATAATATATATAATATAATATAAATATAAATATAATATATAATAATATAATATATATAATATAATATAATATAATATAATATATAATAATATAATATAATATAATATATAATATATAATAATATAATATAATATAAATATAATATATAATATAATATAATATAAATATAATATATAATAATATAATATAATATATATATATAATAATATAATAATA
>CM042177.1:27530803-27595803 GCA_023376005.1 Doryteuthis pealeii | reverse complement strand
TTTGCAACTTATAAGCTACAGTGAGTCAAAAGTTTTGCAAACTTTTTTTGGCACATTGATATCTACAAGGTGCATGATTATTAATGAATTAGTGAAATAGATAATTAATTAGGACTGAGCCTATTCTAGTGGTGACCACCCCAAGTGGTGTCTAACCGGTTTGAATTCAGAGTTTTCCTTCTCCTAGACTGGTTGCCTAACCATTGTTAAAGAGCCCAGTTAAATAGATCACCAATTAGGACTGGCTCAGTCCTAATTAGTGATCTATTTATTCTAGTAGTGACCACCCCAAGTGGAGTCTAACAGGTTTGAATTTAGAGTTTTTTCTCCTAGACTGGCTGCCTAACCAAATTTAAAGAACTTAATCTGCCCTACTATTTACCCATAGCTAGTGGGAGAGTAGTTGGATTCCTACATTTACCAAGTGCATTAGTGCTACGTGAACTTCATCCAGGATTTGAACTCTGGTTGACAAGTCCATTTCCTATGGCTCTAACCATTACAGCACGGCCTCCAACTTAACATGAATTGGTAAGCAGGATTTAAAAACTGGTAACTCATAACCTGTGTACTAGGGCGAGTCAGAAGTTTTGCAATATTTTAGTAACATGTGGCACAATTCAGTAGCTTTTGATGCTTTTTTCCGATGTCATGATGGTGAAGTACCAGACTTGACTTTTTTTGGCACATTGATATCTACATGGGGCATGAAGTGCTAAGCAGTTTTTAACAACTGGCAAACTCATAACTAGAGTGAGTCAAACGTTCTGCAATTTTTTTTTGGCACATTGCTATCTACAAGGGGCATAATTATTATTATTTGTGAATTTTTTGGAGGCTCTTACTGTTGTAAAACAAAACAAATATCTCAGTGGAGTGGAGTGAATATGATGCTTTTTAAGTAAGTAATTTTTTTTTTTAATATTGAACGTTTTATCTATACATATATAAAGGACAGTTTGTGGGTATGTCCGGAGGAAACTACGAAAATAAAACAATTAACGACAAAGTAAATATATATACACATTCACTATCACCAGATCTTCTATTTAGTGTTGAAAATTATGATTGGATCTATATTTTCGAAGACAATTAACATTAGATTTACAATAAAATAACATTAGAATGATATTTTGTTTTTTTCCTCTACCCAGGCTTTGCCGGGTAGCTGCTTCTAGTTTTATTTATTTAATTTTCTGCAACTTCCTCAGGCAATATCTTTCAAAAAAAAAAAAAAAAAAAAAAAAAGGGCGATTTTTTATTTGCTAGTTAATATAATGCTGGCTAAAATTTCACAACCAGCAACCCGTAGCTTAATGAGGTTAAACATTTCCTTTTTTAGAAAGCTTACAAAATGATTTTAAGGTTTCATCAGGATGTATTTATTTTTATTTTTTAATTTTATTCATTTTGCTAACTCCCTTTTCTCAATTATCTACCCAGAGCAGAATGGGTGACCCAATGGTCACGTTTTGTCTAGTTAGGTATAAAACAAATATTTCAGTGGAGTGGTGTGAATATGATGCTTTTTAAGTAATTAATTTTTTTCTTTTTAATATTAAACATTTTATTCAATCTATTTAATTTTCCCCAACTTCCTCAGGCAATATCTTTCAAAAAGAGGGCGATTTTTTTTTTTTTTTTTTTTTTTTTTGCTAGTAAGCAAAAATGTTTACCGGATAAGAGAAATATTTTCGTTGTGATGGACCATACCACAAAAATCTTGCTTAACAACAACAGAATATTAAAAGTTAAGAAAAACTCAAGTACAACGACCAATAGTTCAGTACTTGTGATCCCGTTAAAAAGTTTCAAGAAGGCACTTGAAATTTCCTGAGACAAGCTGATTTTTACAAGATCACTGGCTGATAGCATTGGCGATTTCAACATTGTAAGTTTTTAAAAGCTTTTAAAAAAGAGACAAGTGTCAATTATAGTATTGAGCATATAATCAAGGTCAATACAAAAGGATTGGACTATTAAATGTGGAGGAAGGTTTCCTAGGTAAAAGGACTGGTTGGTTGTGCTTTCTTACTGCATATCAACCCTTTTCAGGTCATTTAATGCCAAATCAAGTTCTTTTGATAAACAAAGGACTCGGGTTGCTTACAGTACCTGCATGTCAACCCATTTCGGGTCATTTAATTCTGAATCAAGTCATTTTGAGATGTATATGTATATAATGATTATATGAAAAACAGATGTTATTACTAAATTTATTTCTTCAACTTTACATTGCTGATATTGCAATATTTTGATTTTTTCAAAAAAAAAAAAAAAAAAAAAAGCATCTTCAGAGAAGCTTGATAGGAAGACAATTGTGACTGGTTTATGTTGTGATTGTTTTCTACTGGATTCTTTAAGAGAGAATATTTTAAATTTAAACTAGAAATATTTTTCAAAATTCGTGTGTCATGTTGGTGCAACAGTTTTTGTAAAAAAAAGAAAAAAAAAAAAATCTTTCAAATTCATAACAAAAATTCTGTGTGTGTGTGTGTGTGTATATATATATATATATATATATTTAAAAAAAGGACAGGTAAGAATTTGTTTAGACTTTTATTCAGCTTTTCTTTTTAGTGATCAAGCTGTAACAGTGATAACGTTTTAAAAGATTGAAATCCATTTCCTCAAATGAAGGCAAAATATTTGCCATATGTGAGATGTTACAGTTCCAAAATTGACCTACACTAATTCTCAACCACCGAGTTATATGCAACGTAAGCAGATTGAAAGATTATAGAATGATACACATGGGCAGTTTTCCAAGAAAATTAAAGGATTATGTTTTCTAGAAATAAAAGCTAATAGTATTTTTTTTCTAATTAAAAAGGCAATATTAATTAGTTTAATTAGGAAGAAAATCCAATTTAATATAATTGCAATCTTATAATTATTAAAATGACAAGTCTAAAATCAAACAGAAATGATTGTAGATGGTCAGATTCAATTATTAGTTTCCCCAATAAATAAATAAAAAATGAAGAAGAAGAGGGTTGGCTAAGATAATAAGCCCAAAGGATTTATAGACCTCTTAACATCTGTTGAGATTTTTCTAAGTCCAGAGCATTCCTATAAGGATATATAAAAAAAAGTGGCTAAAAATGACCTTTGCATCTAAGTAAAAATAAAATCGTCGGGGCGGCCTAAAGTCAGTATCAGCCAGTCAGCGAGGGAGTCTAGCCCCTCTTCAATAGCGCTAGACCAAGGAGATTGTTTTCAGCATCTGAGGTGGAGCGCCACACCTACCATCAGCTCCTTACTTTACCGCACAGATCCCTGTGCTACTCATACACTGAGTTGGCAGGGTCCGGTATCGAACTAGGAACCTTGTGTTTCTAGCCGAACGCTCTACCGACTGAGCTAACCCGGCCCAATCAAAGATTTCTACATATGTTTAATATTAAATTTAAACAAAGGCTGATTAGTTAAAATGAATGTGACTTCCAGCCGAGTGGAATGAGGTGGTATAGGACTTTAAGAGTTAAGACAAGTATCACATTTCTCTGAATTTTTAAGATGAGGCTTGATAATTTGTATTATTCAGACTATTGTCCTCATCTTTATTGTTATCTACACGTTTCAGTTGATGTGCCCGCCAGCCTTCTTCAGGTATTTCTTGTCAGACACTGGAACCTTATAATTATTAAAATAACAAGTCTAAAATCAAATAGAAATGATTGTAGATGGTCAGGTTCAATGATTATTTTACTCAATAAATAAATTTAAAAAAAAAAGAGATAAAGAAGATATATGTGTGTGGTTTTGCCCCCTCCTGTGGCTTCAGCCCCAGACCTTAAAAACTAACAACGTTAACCCCAGGGGGTCATCTCCCCCAAGGCAACACCTGCCACCCCCGCCGATTTAAACAGGCAGTACTGGGTTTATTGCCCGGTGCCTGAGGCGCCACGCTTGAGGGGGAATGCCGACAGGATCAACATTTTTTGCACCCGCTTCCCATGGGCTTTGGTTCATGGTTGGTCCCACATTAATGGGGTGTGATAAACAATTATCAGACTCTGGAACTTCCTTTTCACTAGCGCTAGAGCAAGGAGATTGTCTTTTAGTGTGCGAGGTGAAGCGCCACACCTATCATCAGCTCACTTTACCACACAGATCCCTGTCCTACTCATACATTGAGTTGGCGAGGGTCGGTATCAAACCAGGAACTTTGTGGTTCCCAGGCAGCTGCTCTACCGAGTGAGTTATTGGGTATGAAATACACATCTAGAATATGAAACGATATTTGCTAGACAAAGGCAGTTTTCTTATAATATAAATACGTTAGTAGCTATAGCAACCAAACAAATGCGACGTATAGAATACTTACTACCTTTATTTCATATAATCAGGGAAAGAATTTCACTTTAGAAATTTCTTAATATCATGAAAGAATAGAAAGTTATTCTTTGAGTATTAATAAATAATAACACTGGGGAACATAGAATTTGGCGCCATTTTTTAGGCAAATATTTGCTCATTCTAAATCGTTTTTCTCTGTCAGCTCTGGTTACTAAGATACGATATACCCTAACTGTTATGCTTACAACTGGTCGAGTCTTCAAAATTATAGCGTTTCCGATTAATAAAATGGTCTCGTACATTATCTCAAACACTATTATTCAATGGATAGTTGGTTAGATTTAAACGGCACATCAACCCTTTATATATATAATATCTCCCATTGGTTTCAACATGAGGGTAAAACTACTAGTTTCTTATGACATTTAAACCAGGCACAGACTTACATGCTAGTAAAGTCGTTGGTGTGGCCTAAAGTCGGTATCAGCCAATTAGCGAGGGAGTCTATCCCCTTTTCACCAGCGCTATACCAAGGAGATTGTTTTTGCATCTGAGGTGGAGCACCACACCTACCATCAGCTCCTTTAGCGCACAGATCCCTGTGCTAATCATATGCTGAGGGCCGGTATAGAACTACGAACCTTGTGGTTTCTAGTCGAACGCTCAACAGACTGAGCAAACCGGCCCTTACATACATATGTGGATAAAGCTGAATAGTATTAGTCTGAAAGTGAATGCAATAGCGCAAGTGGAGTTTCAACTCATTTGCTATTACTAAGTACATGGTCTGATGATCACATAAGTGAGAAACTGACAGTTAAACATCGTTGATTCTATGTTTACATCATTCTTAGATCTACATATACTCTAAGGGCTCTATACTTCTGGCCTTGTGCCACAACTAAGCTACACATAGTGAATAACTATGCTCCATCACCGATATCGAACACTTATGTATAAATATAGCAAACCAACCAACATGTATTAGTCTAAAAATTAGAAGTTTGAACTCACTATGACGTTGCAGTCCAACGCCCTAGCCATAGGCACACTGCAGGCCGCATGTGGCCCACGGACTACTTATTATGCCCCATAGTGAAACCATTTTCACATTTAATTAAAAATTAAGTTTTTTATTCTATTTTTATTCCCCTCAGGTTTTTTGTACGAGTTCACATACCCCCAGACATTTATATACATGTTATATATTTATCTGAAGAGACTAACTTTCAGTACATTGTTGTATACTCTTTCCTTACTTCTATTATTCTTCTTCTAGCGTCTGGACATCGTCTTGGGGGACTTCGTGTCTGGTCTTCCATTGGGGATTTCTCTTTATCAGAAACCCTGTGTCATTGGTAGTTTTTAGATAATAACCCAAGACTTTGATTTGCTTTAGATCATATTTTATTTCGAAATCCCCACCAGACTACCTGCGCAGATTGAGTCGGCGGCGTGCATAACAACTTACCACCGTCGTGGTTTTGGCCGATCTGACTAAAACTCTCTAACCTAAGAGGGTTTTCTCCACTGATTCTCACGGTATCCACCGGAAGGATCAAGATGAGGTCAAGCCTTGTCATTCAATCCTTCAAGGCCGTAGGTTGTGTTGAGTTATTTGATATAAGGCATGGGGCAAATGGTCACTCCTAAATATAGACTCGTTGACTACCACGTGACTACCGAAGGCATTTCTATTGTCCAATCACTGGCACTGCTGCTTCTGCTGTATTAATAGAGACAACATTCTGAGCTTATTTCATTGACATTTGGATTCTCTTGGACGAAGGACTTACAAGGAATACTTTAACACCGGATTCTTATTGGCTTGCTTACTTACTTATTACATCTGGAACCTAGGATGCCGACCAGATACTTAACAGGTTGTAACTTATAACAGCCATTTTGGTTTCTACACTACTGTACATAAGTATTAGGAATCTAATAATTATGTAACAATATATTTGGATTTATTGCAAAGCATGAGTAATGTGAGAAATAAATGAGAAACCGAGTTGGATGTCATGTACTAATGTACTACTTTATTTCATCCAATATTTTGAAGGAACAACCCTTCTTTTACAAGGATGTTTTAGACTGGCGAGCTACAGAGGTCGCTGGAATTTTTATGATCAGGGGTATATATGTGTGATATCAGGTCTTTCTTTCCTGTGTAAGATTCAAAGTGTTCGTATCACTTCGGGGTATCACCAGTTGTAAGATTCAAAGTGATATATACTTGAAGATAAAACCCCGACAAGGTTTGATAGACAAAACATTTAATATGGTACAGCACATGGATATGACGAGATACATAAAGTATAAAGTGTACATAAACATACATACAAAAGTAGTATAAATACATATACAAGAGTAGAGATAATGACACATTCATGAATGGTAAAATACAAGATATTTAGGTATCAAAGAGATACCTAAATGTACATAAAAACATAGTTATGGATACATGACTAAAGGATAGTCATATATCGTATACAAGACTTACTAGCAGTGAGTGGCCAGTGTTAAGGGCCGAAGCCCCAAAGAGAAGGGGGTAGACAGAGTCTAACCCATAGTGTCTCGTAGGTCGAGCAACAGGAAAAGAGAAAGAGACGTTCAAATCAGCCGCTTAAATATCAAAGGCCCCTAGCGGGAACCAGCGAAACTAAACGGGCAGACAACTCCCCAGGCGAATACGAAAATAACGCCTACACCTGCTATTAGTATCATGTAAACTAGTACTACCTTTTCCATGGTCTGTATGTTGGTGGCTAAACTGGCACCTCCATCAGGCATGCCTCGGCTTGTCTGGTGAGGTGGGTACTTATTACTCACATAAATCCCCAACACTACCTGGCGCTTGGATGCAAGCACTGGGCTTCTGGGGAGGCTTGCCTCCCGTGAAGCGACTCAATACTACCTGAGAGCACCTTGCAACAGCTCTGCAGCCCAGTCATCTTGGACTTTCTCCAGCCACTGGACCAACTATGGGACTGCCAAGATAATGGACTGGGGTCTGTGTAGCCTCTTCCCACTTTAAATATCTCACACACAAGTTTCACTACACACATTATATATACATATACACACACATACATATGAAATAAATATTTTTAGAAATTTATTTCATACTATCGGATTCACTTCCATTCACTTTTCACACACACATATATACATGTATATGTGTATATATACACACACACCAACATTCCATATTTTTCTTGACCAATTTAGCACTGCTTCCATCACGCTTGTTCTGTTAGCACATTACTGCCGATCCATTCACTGCAGAACTAGAAGAACAATTACCTTTTCCAAATTGAAACAGATTTGAGCTGATGAAGAAGAAGAAAAAAATGTGAGAACCATCAAAAGCCCCCCACCCCCCAACGCCAAGACCAAACAAAGCCATAATTATCTCAGCTTCCAGGTATTACACATTTTCGCAAAAAGATAACCCTCTCATTTCTTTTTCACAACAAGGAGAAATTATGTCAATACCTATTATAGGAGCAACAAAGTAAATAACCCTTCCTATTTCTTTGTGCACACATAGACAAGGACATGTTGCGTCACCTGCTTGCTAATCTGCTGAGACCATCAAATCAATGTTTGAAGAAGATTGACTTTGTTATTCTTTCATGTTGAGTAGAATGAGACGCTCGATCCAAGGGCAGGGACACATAAGACCACTCCCCCCTCAAAAAAAAAAAAAAAAAAAACACAGAGGGGGTTGATAAGGGACAAAGTCCCACATGACAATTTTTTTTTTTTTTTTTTTTTTTTTAATTCTTTGTCTCTAGACTTTCAATTCTGCATAGTGGAAGAATTTTTTTTTCTTTCTTTCTAGTCAAAGCACAGAGTAGGTGAAATATCAAGGGAAATAAAGCCGAAGTTGTTGCAGGTGTATAATCATCACACCTTGTTGCTGAAGACTTAAAAATGAGCAAAGATAAATTATTTTTAACAAGTTTTCTATTATATAACACAAACAGACTGAGGTAAAAAAAATTAAATAAATAAAGACTGTGGAGAGAGAAACATATATATTATCTCTGAGAAAACAAACAAACAAATATATATACATATACACACACACACACACACACACATTATTAGAATATTAGAATTAAATAAAAACGAAACTTAACATCCCTCAAACGGAGTTTCTTATATATTTCACACCTCATGCTTCACACTAAATCCCAAATAATATATATTATAGACACACATACACACAAATTTTTTTTTTTTCTCCAGTCTTTATTACATACACACGCACTGGGAACCAGACTCACCAGATATATGTATACACACACGTGTATGTGTGTGCATATACACATGCAAACATACACACACCTAGTCAGGAGCAGAATTTAACACTGTGAAGATTTTAGATGCTTAATAAGGACATCGGCACATTTTCAAACAATCTCATACATTGAACAATCTATTGCTCATAATGTTTAGACACACTAGTGTAATATATATATATATATATATATATATATATATATATATATATATATATATATTCGTATATCCCCTTTATTTTATATTTTATTACATAATAAATATCTCCCTAATTACATATGATTCCTCCACTTTTAGTGATATACAATTCTCCTGTGCAAATTTATGCAAAGTTTTAAGTTTTAATATAATAAAATATATTAAATTAGAAAGGCTGATGAAACTGAATAAGAATGCAGATTAAAAGATTTTGAACACAGGCTATTTAGTTAAAATAGTAAAGAATATTACAGTTATGTTAAGGGATTTCTTTTAAGACTCATATTCAATAAGATAAAACTAAACAATTAGAAATCCAATATGCCCTGTATCACAGTCCAATCATGGAGAATGGGATGCAGATAACCGGTTACATACAATCTCCATTATATAAATATATATATATATTATATATATATATATATATATATATATATATATATATATATATATACAAAGACATGTGTAGTGGTTTTCAGTTAAGTACTTTTATGATTGTATGAATGACAATCAGTGTAAACAAATGCTCCTCTCTACCTTACCATATCCAACTCCCCACCCACAACTCAAAAAAAAAAAAAAAAAAAAAAAAAAAACTATTATTCACTTGCATACCAACTTCAAATTTTGCTACTATTGTTACAATGATCAATTGCTGATGGCAGCATTGACAGAACTTTGACTATTTTTCCCCACCCCCCAATTACCCTCTTCCATTGCCCTCAGACCCATCACTGTTACAACTCTAGCAGTAATTAGGAGGATATTTAAAAAAAAAAAAAAAAAAAAAAAGACAGAAAAAATATATACTAGAACAATTACAATATACTAGAAAAGTTACTGTAAGCCTTCAGGGCAAGGTACTTTTTATGGTGGAGGGAGAGGAGGGGAGGGGGTGATGAAATAGCTACAGCTAAGTTAGTTCAGTTGGTAGAGTAGAGCATTCGCCTAGGAACGCACAAGGTTCCGGGTTTGAACTTAGCGCATGAGTAGCACAGCTTAGATGATTTATTTGGGGATACTAAAAAAAATACTAGAACAATCATACTATACTAAAAAAAAAGTATAGTTCTTACAGTAATCCTTCAGGACAGGGTACATTTTTTGCGGGCAGATTGGAGGGTTGATAAAACAGCTTCAGCAAAGTTAGCTCAGTCGGTAGAGCGCATGAGTAGCACCTATCTGGGGATATCTAATAAAATACTAGAACAATTCCACTAGGGCCGGGTGAGCTCAGTTGGTAGAGCGTTTGGCTAGAAACCGCAAGGTTCCTAGTTCGATACCGGCCGTCGCCAACTCAGCGTATGAGTAGCACAGGGATCTGTGCGGTAAATAAGGAACTGATGGTAGGTGTGGGCTCCACCTCAGACACAAAAACAATCTCCTTGGTCTAGCGCTATTGAAAAGGGGATAGACTCCTCGCTGACACCGACTTTAGGCCACCCCGACGACTTTACTTTATAGCTCTTACAGTAAGTTGTCAGGGCAGGGTACATTTTTGGAGGGGGGGGGGATAAAATAGCTCAGCTAAGTTAGTTCAGTTGATAGAGCATTCACCTAGGGACCCACAAGGTTTCGGATTCGATACAGGCTCTCACAAACTCAACGCATGAGTAGCACAGCGTAGGTGATACAGGATCTAGGAGTAATCAGTAGACTATCCACCTAAGAACCACAAGATTCCAGGTTCAATACAAGCCCTTCCCAACTCAGCACATATATTTACCAACCCCTCCGCACGAGCAGGATGCGACACAAGGTCAATTTCTTAAGCGGAGTTCAGCTGGTTTGAATTCAGAGTTTTCTTTCTCCTAGACCGGTTGCCTAACCAAGGTTAAAGAGCCCAGTCTGCCCTATTTACCCATAGCTGGAGGGAGAGTAGGATTCATACCTTTCCCAAGAGTATTAGCGCTAAGCCAACTCAGCACGGCTTGGATCGGTGCGGTCAAGTGGAGAATTGATGGTGTGGCACTCCACCCCCAGCAAAATTATCTCCTGGTCTAGCACGAGGGAAAAGCGGATAGACTCCCTCGTTGTTCAGTTGATACAGACAATAGGCCACTCCGGAGACTTTACTACTTGTAAAAGTAAGTGTACAATTACCTTGAATGGTGTAATAATTTGTGAGGCTAGCATTAATAGTGAGATTGTTCCTCACCGAGTGCTACATTTTTTTTTTTGGGGGGGGGGTCTTCTGTTCTAACGAAACTAGGCAACTGCATGTAAAGGACTACATTAGCCGAGATTAATTTTTAGGCGGGATAACTTTCAGTGGACCGAAAAAACGGTGACCGCATTTATGATATATATACCCGTCACAGAAACTTGGGGGCGGGGGGGGGGTAGATGCCACACCTGAAAGTGACCTACTTTTAGGACTGTATTGACAACCCCATGTTATGCAAGTTAAATGCTTCTTAGTCATTCCAAAAATGCCAAACACCGTTGGTACATTTCCAAGTCCTAAATTCTAAGGTTTTGCTTTACGGCATATCAACCTCGGTGGGTCATCTAATGCCGACAAAGTTGTGAAATAAATTCATTCTTAATGCATAATACAATTTTGTTTATAAAATTCATGTTTTTCTATTCAACCTATAGATGGGACCCTAACAGGTACTACCACTTCGGGTCAGAGTGGACCAGGGAGCAAGGGTGATGAAGGGATGCTCCACATACCCCAAACCTCCAAAACTGGAACCTAACCATCAGATTAGTTTAACGTCATTCCCAGGACATGTAGACCCTCAGTCACAGCCTTCTAGCACCCATATGATAAGGATTGGGGGGGGTTGCCATAAAGGCAATGGGGTTGGGGCAATCATATAGGTGCTAGGGTTTGGTGAGTTTGAGCTCCAGACGCACTATTACGTTCACTTTATCATATAAAGGTACAATATGATCGAAGCCCTGCCGACTGACGCTTTAGAATACACCGACTGCACCTCTGCAGTGGGGTAAGACACCCTTCACAATTGAGCTACCTGTTGGCCGTGGGTGGCGACCCGTGATACTTCCCTCACCATTTCAAGCTAACTATAAATACATTTCACTAGTTTCTTAGAAACGAATTACATAGGATAGGTTACAAGGTAGAAGTTAAACGGCTTTAGTTGAGACCCTTAAATTTCTCCGGGGACTCATTCAAAGCAAATATGTGCGTCCCAGGACGCACTAGATCAAAAAGCTATCAGCATTACTGTAACATGATACTGGGATAAAAATTAGGTTATTCTTGTTTAATTTTATCATTCCTCAAGATTTTTCAGGTTGCATGTTCTTTAAAGATTTTACTTATTTTGGGGAAGATAGCTCTTTTTGAAGTTTTTATTTTTTTCCTGGGGGAGGGGTCGTTTCCATCCTACTCACCCCACACACTCTTGCCAGTATATAATAATGAACCTTACCATCAGGGAATTTTTTGATGATGTACCTTCTGCTGTTAATTCCTTTACTTATCACCGAGCCGTGTTTACAGTTGCTAATAATGCTTCCTAGGAAGAAATAACAGGATGTATCCTCCCGCCCTGCACACCCCACTTCAACATAATAAAAAAAAATAAAAAAATAAAAAATGGGTGAGGGATACTAATTAAAGCGGGGAAAACAAGAGCAACTATTGGGATGGTGATTTCTTTACCTTTCTTTTATAATATATATATATATATATATATATATATATATATATATATATAATACGCAGATTATTATAGATTTCTCCAAGGCATTTGACTCCATACACAGAGGAAAGATGGAGCAGATACTTTTAGCCTATGATCTCCCCAAAGAAGCAACAACCGCTATAATGATGCGTTGGTGTATTCGCGAGAGGCGTTAGATCATCTGCATAGTCCACATCTGTAATAGTCTGTGGTAGAAAGGGAGGCGGTGAAGGCTCTGGAGGAGGGAAGCTGGCTAGTCTATACACTTTGGCTGGCTGTCCGACTGTCTATAGGCCGAAAATGCCTTTATATGGATAGTTTCATTGTCAGAAGAGCCCAAGTTTTGGTGTTTGGTTTTGAAGGCTATCACAATGCAAGTGTAAAGAAAAATAAGCTAACTATGGTATTGTTTGTTAACCTCTAATTTATTCTTAATATTTCACGATGTGTGTGTGTATATATATATATATATAAGTTAAGAGTAAGGAAATGAATCCGACGGTATATGTATAGATAAAAGGATATGAAAAACAAACAATGCTGTTAATATGAAAATATTTTATATCATATTCATAGCTAATATTGAACAATATTTTGATTTATAAAAATCAGAGCTTGTTTTTTTTTTTTTAAACCGGACTCATCAAGAGAAGCAGAAAATAATTTGAATTCAAAACGAAAACATTGAATTCAGATTATTTTCTGCTTCTCTCGATGAGTCCGGTTTAAAAAACAAACTGATGATGATTTTTATAAATCAAAATATTGCTCAATATTAGCTATGAATATGATATAAAATATTTTCATATCTTTTTATCTAATATATACACACACACACAGATACACACATATATACAGAGATACACACAGGTTAATGAATTTTACATAAAATTTCACCAGTGAATACATTTTGAATTATGCAAACATTTTAAAAATTGAATTCTCACCTTTTATGTCGAAAATTATCTTAAATCTTCAATAATCAATTTTCCTCAAAAATGGTAAAAAAATAAAAAAATAAAAAAAACAGGAAAAAAAATACAAAAAACACCCCCTCTAAAGCAATGAATAAATAAAAATTTATTGATCAAAAGACTAAAGTATTTACTAGAAAAAGAAAAACGAAAAAGACTACTTTCCATTTCTCCCTATACCAGATTATTAAAAAAAAAAAAAAATTTTTAAATATGCAAATTTCAAAAGAGATATTGAACTCGTTTTTCCCAAAGGGACAAACACTGTAAGTAAGTAAATAAATAAGGGGGCAGTTTTTTTTGGGTTTTTTTAAAACTCAATCTATATTATCACTAAATATACCAGTGCATTCATAATTGAAAACACTTAGGAAATTAATATTTTCTTAAGTCCAGGGTTGGGGAGGGGGAGTTAGAACACAATACCTTTGACTATTTTCCCTCAGACTTGGACTCCTCTATTTCTTGCACCTCCAACTCAGACTCCTCTTTATGCAATTAAGTGATTATGGCTTACAAATAAATATAAAACCATGATGTTTTTATAATCTATTCCTAAGAAATGTGCACTGTATAACTATAGACTAAACTAGGGCCATATAAAGTATAAATTCAACTGGAATCAGAATCAGTATAGTTTTACTGAAATGGACTCAGCAAACCAAGTTCAAATCCTGGACAAGGCTGTTTGTATTTCACATCTATATTATCATTAAATATACCAGTGCAGTCAAAATAATAAATAGAATACAATGTGTACATGAACAAACTCCTGGCCAAAACAAGTGTTGGTAATTCATTAAACTAATTTTATCCATTCCACATTTTCTTTCCTTTATTTGTTTATCCTTTCAACACACACACACACACACACACACATATGTATATACATGCTACTTAAAGCTTTCATAAGTGTTATTAAAGTTTCAAAAGCATTGATTCATTTTTTCCATACAAATGCTATTTAGTTTCCCCAGAGGAATGGCTTTGCTTTAATAACTTGTGTGTGTGTGTATATATATATCTTAAACCAAATTTTATTGAACTGATCAATTTACTTTTGGTCTACACTTCAGTATCATTGACACCATGAATGACTTAGAATACACATACATACACATATATATACACACATATATATATATATAAGAGATTTTCAGTACTTTTTGACACCTTGTATTCTGAAAAATTAACGTTCCATTCATTCTTCATTTCTATCTTGGTAAATACAGCTTTAAAATCTACATTCTTCTTCTTTTATATTATACACACCTTGTATTCTGAAAATAGTTAATGTTACATTTATTGTTCATTTCTATCTTGGTAAATTTTGACACCTTGTAGATACATATATATGTATGTGTGTGTGTGTGTGTGTGTGTGTGCATGAATATATAAATTTAAAAAACACGTATTCAGCCATTATATATATATATGTGTGTGTGTGTGTGGTAATGAGGATCATTCCATACGTAGTGATACAGGTAAACCGTAGTGAGAGCTCAATGTGCCTAGGACTAGTAAGTGGATGGACAGAGCTTATATATGTGTGTGTGTGTGTGTGTGTGTATGTATGTGTGTATATGTGTGTATATGTGTAATATTAGAATTGGTTTGAAAAATTCACTTCGCTTTCTAATTAAAACCCTGTACAATAGCTGAACTATATAACTAGACATGTTATTTAAAGTTTTCATTGATTTTCATCATTAAATATAAAAGATACATTGATTTTTTTAAATATTATTCTCTTTTAAATATCATAAAGAACCAAGTCAAAAACAGATAAAATCAAATACATTGGATATTAACCAAATTTAACCTAGTCTGACACAAGGCAGAAGGAGTGATCACTAAAGATCAAAATGGAAGCATGTGGTGTAATGGCTAAAGTCATAGGAAATGGACTCGTCACGAGTTCAAATCCTGGATGTGGAAATTGCATACCCTTGGGAAAGGTATGAATCCTACTCTCCCTCCAGCTATGGGTAAATAGTAGGGTTCTTTAACCTTGGTTAGACAACTGGTCTAGGAGAAGGAAAACTTTGTTTAATAAATTGACCTTGTGTCACATCCTGCTTGTGCAGAGGAGTTGGTAAATATAAACTCACTAACAATGGCTTGCAAAAGGTACAAATACGACCTAAACAAATTTCTTCACACAGATGAATATTATTCAGTATTAACAGTTGTTGAGTTTTTTCATATATAAGGTGTGCGCTAGATCCTTGCCTATACTCATAGACAAGGCGAGATAATGTGATCTATTCCTTGGCCAATCACTGGCAGTACTCTGAGGCTGATACAATACTTAACCCACCCTACTGGTCATGGTAATTGCATTTCACTTAGCGCTACTACCCTTCGGAAAGGTATGAATCCTACTCTCCCTCCAGCTATGGGTAAATAGCAGGGCAGACTGGGTTCTTTAACCATGGCTAGGTAACCAGTCTAGGAGAAGGAAAACTGAATTCAAACCTGTTGAGCTCTGCTTAAGAAATTGACCTTGTGTCGCATCTTTGTGCGGAGGGGTTGGTAAATACATACTGTCATAATTACTGCACCGCTCTTAGACGACGGACATAGCGATTAAATCACTGGACCTTTACCAATACGCAGGATAGGACTTCTACAATTACCAAAGGATCACCAAAGGATTCCATAACATAGGACTTTCTTTAAGCCCTATTTCAACTGGTCAAGGATAGCATTTAAAAACTTTAAAAAGGGAATTAGCCTGAAGTGAATGCAAACAAGTTAAACTAGAATTTGAACTCTTGCAAGACGTGTGTGTTTGTTTGTGTGTGTGTGTGTGGTGTGTGTGTGTGTGTGTGTGTGTGTGTGTGCACCCCCTCCAAACACTGCAGGCAGGATGTGACACAATTTTTAAGCAGAGTACAGTTAGTTTTAAGTTCAGAGTTTTCCTTCTAAATCGATTGCCACACTAAGGATAAAGACGCTGGTTAGGACTTATACGCTTACCAAAGGATTCTATAACAAAACTTTCTTTAAGCCCTTTTCAACTGGCCAAGGATGACATTTAAAAACTTTAGTGTGTGTTTGTGTGTGTGTGAGAAAATACTAATCTTAGCTTTTTTTCTTTTCAAAATTTTTTTTGAAACAAGTAATTTATTTATTTTAATAATTTTTTTTTTTTTTTAATTTAAATTTTTTTTAATTTGAAATGGTTAATTTTTTCCAAATATTACCCGTTTTATAATTCTTACAAAATTGCTAACATCAACAATTTTATTAATTTTAACAATTTTTCGGATTTTTTTTCCAAAAATCAATGATTTCTGGGATGGTTACATCAACTATTTAAATGTTAACACCCCGTGAGGTTTCATTTTTACATTTTTCTTGCATCTCGGTTGCCGAGTTGAGCCTCCTAACATCGTAAACTCAGACTCACAAGCTTTTGCTTGTTTTATACCAATTTCTTTTCGTTTGATTCACAATTATTAACTAAGTTAAGCCCCGTTGATGGTTTTATTAAAACCAAAACTCTTTAGCATCGGCTGTATGTAAGTCAATCTTTGACTTAATTTTGTTCTTTTTTCTAAACTTTATTACAAAATAGAAGTAGCTACCCAGCATTGCCTGGGTAGAGGGGGGATAATAAAAAAGTTAGTCTCGCAGATCCATCGATTGTTTTGGTCTTACACAATTGATTTATGTTTGAACCAGGAACGCAACCAATGACTCCCTTCTCATAATATTCAAATCCTAATTTTTAAATATCTTTCCAAATATAAATCAAATCCTCATTATTTTTGCACAACAAAGTAAACTCTCGTGATAGTGAATGTGTATATAAATTTGGGGGATGTGTCCATGTTCCCAGTAACTGCAGAGTCGCTAGAGGGACAAGCGGGATGCTACCATCGTCCCCTTATACAGGAACACAGGAGATCGGAGAGACTTCAGCATAGCTTGACAAGTCTTGCGCATGTTACACTGTCGCGTCTGCAGACTTTGCATCTTGCACCTATCCAGGAACACGGTGTGACTTCCGAGCAACCAACTGCAGGAGGTGTCCCGGGAGAGCGGATACCACTCTGCACCGTATTGACGAACCTAACGAAGGCATCCAACCTGGCCACCCAAAGTGTTCGCAGTCACTGCACCAGAGATTCCAGATATTGCTATTCAAAATTATGGGCTCAACCACTCACGCAGTTGCAGGAGAGAAAAAAAAAAAAAAAAAAGTGGACTACGCCATCGTCTTTAGTAGACGGAAGGATGCCAACAAATATATAAATTTATTTCATTGTTAATTGTTTTATTTTTGTAGGTTCCTCTGGACATACATACACACATATGCCCTTTATATATATATATGTACGTTGGGGGAGGTGTGTGGTGTAATGGTTAGACCTGTAGGAAATGGACTCGTCAACCCGAGTTCAAATCCTGAACGAAGCTGTTTGCATTTCACATAGCGTTAATACCCTTGAGAAAGGTATGAATCCAACTACTCTCCTTCCAGCTATCGAAAAATAGCAGGGCAGATTGGGCTCTTTAACCATGGCTAGCTAACCAGCCCAGAAGGAAAATTCTGAATTCAAACCTCCACTTAAGAAATTGACTGTGTCACATCCTGCTTGTGATTGGTAAATAAATATATATGCATAGACTAGCAGCAGCTACCCCGTGTTGCCTGGGGGTAGAGGGAGATTTTTTCAAGTTAGTCCTGCAGATCCATTATTACCAAATCACGAGTTGAATCCTTATGGGATGCCCCATTTAAATCCCTATGTAAAAAAAAATTTTAAAAATAGATCTTGCATTGATCCATCTACTCTGAAAAGAAATGTTAATGTCTACTATCTAAAATATTAAATTAAAAAATAAAAAATCCATGCTGTTATCATTTAAATTTTATTTTTTTTAATTATCTTCACGAATATAAATCAAACCTATTATTTTTGTTCAAAAACCAAGCCCTAGTGATATTTAATGTGTGTGATTATATATATATATATATATATATATATATATATATATATATATATATATATATATATATATATATATATATTACTTTGTTGTTAATTGTTTTATTTTCGAAGTTTCCTCTGGACATACATATACAAACAACTGCCTTTTATATATGTATAAATAAATAGATATTAACTGGTACAAGGACAATTTTTTGTAGTGCATCCAAGATTTACCGTGTACCCCACGTGTATGGGTTAGGCACAAGGCCCTATTCATGTCAGACCACCCACGAACCGAAGCTCATGGTGTGGCGGTGCAAAAAATGTGTTGATCCCGTCAGTATACCTCCTCAAGGCACCGGGCAATTAACCCAGCCCTGTCCATTTAAATTGAGGGGGCAGGTGTTGCCTGGAGTGGATGGCCCCCTGGGACCAACAATGTTAATTTACCCTGTAGGTCCAGTAGCCAAAGCTCACTGGAACCCCGGTTTGACCGGAAACCAGAGGGAATTTAGAGCTGAGAACAGATTTTGAAATTACCTAAACTAGCAACTGCTCTAGGGCAGGCTCACTATGTGAGTATAAAATAGCTGGATAGGATACAATTAAACCTGGTGGAAGAAACTAGCTTCAAATACATTAAACTTTAATATATTCTATAAGTCATTCTAACATTGAAGGCTGTAGCACAAGGTGAACTAAGATTAATATGTAGCTATAGTAACAATTTTATTCATTTTTAAAAATACACACAGCTAATTTTTTAATATTAAAAACAAGCTAAAATTCAGTATTAACAGTGTGTGAAAATACTAAATTTTAACTTTGTCAATTTTTTTTTTTTTTTTAATTTTTAAAAATTTAAAATGGTTAATTTTTTCCAAATACTACCCGTTTTATATATTCTTACAAAATTGCTAACATCAATTTTATTCATTTTCAAAACACACAAGGTCATTTTTGGATATTAAAAAAAAAAAAATTTTTTTAATTTAAAAAAAGGATTATAATTTTTGAATATTAGAAAAACTAAGATTATTATGTAACTATAGCAACAATTTTATTCATTTTTAAAACACACATTTTTGGATATTAAAAAAAAAAAAAAAGCTAAAAATCAGTATTAAGTGTACACACACTTAATGTTAATATTAATTTTAGCTTTTCTTTTTTGGGGGGAGATATCCAAGAATGATCCATTTCATGTATTCTTACAAAATTGCTGACATTAACAATTTCATTCATTTTAAAAACACAAAAAAGGTCATTTTTGGATATAAGAAAATAGGATTATCATAATTTTTGAATATTAGAAAAACTAAGATTACGTAACTAGAGAAACAATTTTTTTTTTTTTTAAAAACACAGGTAATTTTTGGATATTGAAAAGCTGAAAAAAAAAAAAAAAAAAAAAAAAAAAAAAAAAATCAGTGTTAATACTAATTTTATTTTTTTTTATTTATTTATTTTTTTTTTTTTTAAATATACAAAGATTACCCCTGTGCCTGTTTTAAAAAAGAAAGAAATCTTAGCTATTAAAAAAATAAAAAATAAAAAAATAAATAAAATTATACATTTTGGATACTAAAAATAATTAAGATTATCCTGTAACTATAGCAACAATTTTATTCCTTTTTAAACACACACACAGGTAATTTTTAGATATTAAATAAAGAAGCTAAAACCAGTATTAACATTAAGTGTACAATATTAATATAAAATATATAATTAAAATATTAATACAAAATATATAATTAATATATTAATACAAAATATATAATTAATATAAAACAGTATCAACATTATTTGTATACACTATACAGTTAATACTGTTTTATGTGGTCTATATATTCTTATAAAATTGAAGATATTTTTCAAACAAAATTCAAGAATTCTTTTTTTAACCCAATAAAAAAAATATTTACATTGCAAATTAATATCTAAACAATGCAGTAATTATTTTAATCTTTCAAATTTTCAAATTATTATTCTTGTTTTTATAAAAATAAAATGTTAATATTCAGTTTCGATGTTTAAGCGATTCAATATATTTTATACAAAATTTAAATTTTTTATTTTCATAGTATGAGTAGCACAGGGATCTGTGTGGTAAAGTGAGGAGCTGATGGTAGATGTGGTGCTCCACCTCAGACGCATAAATAATCTCCTTGGTCTAGCGCTAGGAAAAGGGAATAGACTCCCTCGCTATCTGGCTGATACTGACATTAGGCCACCTCGTCAACCTTACTTTTTATGGGCAATAATTTAAATTAATTCATTATTTTGTCTAAGTTATGCAGTTAAAGTTTATTAGGGGTTCCCATTATTGTTTAAAGGGTAAACATAAGCATAACTGGTTTATATATATATATATATGTATATGAGGAAAAAATGAGTAAAGAAATGTAGATGGATAAAAATGAATTTTATTGATATCACTTACACATGTGTTTCGGTCTGTTTATCAAAATGTATACGGATTTACGTTATTATTATTAAAATAATCAGATATCGATTAAAAGTGATATCGATAAAATTCATTTTTATCCATCTACATTTCTTTACTCATTTTTTCCTCATATTGTCGGATTCATTTCCCATTCTCACACACACACACACGTGTATTTGTAATAAATTACAAATACACACACCTGACATATCAAATGAACATCTGATGAACTATATCAGAGTAACTCTAATAAAAGAGTCATAAAAACTAAATTTACAAGTTTATTACCCAGCCACCCAAAAAACAAAAACACCTGTTTAAAATAAATGTTAAAAATGAAATTCCTTTATATTCCACTCCAACCAAACAGGAAGAGAGAAGTTAAATACTTTGCGCGTATATATATATATATATATATATATATATAGCCTGAAGATACCAGAAGATCTGAAACACGTGTTGCATATGCAAGATAAAAATAATTAAAAAAATTTTCTAAAAACAATCTATTTTGCGGACCTTTTTTTAAAAAAATATTGAATTTTCTCCCGTTGGAACCAGAACAACACTTTCTAATATATATATATATATATATAATATATAATATATATGTCTACAATACATATCTTTTGAATTTAAGTTTCTCATTTATTTCACACTTTACCCATGCGTCACACTAAATCCCCTAAATATTATATACACACACACACTATATATATATATATATATATAACACATAATATATACATCGAAAATAAGATGTGCGTGTGTGTTTAACCTTCATTATTAGAAGTTTACTAAAACAATATCTTGTATTATTCGGACTATTGTCCTCATCTTTACTGTTATTTGTACAGAGAACAATAAAGATGAGGACAATAATACAAATTATCACTCATCTCAAAAAATAAGATAAAACAATATTTATAAAATAAAAAAAAAGATATTTTTAAAGAAAAACGCTTATAAAGAGACTCATCTTCCAATCAATGAAAAATGATAGGAAAAAAAAAATAAGCGGGCGTATGGGGGGAAAAAAAAGGAACCATAGTGTAGAAAAAAAAATAGAAAGGAGGGAAAGTGTGAGGGTGGACAAGAGGAGGGAAAGGAGGAGCGAGAAGGAGAGGGAGAGAGAGAGAGAGAGAGAGAGAGAGAGAGAGAGAGAGAGAGAGAGAGGAGAGAGAGAGAGAGAGAGAGAGAGAGAGAGAGAGGGAGAGAGAGAGAGAGAGAGAGAGAGGAAGAAAGGAGGAACTATAAAAATGAGGAGGAAGAGAGGAAATAGCGAAAGAGAGCGGGTGGGGAGGTGGATAAATATAAGACTAAAAAAAAAAAAAAAGAACAAAAGAGAAAAGAGACGGATTGAGAATGAAAGTTGCAGAAAGAGAGAGACAGACAGACAGAGAGAGAGGAAACAATAGTTATTTATTAAGAGTAGCATAGATGCGGCACAACGCCAGAAGTATTGGGCACCCAGTGAGAATCGAACCCACTACCAATGGTCTAGTAAGCTAGCTTGCTAATAACCATTAAGCTACATGAGGTTGGAAACAATAGGTAAGAGGAAAAATATTAACTTTTATCTCTAATAATATGAGAGACAGAATAAAATTTTAAGAGGAATAAAAATAACTCAAAAGAAGAGAAGAGAGAGAGAGAGAGAGAGAGAGAGAGAGAGAGAGAGAGAGAGAGAGAGAGAGAGAGAGAGAGAGAGAGAGAGAGAGAGAGAGAGAGAGAGAGAGAGAGAGAGAGAGAGAGAGAGAGAGAGAATGACAGAAAGGAAATAATAGAGGGTGGATAGATAGAAGAGAAAGAGAGAGACAGACAGAGAATGACAGAAAGAAAGGGAGAGAGAGAGAGAGAATATAAGATTTTAAGAGGAAAAAAATAACCCCAAAATGAGTAAAAATTGTGGGGGGGGAGAGAGAGAGAGAGAACAGAGCGTGGGAAGATAGATAGAAACACACTGACATAGATAGATAGATAGTAGATAGATAGAAAAGAATAAGCCAGAAATGAGAGTAAAAATTGTAGAGAGAGAACGACAGAGAGAGAGAGACAGACAGAGACAGCAAATGAGAAAATATAAGATTTTAAGAGGAAAAAAAAATAACCAAAATGAGAGTAAAAATTGGAGAGAAAGAATAATAGAACGAGTGAGAGAGAGAGAGAGGGGGGGGAGAGAAAACGAGAGAGCGCAGAGGATGCTATTGACTACTTGTGTCAATTTTCAAGAGCTGGCAATTTTATTATTGCCGTTCTCAACAAAACGGGAAGAGAAGGCGGGGCAGCAAGAGGAACAAGCTAGCAAAGTAAGCAGGCAGCGACCGAGATGATATTCCTGAGCAAGCGATATATAGCAGAGAGAGAGAAAGAGAGAGAGAGAGAGGCCAAGCATCAGACACACAAGCAAAGATCAATGTCGAAACCACTACTATCATCATGGATTGGGCACGGTACATATGTACTACAGCCACTGTAGCTTTTATTTTAGTAGGGCAGACAGATCTTTTAAAGCGATACAGTTTTCACCCCCATCGTTAACGCATTTACGCGAAAAAGATACATTCAAATATAGCAGGTCTTAGGTCTAACTTTAAAAATATTAATTAAAAGGGTTTTAAAACCCTCGTTTACGCATTTACGTGAAGAAAAAAAAAGGAAAAGAAAAAATACATTCAAATATATAGCAGGTCTAATTTGAACGTTTTAAAAACATTAAAGTAATATTTTTACGTATCTCTCAACCGGTTAAGATAAATGAAATCGATGTTAAATTCTATTAGACGGTATTACTACAATCTATATTTTAAACATGCCCTGTTATATATTTTTAACGAATTTAATGTTTAAAATGTATTAAAATGAATTGCATATATAATATTATTTTAATCCCCACTTTTTTTTTTTTTACACTGATGCTCATTATGTTACCATTTTTCGAGTAAAATTTAAAATTGAATAATCGATTTAATTAATTATAATACTTTTATTTTTAAGTAAAAAAATAGCAAGTTTTTTTTGGCAGTTTTTTTTTTGGGGGGGGCAGTTTTTTTTTGTTTTTTTTTTTTTTTTACTGATGCTCATTATCTTACTATTATTCGACTAAAACTAAAATTTAAAATGAAATATTCGATTTATTTAATTTTAATTCGTTTTTTTTGGGGGGGGGTGAAAAAGGTGCGCGTTTTTGGCAAAAAATAATTTTCTCAATTTTTCTTGTTACTATCAGAAAATTTTCGTAGAAAAAAAAAAAAAAAATTAATTTTATACAAGTATTTTGAGATTTATTTTTTCTCTGAATTTTTTAGATGAAGCTCCTGAGTCAGACAAGAAATACCCGAAGAAGGCCGGAGGGTACATCGGCCAAAACGTTGTACAGATAATATAGACGAAGACAATAGTCCGAATAATCCAAATCTTTTTTCTTTTTAACTGGGGTGTCGATTTCCTGCGTAAAAAATCAGTTTCATTCTTATTTTTAGGGTTTTTTATTATTTATTTTTATTATCTGAATTGAACGTAACCAAAAATAACTATAATAGAAATTATTTTGATCTTTCAAGATATTTATTTACTAGGTTAGTGTGGCACAAGGCAAAAAAAACTGTACAGGGTGGTCCAAAAGAATTGCCCTCCCCCCGCCCTTATTTTAACTTTCATCATTTTTTTATCAAATAGTAATATAAGTTATGTAGTTATTTTACCTAAAAAATGAATAATTTTCAAGAATTTCAGGTTGTATCATTTAATCATTTTATCGCTAAAATATATGTAGGAGTGGTCCGAAAGTCTTGTCATTGCTACACATTGTTTTCAACTTAACATCATGCAATTCATATTTTTAATGAATTTTATAAATCAATTTACCATAGCAGAAATAGGTTATTAAATCAGAAAGTTTTTAAATAATACAACTGATGCATTATAAAATTCATTCATTGATAAATCAACACTGAAAATTTCATTAAAATCGGATAATTCCCTGATTTTTTTTATATTTTTCTTTCAATCGGGAGGGTTGACTTTATTTTGTAAACACGGATTTTACAGCAACTTCGACGGCCATGTCTAAGATATATTTGAGCAAAATTGACCGAAAAATTAGTTTTAAATGTATTAAAAATAAATTACATTTTTTTTTAATGATGCTCATTATGTTACTACTTTTCGACTTGGACAAAAATTTGACCTTAATCGATTTAATTAATATTAATTCATTTTTAAAATGAAAAACAGACGACAAATTGGGTATGCCTATATAATTGTTTTAACTCGTTAAGGGGGTGGGGGTGCGATGACAAGACTTTAATTAAGAATCGAATATGCGGTGATTACATTAACGGCTTGCGAGACTATCCCTACAAACCATTATTCCAGAGCGATGCGTGGTTTAATGATATTTCAATATTTAATTATATGTCATTCTCAGAATGTTTTTCGGGATTACATTCATTATGATTTATTAAAACGAACGTGTGCCGACTATCTTATTTCACACGGGGATGGGGTGGAGGAATAGGAGGACAGGTGTGGCACTTTTATCTTTGGCACTTAGGAAGAAGGAAAAAAATATAAGAGGAGGGGAATTAGGGTTGCACTCCCAATATTTCAAAAAGAGCCATAACTATCTACGCGTTTTTGCCTCCCGATTTTTATCTACTGTTATCTACTGTTATAATATATATAATATATATATATATATATATATATGTGTGTGTGTGTGTGTTGTGTGTGAGCAATTAAGAAGTGTCTGGTGTGCAGATTAGACAAAATGGAATTTTTCACAAACGATAATGATGAAAGAGAAAAGCTAAGGGTTTCCCTCCCCCCTGTCCTCCTCAACATAAAAAAAAATTACCAAAAAGATAAGTCGTTGGGGAGAGAAGCCTAGAGTCGGTACCAGCTTATACAGCGAGTGAGTCTATCCCCTTTTCACTAGCGCTAGACCAAGGAGATTTTTTTTTTTTTTAGCATCTGAGGTGGAGCGGTAGCTCCTCACTTTACCGCACATATCCATGTGCTACTCATATGTCGAGTTGGCGAGGGTCGGTATCGAACCAGGAACCTTGAGGTTCCCAGCCGAACATTCTACAGACTGAGCTAAAAAAAAGTTTGATTTAATATTGGAGACATTATTTAAAGTGGTTTTCAAAATGTATCTTCAAAATTTCAGATTAATTCCATAGTAATTAAAAAAAAAAAAAAAAATTAATTCCATAGTAATTAAAAAAAAAGTTATAGGAGTGTCAGTATCAGCCAGCCAGCCAGGGAGTATATCCCCTTTTCGCTAGCGCTAGACCAGAGAGCTTTTTTCTTTCTTTTTTTACTGGAATGGAGTGCCACACCTACCGTCAAGCTCCCCACTTTACCGCACAGATCAGATCATCCAATCTGCTACACACGCACAGGGTTGGCGGGGACCTGTATCGAACCCGGAACCTTGCGTTACCCAGGCGGGTGCTCTACCGACTGAGGTAAATTTAATTTTTCTTCTTTAAAACTTAAAAAAGTGCCCGTGTCTTTTTGAAAAGGGTGTGTAGTGTCACATAGAATTGGGAGATTTTTAAAGTAAAAGAAACGGCCCTGAAGACGACAGGAGAGTACAGCGACCGAAACGTTGTAAGTTTAGCAACCAAGGTGAGTATAGCAGTCTGCAACGCTTCATCTCAGATATATGGAAAACTGAAAAAAAAAAGTTTTAGAACAAGAAATAACTGGGGGGGGGTGCGAAGACAAAGTCAATGGTGCTGGGCAACAGTCAGTTTCTCACCTCTACAATTTCCAAACCAAGTGCTTGAAACTGACAGTTACCAAGCGCTGTTGATTGTCTTTAAGCAAAGAGATTTTGTTAAACAATTTGGTATTATTCGGTGATTTGTTTGTTTTTTGTTTTTTTTAGGGGGGGGGGTATATACCGGGTACCTCGTCAGAGTATCATGGTTAGCAAGCTAGTCTTGCAAATCAATTTAGTGACTTGGGCACCTCGTGTAGTATATTGGTTAAACAAGCTATATGAGCAGACCATTGTTAGCGAGTTCGATTCTCACTGGGTGGTCTATACTTCAGGTCTTGTGCCACGGCCAAGTACCGAGTAGTGACTTCGATCCTCATAGGCGATCCATACTTGGCGCCTCGTGCCGAATCCAAGCCACGCGTGGTACTTAACGGGTAAGGTTTGCTAGTTTGATTCTCACCGGGTGTCCAATTTTTCTGGTTGTGTGCCACAACTAAACTGCGCTTTGTAAATAACTGCAAAATATGGTGGTTATGGTATTGTTTGGGTATATAAGCAACTGTTGCAAATTACTGGGTAACGAGTTCGATTCTCATTGACCGATATTTACGACCTTGTGTATTATTATTGGTAAAACAAGATAGCCCAGGTTAAAAAACGCGGTAAAGGTAACTCGAATATAAAAGTTCTGGTAAACGGGTCAGGCTTTTGGCACGTTTACCAAAACAAAAAATGTTCGTTCCCCAATGATACCTGCACAAAAAAAAAAATAAATAAATAAAAAAAAAAAAATAAAGAATAAAAAATTCGGTTTATAATATCCTTACCGCGTTTTTTTAACCTAGACTACGAGAATTGGCTTGGATGTAATATTCTTCCTTCATAGTTTGTATTTTTGGTAATTATGAACTTTTGTTTAGTAAATTAGGGTGTCCCAGAAAGAAAGAAAAAACAGAACCCACAGATTTTGTAATAAAACTGTCAATTTTCCCATTAAACAAATAGATTAGGGTTAGTTTAATGGGGAAATAAATAATTTGGGTTCTGTTTTTTTCTGGGTCAGCCTGTAATTTACTAAACAAAAAGTTCATAATTACCGTATTATAAAAAAAAAATCTATAATAAAAATATAGAATTTTCATATACAATCATTTTTCTCATCTGAAATTTGTATTATAGTATTTATGTTCGGCCCTCGGAGAATCGTTATTTGGTTCGAGAAAGAAAGAGATCATGTTGAAAAAAAAAAAAAATAAATAAATGGTTTTGCCCATCTATTCGTCTACGCAGTTATATACTTTTAAAATACCAATTCAAATACTAAGTTTCAGTATTTACCAAAAAAAAAAAAAAAAATAAAATTAAAAAAAAAAAACACACACACTAATTTATATATATATATATATATATATATATATATATATATATATATATATATATATATAAAGCAGTAATTTTGAAGATGAAGAACACTAGCCAAAGTACAATAATACCGTGTCAGCATGTATCATACATAAAAAAGAAAAAACCCGAAACATGTCACATGGTTACCAATAGTACCAAAGTTACCAAAAATACCGACTATGTAAATGTTTCTGCTTATATATAAATAAATATATTCAAAGTTTTGGTAAGTTAATAATGATTTTTAAAAAAAGGGGATTTTTTTTACCTTTGTTTCCATAAAAATTCATTTGTAGTTTGTTTTTTTGTGTCAGTTTCTTACGATGGTAGGTAGGACTTAGTTTTGTTTTATCTTAAAACTTTCAGAGAAATATTCGTATTGAGAGAGATATATGGTGAGATTAAAACAAACACTAATCTAAAAAGAATTCTTGCACTAAAATATTTTTTATTTTAAATTAAAAAAACAGAAAAAAAGTTTAGTTCCTATGCAAATTTCTCTGAATTGAAAATAAATAGATAAATAATTGGAATAGAGATTGGGCCTCCTTAGTTACGCACTTAAGGGGGAATTGTTTTGTTTTGTGTTGCTTGGGGGTGTTTTTTTTTTTTCTTTCTTTTTTAAACTATATATAAGAAAATAAATAAAAACATTAAATTATGGAATCGCTATGTGCAAAATTATTTAAATTAGTTTTAAAGTATTTTTTATTTATTTTTATTTTAAAATGTTGAGAAAAAATTCATATATTGGTTCCAAACAGTTGGGTAGTGTACATATTTTGGAATCCCACTATAAGAATTTAAATTCTGGTATAAAACAATATGAAATGGGAGTGGAGATAGGTAACATTTTTTTTTAAGCCGAGATTTTAAATTCCTGACGAAAAATGTATACAATAATACATTGTATACATTTTTCGTAATATTCCGTAAAAAAAAAAAAAAAGACGAGCCAGTGATATGAGCAATCCTACAAAATTCTCTAATTCTTAGAGGTTAAAAAAAAATAATGCTATATATACTAGAATATAGATGATCAATTCAAAAAATATTTGACACTAATCCGAAACAAATTATCGATTAATTACTAAATAATCCACAGAAAATAACCTAAATTTATCGATAAATCGAATATTAAAGAGTATTTAATCGTTTTATTTTTGGGAGGATTTTTTTTTGTTTTGTTTTTAAAACCCACACAGAGAGAAAACCGAACGTGGCTGACATTAACTCAGAAATGCAACGGATTTTTTTTTTTTTACTTGCATTTATATTCCGAAAATATTTTTGAGAATAGAAAATATAGATATTTATAATAAGAAAGTTTTAATTGAAAATTAAATAATTATGTTAACCCAGAGGGAAAATTAAGAAATTATTCTATCAATTAAAAATCGATTTAAAAAATGATCATATTCGGGGGGGGGGCTTTATTTTTTTAATTCAGTTAAATCACTTGAAGAAAATGCTATTGAAAGAAAAAAAACCCTTATTGATTAAATCAGAGACAATTTTTTTGTGCAGACGATTTTTTTAAAGGGAAATACATTTTTATTCAATTAATTTTCAAGTTTATTTTAACTAGAGGGATTTTTTTTTTAATATTCCTCCCAAAATCTTAAACCATGAGTTCATTTTTCCACAGTTTATGTAAAATTTTACTTGTTTATTTTTAAACACAAGAAAAATAAATTTGATCATTAGATATTTAAAATAATTAGATAGAAAAATAAAAATAATAATTAGATTTGTTTATTTATGTAAATCAAAAAATATTTTTATAGATATATTTTTATATTTGATTATTTATATATTTGACATTTTTATATCTATATTATTTATATATATTTTTAATACATTTTTATATTTTATATTATTTGTATATTTATACTATTTATATATTTTTATATATTTTTTGTATTTTTATATATTTTCATTATTTGTGTATATCTATTTTATTTATATATTTTTTGTTTTTTTATATTTTATATATTTTAAATATTTATATCATTTATATATTTTATATATTTTAAATATTTATATCATTTATATATTTTATATATTTTATAATATTTATAATCATTTATATATTTTTATATTTTAATATTTATATATATATATTTTATAATTAGATTTTTTATATTTTTTATATTCATATTATTCTTATATATTTACATTATTTGAATATTTGTATTATTTATGTTTTTATATATTTTTATATTTATCTATATATATATTTTTATATATTTTATATTATCTATATATATTTATATTTTTTTTATATATTTTTATATTATCTATATATATTTATATTTTTTATATATTTTTATATTTTATCTATATATATTTTATATTTTTTTATATATTTTTATATTTTATCTATATATATTTATATTATATATTATTTATTTTTTATATATTTTATATTTTATCTATATATATTTATATTTTATCTATATATATTTATATTTTTATATATTTTTTATATTTTTATATATTTTATATTATATTTTTATATTTTTTATTTATTTTATATTTTATTTATTTTTATATTTTATATATTTTTATATTATATTATATATTTTTATATATTTTTATATTTATCTATTTTTATATTATATATTATATATTTTAATATATTTTTTATATTTTATATTCATTATTTATCTATTTTTATATTCATATTATTTATATATTTTTAATATATTTTTTATATTTTATATTCATTATTTATATATTTTTATATTCATATTATTTACATATTTTTATATCTATATTTTTATATTTTATAGATATTTTATAGATTTTTTTTTTATTAAAAATAGATATTTTCCTTTCTTTTTTTTTTTTTTTTTTTTTTTTCATTAATAAAATATCACTTGTATTAATATTTTACAAGTAGATCAGCAAAAAATAAAAAAGGAAGATTAACCTATTTCTAAACAAACAAAAATCTTACCTTAAGGGTAGCTTATATAAAAAAAAAACGGGCGGGGGTGTTAAGACTTAACTAAGGTATTTTCTAAAAAGACTTAAGGGAGATAAAAAAAAATCGAAACAATCTAAAATGAATATATCTCAAAGATAATCTGAATCAGTTTCACACAAAATTCAATAATAACAAAGAAAATATTATTGATTTAAAGTGATTTGCTCCCCCCCCCTACCTGTATTGTTAATAATAATAATAATAATAATACTGAAAGATTCAATTGTTTATAATTCAAAGAAAATTACTATTATTAAAGGCTTTGTGTTGATAAAAAGAAAAGGTGGATTTTTGTTAATAACAAAGGCATTTTTCGTTCTTTACAATAAAGGGGGTACCCACCATCACTAATACCATCTCAGTTGTAGGTAAAGGGTGACCCCAACTTTAAAAAAGGGGTTGTGTGGGTGTGTAGACAAAGAACACTCACTCACTATCATAGTGGGTCTTGGATACCTATAGTCACTGTAGGTATCTAAGCCAAACAAAATTGACACTATAATAATGAAAATAATTCGTTCTTTTTACATAGCAATAATTGTTTTGCTGTTTAAATTTTAAATATTATGAATTTTTAAAAAAAGGAAATGGATATAGATAAAATTAAATATATAAAATAGGAATTTTAAAAATAATAAAATTATGAATATAAATAAAATAAACATTATTTGTTCCTTAAGATATTTTGAATATTTAGCTTTTTGTGTGTGGGGAGGGGTGAAATTGAAATATATTCCAGTTATCAATAACTGAAGATACTTGGTGACAATAGGTATCTAATCCAAACAAAATTGATACTATAACGAAAATAATTGGTTCTTACGTAGCAATAGTGGTTTTGGTGTTTAAATTTTAAATGTCATGATTTTTTTTAAAGAAATATAAATAAATAAAAATATATGAAAATGGGAATTTTTAAAAAAGGAAATAAAATTATGAATATAAATAAAATAAATATTATTTGTAATATGTATATTATACTATAATTAACCTAAAAATCTTATACACTGTATAAGATATTTTAAATAGGCACTGCCAAAATGTTGTCTGCTTTTCATTTTAAAAGTGTGTTTTTGTTTTTTTAAAGAAGTTTTGAAATAAAATAACTAATGTATTACAAAATTGATGCATTGATAAATCAACACTGAAAATTTCATTAAAATCGGATAATTACCTGATTTTTGGTGATTTTTTTTTTTCAATCGGAGGGGGGGGGTAAATTTATTTTGCAAAATACGGTTTTTACGGCAACTTTGCTAAAAATACAGTGTATAAGATATTTTAAATATTCAGCCGTGTGTGTGTGTGTGTGTGTGTGTAGGGGTGAAATTGAAATATATATTTTAGTCATCAATAACTGAAGATACCTGCGAGTTGAAAGTGATCCCTTGAGCTTAATATACAGGTGAACGTAAATCAATATTCGATTAACCAAAATAAGAAAATTGATTTTTTTTTTCTTTTACCATTTAAATTTTGTTCTATTAATTATTCCTTCTTTTAGATAATTTTTTTTTTCGTGTATCAAACAAAATTGGTTTTAAATATTTTTAAATTATTGATTCAAATTTTTTTTTTTTGGGGGGGGTTGATAAAATGTTTGTTTACTACCCCCCCCCCCACCACCACCCCCATCCTTCTTTTAGATATTTTTTTTCGTGTATCAAACAAAATTGGTTTTAAAATTTTTTTAGATTATTGATTCTAATTCATTGTTTTTTTTTTTTTTTGTTTTTTTTTTTTTAGGGGGGATAAAATATTTTGTTTACACCCCCCCCCCCTCATCAATCCTTCTTTTAGATTTTTTTTTCGTGTATCAAACAAAATTGGTTTTAGATATTTTTAAATTACTGATTCGATTCTAATTCATTTTGTGGTCGGTGGTGGTGGGGGGTGATAGAATCTTTAGTCTACAGCCCACCCCCCACCCCAAAAAAACATTTACAAAATATCAACAAATTATTAATCTAAGAATTCTAGTCTCTTAGTTCTCAAAGTATACAATTTTATTAAATATCTATCTTTAATGATATCTACTCAAAGAAATAACAAACAAAAAATAAAATACTTATAATCGCGATCTTTGATAAACCGCCATTTTTACTATTGACACCGGTCGTAAAATCATGTTTTGTTCGGAGTTAAGGGTTAAAATAAAGATTTTTTTTTTCATTAAGTGCTTTAGAAAAATAAAATAAAAATATTAAGAAATATCAGTTAAATAATGAAATTATACATCGATAAGTCTTAATCTAAATCTTAAATAGACAAAAATATATATTAACCTTTAAAATATTTGCCTAGTAAGTAAACAAGAATTTTCCTGTTCTCATCCTTGCGGTGGGGAAAGGATGAGGAGACCGGAAAGATGACACATTGTTCTGATGATGGTGTGAACGCTATACATCGAAATATAATAGAATTAATCAGCCTTTCTTTCTCGAAAATTAGGTCAAAAATATAATAGGCTGAAATACTTATTGTTTCTTGAGGATAGAACTGAAAACAGTTAGTTCCTAGTTCGATACCGGCCCTCGCCAACTAGGCGTATGAGTAGCACAGGGATCTGTGCTGTAAAGAAAGGAGCTGGTGTTAGGCGTGGCGCTCCACCTCAGACGCTAAAAATAATCTCCTTGATCTGGCGCTAGTGAAAAGGGGATAGACTCCCTCGCTGATTGGCTGATACCGACTTTAGGCCACCCTGACGTCTTTTTTTTTTTTACTTAGTTTTTTATTTTATTTTGAAATTAATTTGTTGTTTTTATTTTAAATGATACAAAAAAAGGATATTGACAATTTTTGGTTATATATATGGTACTTTTTATTTACATCATTATATATATTTTCACACACACATTATATATATATATATATATATATATATATATATATGAAATGCACAATTATCAAATGGTTTTAAAATATTACAAAATATCTATCTATATGGAATTAAAGTATTTAAAAAACATTTTTTTAATTTAAGCCACAAATTTTGTAATTCATATATATATATTATATCTGTGTGTGTGTGTGTGTGTGTGAAGAATTACAAATTTGGATATTCTAAATAAATGAAATTTACAATAAACTGACTGACAATTGTTTCATATGAGTAAATATTTCAAATAAAATTTTAATATTAAAATTATTCACTTTAATATTAGAATACATTTTTTATTTTATTTTATTTTGTTTATTTTTTGTTTAATTTTTTTTATTTTATTCTTTTTTTTTTTTGCTGTTAACTAAAAAATAACATTTAAAGAATTTCTTAAAATATCTAAAATATTTTTACTTATACAAAAGGCTTAGTGGTTCAAATTTGTTGTATACGAAGTACGAATGATTTAAACTGATATTTTTTAAATTTTATCTTACTTATTATATATATAATCTTAATTAGTTCTGATACAATTCAGCAGGAAAAAAAGCAATTGGATTAGATTTTTTGAAAACATTAATTACAAATTGGTTTGTTTACGTATTTTTAGGGATGTGATGATGACAGTAAGATAGTAGATGCAAGTTGTTATTTACATTGTCCATTTTTACAATATAAGCAAATTTAGTGCTGAATATAATACACTAATATGCACTTTACACACACACACACACACACACACACACACACACACACATATATATATATATATATATATATATATATATGTGTGTGTGTGTGTATGTGAGTATATATATACACACATGAGATATTATATATACAGATATATATATATACTCACATATATACACACTCACATATATAATATGTGTATATATGTGAGTGTGTGTATATATGTGAGTATATATATATATATATATAATATATATATATATATATCTGTATATATAATATCTCATGTGTATATATATGTGAGTGTATATATATATATATATATATATATCTGTATATATAATATCTCATGTGTATATATATGTGAGTGTATATATATATATATATATATATATATCTGTATATATAATCTCATGTGTATATATATATACACGAGATATATATACAGATATATATACTCACATATATACATACACTCACATATATACATACAATATATATATACATGTTATATATACAGACATACATTAAACATATATACATATGCACTCACATAAATATAATATACACAATTATATATATATATTAAATACATATATACACCTTATATATACACACACAAACATACATACATACCTTATGCACACACATAAATATAATATACACAATTATATATATTTACACACACACATTATACACCCTATATATTATATATATACATATCATATATATATATATATATATATATATATATTATACACACACTATAATATAGTGTGTGTAATACACACATTATGTAAACACACACACACACTAGATATGATATTAATCAAATTTAATCACTAAAGCGATGAATTTAATCATGTGTGAATTATCTTAAGATATATAAATATATAAAACAATTATATACATGTGCGTGAGGGTTTTATAGTGTTACACCTCTTACATAATGAAAATACAGATACACATGATTGAATTTACTGCTGTAGTATCTAAATTTGCTTATATATATATATATATATATATATATATATATATATATATATATATATATATATGGTGAGTCTGGTTCTCAGTGTGTATATATTATATTAGTATACATATTATGTATATACAAATGTCTATAATATATATTATTTGTAATTTAGTGTGAAGCATTGGGTGTGATATGTCTAAGAAACTCAGTTTGTGGGATGTTAAGTTTCGTTTTATTTCATTGTAATATTGTGGAGACTTGACTCTCCTTCTTCATATATATATATATATATATATATATATATATATATATATACGATGGATTTAAATATATCCTACTAATTTAACATGTTTAAAAGAAATCTTCCTTTTAAAGAAGAAACAAATACCTAATTTTTGTCGGGTTGTAAAATTGTAAACAACAAAGAACCTTTGCTATTTAAAATAAATAAATAAATAAAAATCATTTAAAAATAAATAAAATAATCAGAAATTTGTCTTTTTTGTTTTGTTTTTTAAATATACGAAAATTTAAACTAAAATAAACACATAATGGCGACTACAACATTGTTTTCTTTTTAATCAAAATAAACGAAAAAGAAAGTTGAATACATTTTTCGAGGTCCAAAAAAAAACGATTTTAATACAAGAAAATGTAGACAAAAATAGGTAAATATTAAACCATAGACATCGACTATCCTAGATTTATATATATTTATATATTAACTAATTAATAAAACCGATTTTAACCGTATTTTTAAACACCACCCTATTAAAAATAAAATATATTTTTTAATAAATCGTAAGCATAAAAATTAACAGGGATTTTCTTATTCTAATTTTTTTTTTTAGGAAAACATGGTTAGAATTGACGGAATTTCGACCCCAAAATGACAATGAATCTGTATGATTTTCTTTTAAAATGAAAGAGAAGGAACCCAGCTTTCAGATGAGGTCGGTACAACTCCCGAAAGATGATTGAAAATAAAGGAAAAATAAGAAAGAAAAAGTAGATGTCTCCTTACCTATATCGGAGGAATCCATAGGGGAAATTGTGTAACTCGGTAAAAAATGTGACGACAACGCTTTGTTGTTTTTTGGGGGGAGGGTAAATTTTTTTTTTTTTGTTTGGGTATAATTAAAATATTTTTTTTAACCAAAACTAAACATTAAAAAACACTAAATAATAATAACAACAATAAATCTATTTACGTTTTTCGGAACCCTCAACTTATGGACAATATCTTTCTTTCTCTCACTCGCACCATTACACACACACACACATTATCTACATCAGTGAAGTGTGTGTGTGTGTGTGTGTGTATGTATGTATCTATGTATCGATGACTCTTTAGACAGTACCCTTTTTTTTTTTTTTTTACTTTCTTCTATGTTTTCTTTCGTCTTTCCGTTTTTATTTATTTATTTATTTACTTATTTTACTACAAGACCTTATTATCTTTCCTTTCCTTTTATTTTTATTGTTACCTCATTCCCCCAATGCATTTATGTAGTAAAAATTTTTCGCGGCGGCCATGATGGATACAAAAAACCCGTGCGACAACGATTGACGAAAACGCAAAGCAGCCACGTTCTACGGATGATCGAACATGAACTAATTCGTAACCTGATTTTTACATAATAAGAGTTAATGAACTAAGAATTATTTTCAAATAACTTAGAATAAAAAAACAAACTTACTCAGATCTCTGTAAGGTTCATAGGGTAACTGAGCCATTTGTGGTCGTTTTATTTTCAGCTGCCGAGCGTTTGTTTAGTTAACGAAGGACGGTGTAAGCGAGTAGGCTATGTTTATTGCTCAGTTCGTCATCCGTCAAAATAATGATCCTCCCGCTCGCTATGTTGTATTTCGTAAGAAACGGGTCACTAGGAAATACGGTAAAAGGCACGGGTCAAAAGTTCAAGGTTTGCGCAAGGTGATGTAAAAATAAGATTGCAGAGGTTATCTATATCTATCTATCTATCTAGGTTTTTTTTTTTTGGGGGGGGGGGGCATCTTAATATATAAATATATATATATTTAGAAAAAATAAAGTGAAATCATTTTTTATGTCCTTCTCATGCGAAAAACAGAGTTATTAAAATAAGAATTAAAAAAAAAAAAGTCACTTTTTGGGGTATATGAAAAAAGTTGGTTATAGTTCAGTAACACAACAAGGTTTACTTTATATGGGTAATATATATATATATATATATATATATATATATATATATATATGAGAGTACGTAAATAAACAATGTGTTTATTTGATATGGCTTTTAGCCGACAATTTTTGGAGGATATGTGCTTAATTGAAGTCATACCTAATTTTTGAAAATTAATTAGTTAATAAATAAATTAATTATTAACTAATTAATTTTCAAAAATTAGGTATGACTTCAATTAAGCACATATCCTCAAAAAAAAAATATATATATATAATATATATTTTTATTTTTTTTATTTTATTCTAATTATTGTTGTTATTATTAGTGTTATTATAATCATTGTTTCCACTATTACTGTTATTATTATTAACAATAATAATATTAATAATAATAGTGTTAATAATTATTAACAATAATAATATTAACACTAATCATAATAACAACAACAATATTTAGAAAATAAAATAAACACAACCTCTCTCTCTCTCTCTCTCTCTCTCTGTGAAAGTATGCAAACAGTTTGTTTGATATGGCTATGCCGACAATTTTTGGAAGAATATGTGCTTAATTGAAGTCCTACCTAATTTGAAAATTAATTAGTTGATAATTAATGAATTAGGCGAATGTATCTGTTTAAATGTGAAGCGTAAACAAATTGAGAAAAAGTCATTCTCTGTATGTACATTTCTGCCTATTATGCCTCATCAGCAGAGTTATAGACTGGAAGCCGCTTTGTGAGTGATTCGAACCCTAACTGCCTGGCTGACATTTGGGTGCATGTGTGTGAGGAAGGAAAAGTGAAAAATTAATCCAATCGTATTAAGTATATAAAAAATTTTAAAGAACAAGGTGCTCAAGTGGGTGATATTTTTATATATGAGGAAATAAAAATTAAAACAAAAGAAGTTGTTTTTGAATATTAACTTAAATACTTTTAATTTTTTTTTTTTTCACATATAAATGAATGTCCTGATGTTTTGCTAAACAAACCAAAACATTATAATGTCAGCTCGTGGAGGCATGTGGTCTAATGGTTAGAGTCATAGGAAATGGACTCGTTGACCCAAGTTCAATTCCTTGACGAAGCTGTTTGAACTTCACATACCGCTAATACCCTTGGGAAAGGTATGAATCCAATTCTCCCTCCAGCTATGGGTAAATAGCAGGGCAGACTGGGCCCTTTAACCATGGCTAGGTAACAAGTCTTGGAGAAGGAAAACTCTGAATCCAAACCTGTTGAACTCCGCTTAATAAATTGACCTTGTGTCACATCCTGCTCGTGCAGAGAGGTTGGTAAATATATATATGTATAACGTTGGCTCCTACATTAAAATATTATCCATTTGAACACTTTGTTTTTGTTTTGTTTTTGTTTTGTTTGTTAAATTCATTTTTATATACAATAATATATACAAGGTGTGTCAAAAAAGTATCAAGATTTTTTCTACTTTTTGACACACCTTGTATTCTGGGGAAAAAAAAGTTCCGTTCATTCTTCATTTCTACCTTGGTAAATACAGCTTTTAACTTGGAACTTTTTGACACACCATGTATTCTGAAAAAAAAATAATGAATGGAATGTTGTTTTTGTTTTGTTTTTTTGGTTTTTTTTTTCAGAATACAAGGTGTGTCAAAAAGTACCAAAAGATAATCTCAATACTTTTTTGACACACCTTGTATATATGTGTCAAACACAAAAAAAAAACAAAAAAAACGTTTACATAAAATTTAGGGTTATTACATTTCTTAGAAAATACTTCTTTTTTTTTTTTTCTTTTTTCTTTTTTTTTTTTTACATATAAACGAATGACCTGATGATGTTTTGCAAAACAAACCGAAACGTTATAACGTTGGCTCCAACATTAAAATATTATCCATTTGTGCATCCTTCAGTTTTTGTTCAATTTTTTTTATTATATACATGGTGTGTCAAAAAGTATCGAGATTTTTTGTACTTTTTGACACACCTTGTATTCTGAAAAAAAAAAAAAAAAAAAAAAAAACGTTCCATTCATTCTACATTCCTATCTTGGTAAATAGAGCTTTAAACTTAAAGACTTAAAAAATTAATGAATGGAATGTTTTGGGGTTTTTTTTTTTTTTTTTTCAGAATACAAGGTGTGTCAAAAAGTACCAAAAGATAATCTCAATACTTTCTTGACACACCTTGTATATATGTGTCAAAAACTTTTTTAAAAAAAACAGTTCACATAAAATTCAGAGGTATATTTCTTAGAAATTACAAAAATTTTAAAATTACAAAATTAATTTTTTTGTTGAAATTTGCCCACTACACTTTATCTTTAAACACACACACACATTATATACACACATTATATACACACCCATTATATACACATTATATACACCTACAATCATTATATATACATATATACACATTATATACATACACCCATTAAATACACATTATATACATACAGCCATTATATATATACACATACATAATAAATATTATCCATTTGAATATATATATATATATATATAATATACATATATACACCTACAATCATTATATATACATATATACACAACCATTATATACACATTATATACACAACCTATTATATACACACGCACATTATATTCATACACCCATTATATACACATTATATACATACAGTCATTATATATTATATATATATATATATAATATATACACATACATAATAAATATTATCCATTTGAATATAATATATATATATATATATATAACAAACATATGGCTATTTTCAGCCGACAATATTTGGGAGAATATGTGCTTAATTGAAGTCGAACCTAATTTTTTTTTTTTTTGAAAGTTAATTCATTAATAATTAATTAGGCGGGATTTAACTATTTAAATGTAAGGCTAAACAAATCGAGAAAAATCAATCTCTGAAATGTACATACAGAGATTGATTTTTCTCGATTTGTTTAGCCTTACATTTAAATAGTTAAATCCCGCCTAATTAATTATTAATGAATTAACTTTAAAAAAAAAAATTAGGTTCAACTTCAATTAAGCACATATTCTCCCATATATATATATATATATATATATATATATAATGTTTTTGTGTGTAAGTGTCAAACACTAAAAAAAACAGTTCACATAAAATATTATTCCATAAAGTTATTATATTTCTTGAAAATTACAAAATTAATTTTTTGTTGACATTAGCCCACTACACTTTATTTTTAAATACACACATTATATACACACATATATATATACACCCATTATATACACACACATATATATATACACCCATTATATACACATTATACGCACACCCATTATATACACATTATATACATACACCCATTTATATATATATATATAATATATATATATATATATATATATAATGGGTGTATGTATGTATGTATGTATATATACATACATTAACAATCTAAATGACATCCACCTGTTTCCAATAAAAATAAAAAATTAAAATTCAACTATTTCTCAAATTTAGTATGACAGGTGCCATGACTGTTGAATTGTTTAAAATTGAAATGGCGTTAAATATTTTTTTAAGCTTTCAAGGAGTGTTAATAAAAAAAAAACTTTTGAGGAAAAATATAAGGAATTTATTTCATCATTCGATGAGTAATTATTGTTATACCTACCTACAAACATACATATGCATACCTATATAGTATACACAGGAAGCGCACGGTGTAACGGTTAAAGTCATGGGAAATGGACTCGTCGCCCCGAGTTCAAATCCTGGACGTGGTAATTGCATTTCACTTAGCGCTAATACCCTTGGGAAAGGTATGAATCCTACTCTCCTTCCAGCTATGGGCAAATAGTAGGGCAGACTGGGCTCTTTAACATTGGTTAGGCAACCAGTCTAGGAGAAGGAAAACTCTGAATTCAAACCTGCTGAACTCCGCTTAAGAAATTGACCTTGTGTCGCATCCTGCTCATGCGGAGGGGTTGGTAAATATATATATATATAGTATACACACACATACAAATATACATATGCATACCTATATAGTATACACACACATATAAATATGCATACCTATATAGTATACACACACACACACAAACATACATACATAATATACACTATACGCACACACATTATATATATCCACATTATTTACACACACCCATTATATTTATACACATTATATACACGCACCCATTATATATACACATTATATACACCTATATAGTATACACACACACACACACACACACACAAACATGCATATATACATACATAGTATACACTATACACAAGCACATATATATATTTATCCGCATTATCCAGACACACCCATTATATATATACACATCATATACACATATCCATTATATGTATACACATTAATTACATGCACCCATTATATCTATGCACATTATATACACACATATCTGTACATACATAAAGGGCAGTTGTGTGTATATGTATGTCCGGAGGAAACTTCAAAAATAAAACAATTAGCGACAAAGTAAATATATATATACATTAAAACTCTTAACATCCTATACCACCTCATTCCACCCGGATGGAAGTCACATTCATTTTCCTAATCTACCCCAAATGATAGCCTTTGTTTAAATGTAATAAACATATTTAGAAGTCTTTATTTTTAGGGAAATAACAGGTAACTTTAAATGAAAAGGCCATTTTTAGTCATTTTTTGATAAATCCTTAGAGGATTGGGGTTCTGGACTTGGAAAATTCTCAACAGGATGTTAAGAGTTAAATATCACTAGGGTTTGGTTTTTGTGCAAAAATAATAGAGATTTGATCTATATTCGTGAAGATAATTGAGCTCTGTATAGATAATTGGGATCAGAAAAGAAGTGAATTTGCAAAGTGAATTAATCTTTTTTTAAAGAAATAGAACTGGAGAATTTTTAAAAAAATCATTTTGTAAGATTTCTAGGAAAGGGAAAGTTTGACACTGAATTTAAATGGACCTGATTCTTGAAATTCTATGAATAGCTAAGGTGTTGAGAAAATCATTTTTTTATGTAACATCAAAAAATAGCTCAGTCGGTAGAGCGTTCGGCTAGAAACCACAAGGTTCCTAGTTCGATGCCGTCCCTCGCCAACTTAGCGTATGAGTAGCACAGGGATCTGTGCGGTAAAGTAAGGAGCTGATGGTAGGTGTTGCACTCTACCTCAGACGCCAAAAACAATCTCCTTGGTCTAGTGCAAGTGAAAAGGGGATAGACTCCCTCGCTGATTGGCTGATACCAACTTTAGGCTACCCACGACGACTTTACTTTTACTTACTTCACCATAATTTTAATTGACCAACAAAAGACTTTGTCCGTCCTGTTGGCTGGGGCGTTAGAATGCATCAACTGCACTTCTGCAGAGGGGTAAGACTCCCCCAATGGGGCCACCTGTTGGCCGTGGGTGGCGACCCGTGATGCTTAAGGATAGAACAATCAATCAGCTGGCCACATTAAGCCCTAGCACCTATATGATTGCCCCCACCCTATTGCCCTTATAGCAACCCCCAATCCTTCTTATCATATGGGTACTAGAAGGCGGTGGCTGAGGGTCTACATGTCCTGGGAATAACGTTAAACTCTATCTGATGGTGAGGTTACAGTTCTGGAGGTTTGGGGAATGTGGAGCACCCCTTCATCACCATTGATCCCTGGTCCACCCTGACCCGGAGTGGTAGTACCTGTTAGGTCCCATCTATGGGTTGAATAGAAAAACATGAGTTTATAAATAAAATTGTATCATGCATTAAGAATTGGTTTATTTCAAAACTTTATCGGCATTAAATGACCCACTGAGGTTGATATGCCGTAAAACAAAACATACCAAACCAAACCAAACCAAAGACTTCTTGTAAACATAGTATCCTATTTAGTATTATCTTAAATATAGAATAAAATAAAATGATAATAATTTAACCCCATAATAATAATAAATAATAATAATAATAAAATAACTCAGACAATATCTTTTAGAAATTAATTTTTACACTGCCCGGAGGGTGTTTGTTTACTTTTGCTAGTCAATCTATATTTTTCACATGTGACTGCTAGAAGAAGGCCATCTCAATTCATTAAGAGTACCTGTGGGAGCACATGTGACTCTTCGATACCAAGCATGTCCTCGCAAGCCCCTACCGCATGTGTGACAAATGAATTAGCTGTCTTTTCTGTTGACATTGCCCTACCCCAGCCTCACCCGTGCACCCTCAACCCAGTGCACCCTCACATGACCCACATCCTTTGTCACAGAAAACTGACACAAAATACCTGTAGGTTGCTAAATTTTCATATGTAAATATACAAATATATAATAACTAAAAGCGGCTACCCGGCTTCGCCAGGGTAGAGGAGGGACTTAATTTTAAAGTTGGGCTTGCAGGTCCATTATTACTGAACCGTAAGTTTGATCCTCGCAGGATGCCCCATTCAAATCCATGTAAAAAAGATACCTGTAGGTTGCTAAATTTTATATGTAAATATACTAGAAGCGGCTACCTCGCCAGGGTAGAGGAGGATTTTATTTTAAAGTTGGCTTGAAGATCCATTATTACTGAATCGTAAGTTTGATCCTCGCAGGATGCCCCATTCAAATCCCTATGTAAAAAAAGAGCTTGCGTTGATTCAGCCACTTTGAAAAGAAAAATTAATGTCAACTATTTAAAATATTAAATGCAAAAAAAATAAGAATAATAATAATTCCATGCTGTTATCATTTAAATTTTATTTTTTTAATTATCTTCACGAATATGAATCAAATCTTCATTATTTTTGCTCAAAAACCAAGATCTGGTGATAGTGAATGTGTGTGTGTATATATATATATATATATATATATTTACTTACTTTCATACTGTTGTGCGATAAGTCCCCAAAAAGTGGTATATAAATAAACGAACGAAAAATCTGGGATAGGCCAACTGGTGTAGTGGTTAGAATCCCCGCCTGTCAGCTTGGCAGTCGAGGTTTCGAGTCACACACGGAGCAGTCTCCCATGTCTATAACCTTGCTGATGAGACCTAATAGGTCGAAATGTACATACAGGGATTGACATTTTCTCGATTTGTTTAGCCTTACATTTGAACATATATGCCCGCCTAAATTCATTAATTATTAACTAATTAATTTTCAAAATTAGGTATGACTTCAATTAAGCACATATCCTCGAAAAATTGTCGGCTAAAAAGGCCATATAAAAAATAAACACATCGTTTGTTTACTTACTTTCATATATATATATATATATGTATATTTACTTTGTAATTAATTGTTTTATTTTAGTAGTTTACCCCAGACAGACATACATACACACAACTGCCCTTATATATGGTGTTACTATCTAAATTTTATTTTTTAATTTTATTCACGAATATAAATCAAATCTTCATTATTTTTGCTCAAAAACCAAGATCTGGTGATAGTGAATGTTTACCTATATTTATTTTGTCATTAATTGTTTTATGTTCATAGTTTCCTCCGCACATACACACAACTGCTCTATAGATAATAATAATAATAATATAATAATAATGATGATGATGATGAAATTTATTGTGTACAATGCTCAGGTGCACCACAACTCCTCAAAGTCTCATGTCAAGTACATAGTATAATGTATTAGTGTCAGGAACATGAACAGTTTACAGTAATAATATACATGTATGTGTACAGTGCTCAGGTGCACCACAACTCATCAAAGTCTCATGTCAAGTACATAGTATAATGTATTAGTGTCAGGAACATGAACAGTTTACAGTAATAATATACATGTATGTGTACAGTGCTCAGGTGCACCACAACTCATCAAAGTCTCATGTCAAGTACACAGAAAAATGTATTAGTGTCAGGAACATGAACAGTTTACAGTAATAATATACATGTATGTGTACAGTGCTCAGGTGCACCACAACTCATCAAAGTCTCATGTCAAGTACATAGTATAATGTATTAGTGTCAGGAACATGAACAGTTTACAGTAATAATATACATGTATGTGTACAGTGCTCAGGTGCACCACAACTCATCAAAGTCTCATGTCAAGTACACAGAAAAATGTATTAGTGTCAGGAACATGAACAGTTTACAGTAATAATATACATGTATGTGTACAGTGCTCAGGTGCACCACAACTCATCAAAGTCTCATGTCAAGTACACAGAAAAATGTATTAGTGTCAGGAACATGAACAGTTTACAGTAATAATATACATGTATGTGTACAGTGCTCAGGTGCACCACAACTCATCAAAGTCTCATGTCAAGTACACAGAATAATGTATTAGTGTCAGGAAGATGAACAGTTTACAGTAATAATATACATGTATGTATACAGTGCTCAGGTGCACCACAACTCATCAAAGTCTCATGTCAAGTACACAGAATAATGTATTAGTGTCAGGAACATGAACAGTTTACAGTAATAATATACATGTATGTGTACAGTGCTCAGGTGCACCACAACTCATCAAAGTCTCATGTCAAGTACACAGAATAATGTATTAGTGTCAGGAACATGAACAGTTTACAGTAATAATATACATGTATGCGTGTGGAGATGGGTATCAAGTATAGTATTGGCGGACTACAGGAAGCATGGAGGCTTTGAAAGATGCAGTGTTTTGGCAGCCTACAACAGATGCAAGCAGCTTATTCCATGCCTCGGCAACTCCGAGCGTGAAAAAAATGTTTCCAAAAGTCATGTGAGCTATGCTGTTTTCTGACTTTGTAGGCATGCCCACATGTGTTAGAAACATGGAGATCAAAAAGGTGTTCAAGGTTACTGTTGTAAGATGATTAATGACCTTATTAGCGTTTACCAGGTCAGTTGCCAGACGCCAGAGTTTCAACGAATCGATTCCCAGGGAGAAAAACACACATATACTCACACGTATGTATATAACTACGTGCGGGGGGGGGGTAATGGTTACCATCGAAGAAAAGGGACACGGTGAGACGAGTTAAAATCCTGGACAAGGCTGTTTGCATTTCACATTGTGCTAATACACTTGGGAAAGGTATGAATCCTACTATTCTCCACACAGGGTGTGACATGCGGTCAATTTTTTTAGTGAAGTTTAACAGGTTTGAATTCAGAGTTTGCCATACCAAGGTTAAAGAACCCAATTGTCCTACTATTTACCCATAGCTGGAAGGAGAATAGTTGGGTTCATACCTTTCCCAACAGTATTAGCACTATGTGAAATACAAATTTTAACAGGTTTGAATTCAACATTTTTCTTCTAGATTGGTTGCCATACCAAGGTTAAAGAGCCCAGCCTGCCCTATTTACCCATAGCTGGAGGGAGAATAGTTGGATTCATACCTTAATCTTAACATGAATAATCTGATAATTTTTGACAGGCACTATGCTAATAGTAATTCTCTATAGAGTTGGTTGGTTGGTCAGATTTTATGGCATTTCAAGCCTTGTTGGGTTATTTTATGCCAAACAAATTTTATTTTATTCATTCTTGATGGGTATTCAAAATTTTTATTTTAACTTAATTTTTTGTTTAAACAATTTTTTTAAAACTAATTTTTTTTTCTATTTAACCACAGATGGGATCCTAAAAGATACTGGGAGTAATGGCAATGAAGGGTACTCCACACTCCCCAGAGTTCCAGAATTGGACCCCCAGGCAATGAAGAGGTACTCCACACTCCCAGAGCTCCCCCAGGCAATGAAGAGGTACTCCACACTCCCCAGAGCTCCAGAATTGGACCCCCAGCAATGAAGAGGTACTCCACACTCCCAGAGCTCCAGAATTTGACCACTATTAGATCCAATTTAATGACATACCCAGGACACTAAAACCCTCAGTCACAGCTTTTTAGCACATATATGATAAAAACTGTAAGGGCAATTGGGTTGCGACAATCATATAGGTGCTAGGGATTGGCATGATCTGCTAATTGATCAGAGAGGACCTCTCCAGCGGTCGCCCGCCTAGCCCAAGTAAGGGCCAAAGTGGGGTTGCATGTCATGGACTGCTCAGCCACCAGGATTCCATCCTTAACAGGTGGCCCCAATGGAAGGATTTTACCCCCTCAGCAGAGGTACAGTCAGTGTATTCTACAGCCCCACCAACAGGGCAGCTATAGAATTGGAGCCTCCCTTCCCCCACTACTTTCTGTTTGAATTTCCAATCAATCAATATCTTACAAAAAAGATTACCCATTTACCTTTCATAAAATCTGCTTTTTAATTTCATTAACAAAACAGATTGTTTAATTATTGATGCCCCATTGTTGAATTATATTAGATTATTGATTTTGGGGTTTGTTTTTGTTGTTTGTTGTTTGTTTGTTTTTTAAATTAGTATTGAAGTATTTAACCAATAAATCTAATTAGGGTATATTGTTTTTTTAGTTTTTGTTTTTACCCAGCTTCATATTCAAAAATGACTTTTTATTTTTCTCTATTTCTTTTTTAATTTTTGATCCAAACATATTTTTACCAATAAATCTAAACAGGGCTATTTATTTTTATTTTTTACCCAGCTTCATATTCACAAATGACTTTATTTTTTTATTTATTTATTTTTTTTTTTAATTAATTTTTGATCCAAACATATTTTTACCAACAAATCTAATCAGGGCTATTTTTAAAATTTTTTACCCAGCTTCATATTCAAAAATGACTTTATTTTTTATTTTTTATTTTTTTAAATTAATTTTTGATCTAAACATATTTTTACTAACAAATCTAATCAGGGCTATTTATTCATTTATTTTTATTTATTTTTTACTCGGCTTCATATCAAAAAATGACTTTATTCTATTTTTTTAAAATTTTTGATTCAAACATATTTTTACCAATAAATCTAATATTTTTATTTTTTTACCCAGCTTCATATTCGAGAATGACTTAAATTTTTTTTATTTCTTTTTAAATTAATAAATCTAATCAGGGCAATTTATTTTTTTAAATTTTTTTATCCAGCTTCATATTCGAAAATGTCTTTTTTTAAATTCATTTTTAAAACATATTTTTACCAATAAACCTAATCAGGGCTATTTTTCAATTTTTCAATTTTTCTTTTTACCAAGCTTCATATTCAAAACAGATTTAAATCTTTTTTTTTTTAATTTAAGAAAATAATTTTCGTTCCAAACATATTTTTACCTAAATCTAAACAGGGCTATATTATTTTAGAATACTATTTTTTTTGCCCAGCTTCATATTCAAAAATAACTTTTTTTTTTTTTTTTTTTTAAATTAATTTTTTATCCAAACATATTTTTTCCAATAAATCTAATCAGGGTTTTTTTTTTTTTTTTACCCAGCTTCATAATAAAAAATGACTTAATTTTTTTATTTTCTTTTAAATTAATTTTTGATGCAAACATATTTTACCAATAAATCAAATCAGGGCTATTTTTTATTTTTTTAAATTCTTTTTTTCTTACCCAGCTTCATATTTAAAACTGATTTAATTTTTCTTTTCTTTTTTAATTTAAAAAAAAATTCTTTTTGCTCCAAATGTATTTTTACCAATAAATCTAAACAGGGCTATGTTATTTTTTTATTTTTCCCAGCTTCATATTCAGAAATGACTTTATTTTTTTTTTATTTTTTCAATACTTTTTGTACCAAACATATTTTTATGAATAAATCTAAACAGGGCTATAATTTTTTTTTAATATTTTTTTTTTTTTTTTTTAACCAGCTTCATATTCAATAATGACTTTATTTATTTTTTTTTTTTTGATACTTTTTGATCCGAACATATTTTTACCAAAAAATCTAAACAGGGCTATATTATTTTAAAAAGCTTCTTTTTTTTTTTACCCAGATTCATAATCAAAAATTATTTTTTTATTTTTTTAAAAACTAATTTTTGATCCAAACATATTTTTACCAATAAATCTAAACAGGGTTATATTATTTTCTTGAAAAATTCTTTTTACTCGACTTCATATTCAAAAATGACTTTTTTTAAAATTTTGTTTTAAAGAATCCACCACCTATATGATAAAAAGGTAAAGGGTTTGCCATAAGGACCATAAGGTTGGGACAATCATATAGGTGCTATTATTATTTTTAAATAACCAAATGAAATGAATAAAAAAAATAATATAGTTTGAATAATGTACACATGGATAATCTCCTGACCAAAACACATGTAAGTAAAATTGATTAAAATATCCTATATTATCCATTCTATACTTTCTTTCCTTTATTTCTTTTTCAACATACTGTCGAATTCACTTCCATTTTCATTTTACATATATATATATATATATACATATATATATTCTTGAACTCTCCCGTCGATTATCGACGTATGAGGGTTCATACACACAATGAACTCCCACACAGGATTTGTTTATAGTGGTGAAGGCTTGTGTTGGACCATCCACACTTTTTGGCACAGTCGATAGGAAAGAATTGGTGTATCAAGGCTGGCCACAAACCCAATCAACGACCGACCTCAGGAATTTTGAATTCAGAGTTATCCCTCTCCTAGACTGGTTACCTACCCAAGGCTGAAGGCTCAGTCTGCCCTACTATTTAACCCATAGCTGGATGGAGAATATATGGATTCATACCTTTCCCAAAGGTATTAGCACTATGTGAAATGCCAACAGCTTCGACTAGGAATTGAACTCGAATCGACGAGTCCATTTTCACGACTCTAACCACTAGCCCACGCGCCTCATCTATATATATATATATATATATATATATATATATATATATATATATATATATATATATATATATATATATATATATATATATATGAAAATCAACAACAGCTGTTCTGCTAACAAAGTATTCATGATGATGATCAAATGACACTGGTAGTCCAGATAGGGTTTCACATTGAAATCATTAATATCCTTAAACCAAAGTACTAAAGAATAGTACCGCCCTGTCGGCTGGGGCGTTAGAATACACCGACTCCACCTCTGCAGAGGGGTAAGACTCCCCCAATGAGGCCACCTGTTGGCCATGAGTGGCGACCCGTGATGCTTAAGGATAGAGCCCAGGTGGATGAGCAGTTCATGACATGCAATACTCCACTTTGGCCCTATCTTGGGCTAGACGGGCGGTCGGAGAGGCCCCCTCCAATCAATCGGCTGGTCACGTCAAGCCCTAGCACCTATATGATTTTCCCAACCCTATTGCCCTTATAGCAAGCCCCAACCCCTTTTTATCATATGGGTGCTAGAAGGTGGTGGCTGCGGGTCTACATGTCCTGGGAATGACGTTAAACTCTATCTGATGGTGAGGTTCCAGTTTGGAGGTTTGGGGAATGTGGAGCACCCCTTCATCACCATTGCTCCCTGATCCACTCTGACCTGGAGTGGTAGTACCTGTTAGGGTCCCATCTATGGGTTAAATAGAAAAATGTATTTATAAAAAAATTGTATTATCCATTAAGAATTGATTTATTTCAAAACTTTATCGGCATTAAATGACCCACTGAGGTTGATATGCCGTAAAACAAAACAAACCAAAGTACTAAAGAATAGTAAGTTAAAATACCACTAGAATTTGCTTTTGCCACATTGTGTGAATGCCAAATGGAAATGCAGCCTTTTCAAATCTTTTGTTCGATTCACAACATATTTCTTTTTTCATTGTGTTCTTTTGAAATCGGCTAATCTTTGTTGTATTCACAACTTACAGGCAATGGAAACTATATATATATTATATATATATATATATATATATATATTATCTTATTATAATGGAGATTGTGTGTTTTTCTGTCTGTAACCGAAACTATATTCCTACTCAAGTCACAATTCTCTTAGTTATTGACATCACATTCACCATGAATTTATCCTTATTTTAACCTCAATTATTAATAAAATTGGTTTACATTATTTATACTGTTAACCATATCTACATAGTATTTACCGCGTACCCCACTTGTACGGGTCAGGCACAAAGTCCCTATTAACGTGGACCACCCCAAGCCGAAGCTCATGGAGTGGCAGGTGAAAAATTGCGTCGATCCCATCGGCATTCCCCCTCAAGGGGGCGCCTCAGGCACTGGGCAATAAACCCAGCCCTGCCCCTTTAAATCAAAGGGGGCAGTGTTGCCTGGGGGATGGCCCCCTGGGATCCGACGCCGTTAAATTATCATCAATGGTCCAGAGGCCGAATCACTGTTAACCATATCTACATACTAATAACATGCAATTGTATTTTATTATATACAACAAAATAGCGGTTTACAGTGTGACATGGGAAGGTTAATTTGCATATTAATATTAAAAAAATCGAATTTAATAAATATGTGCTTAGTATTATTGATTTCTAACTGTTTGGTTTTATTTTAATGAATATAAGCAAAAATCCTTCAATGAATCTAAATGAAATCCATTAACAAGAAAAAAATAACTGTCATTTTATTCTTTACTTCCTCATTTAACTAAATACTTAAATGAGAAAAAATAACAATCAAAGACGAGAGTGATGCAAGAGTAAGTTTCAGTTGTTCTATTTTTCGATTATACTCCCTTCTGTTTCAAATCTTTTATTATACTCCCTCTGTTTCAAATCTTTTTATCTGTATTCTTATTCAGTTTCATTAGCCTTTTCTAATTTAATGATATTTTATTATATTAAAACTTAAATACTTGCACCCGGAGGTGCATATATTTGCTAGTATATATAAGAGATTTATCCAAAACTTGTAGTAGGGATGATTCTATATGTATTTCTAAGATACACTGTATTAATATCGTATGATCCAGTAAGTATAAATACAGCGAAACTTTAAATCACTAAAGAGAGCTCAATGTATAATAAACTTTTTAGATTATATACAGAGCAATTATTATCAATAAAGGAAGGAAGAACTCAACACCGTAATTCCATAATAAATTTATTTCGACCAAAATTGGGGCCTATATAAATCTAAGTTGATTTAATATAGCTCCCCAAAATTCAGTCTCATCAGATGGGATCTTGGGGAGCTATTATTAAATCAACTTAGATTTAATATAGCCCCAATTTTGGTCTGAAATAAAATTATTATGGGAATTACGGTGTTGAGTTCTTCCTTCCTTTCTATGATATAATATAAAGTCAACGTTTCTGATGATGGATAATCACCTAAAAGTGATGTTCCGAACCATTGGTAAGACGAACTTTTAATAATGTATTAGTTCACTATAAATAAATAAAATACAGCTCTTTACATTCAGTAATATTGAGCACTTTATAATCATTTCTCAATAATAATAACAATAAAATTAACAATATATATATATATATATATATATATACATTTGAACATATATGCCTGCCTAAAATTCATTAATTATTAACATAATTAATTTTCAAAATTAGGTACGACTTCAATTAAGCACATATTCTCCAAAAAATTGTTGGCTTAAAGCCATATAAAAATAAAACACATTTGTTGTTTACTTAACCTCATATAAAAATATATAAAGTTAAGAGAAAGGAAATGAATCCTGACAGTATAAGTATAGATAAAAGGATATGAAAAACACACAATATGCTGTTAAAGTGAAAACATTTTATATCATATTCATAGCCTTAAACTATATATATACATATATTATATATATTGGTAATTTTTTTCAAGATGAAAATAAAGGAAAATAAAGTGCTCAATTACAAATGTAAGAGCTGTATTTATTAAATATAACTGTTTATATAGAGTTTTAGGTAGCATTTACCTAAGGTTTCTGGCTATTGCCTTCTTCAGAACGCTTATTTCATGCCTCTAATGTTTCAACCTAAACAGCTTGTTTACCAACACATTAGAGGCATGAATAAGCGTTCTGAAGAAGGCAATAGCCAGAAACCTTGGGTAAATGCTCCCTAAAACCTCTGTATAAACAGTTATATTTAATACTATATACATATATATATATATATAATATATATAAGTAAAGGTAAACAGTAAAGTTAGTCGGGGCTGGACCTACAAGTCAACCAGGTTATCAGCGTTAATCAAAGTGAGGGAGTCTATCCCTTTTCAGTAGCACTAGATTAAGGAGATTGTTTTTGTGTCTGAGGTGGAGCGCCATACCTACCATCAGCTCCTTTTTTACCACACAGATACCTGTGCTACTCATATGCTGAGTTGGTGAGGGCCGGTATTGAACTAGGAATCTTGTGGTTTATAGCCGAACGCTCTACTGACTGAGTTAACCCATATATAATATATATATATATATATATATATATGAACCACAAGGTTCCAGGTTCGATACTGGCTCTCGTCAGCTCAGCGTATGAGTAGCGCAGGGAGGTGGTGGTAGGTGCAGCGCTTTTTTTTTTTAACTTATGTATATAGTGTGTTTCTCTGTGTGTGTAAATATAAATATGTATAGTGATTCCATCAGCTCCTCACTTTACCGCACAAACCACTGTGCTACTCATACGCAGAATTGAGGAGGGCTGGTATCGAACCAGGAACCTTGTGTTTCCTTGTCGGACGCTCTACTGACTGAGCTAAACCGACCCTTTAAACAATTATATATGAGTGTATTTAATTATATATATATATATATATATATATACACTGAATTCAAACCAATTGGACACATAGCATAGTGGACAAAGGCGTTGGTCCAAGACAGTTCCAAGTGACAATCCGCTCCAGGCTGCCGATTCAATTCTGGTCAAGGGCGACAGAAACACAGAATAATAATTAACATGGTCCAACACCTGTAATCCAACCATGGCTAGTGGAATGAGAACAGGATACCCCTGTGGACCGAACAAAGGGTTGGGTTCAAAGCTCCGTGATGGCTCCAGATTGCAAGAAGGTTCCGGAATTCAAAAAGAAGGCTCCCGAGTTTGACAAGAAACACCTGAAGAAGGCTGGAGGGCACATCAGTCGAAACATTGCACAGACAACAATAAAGATGAGGGCAAGTCTGAATAATCCTCATAATCCAAATTATCAAGCCTCATCTCAAAAAATTCAGAGAAATAGTATAGATAACAATAAAGATGAGGACAATAGTCTGAATAATACAAAATGATACTAATTATCAAGCCTCATCTTAAAAATTCAGAAATAAAATTGTCCTTGTGTCACATCCTGCATGTGGCAAGGATGTTGGGTAAAATCATTCTCAGTAAGTAAAACTGATCATTAGTAAATAGTAAGTAATACACACCATTCTCTGTTTGTGTGGTCATCATTCAAGTAACAATAGACGGACTGAGAAATCATTTCCATTGATAAATAATGAAACAGATTTATGAATGAATAACATTTAATCTTTTAATAGATATGAATAGGCAAGTATAGTAAGGCAAATAACAATGAATAGACTATAGAAAAATAGATATAAATAGATTCTAAAGAGATAGATAGATAGATAGATATGAAGAGATATAGAGAGAATGGGTGAACAGAGAGTGGGGGGATGATCAGATAGAGAGGTAGAGAGTAATGAACAGACTATAGAAAGATAGATAAAAATAGATTCTAATAGATAGATAGATAGATATGAAGAGATATAGACAGAATGGGTGAACAGAGAGTAATGAACAGGCTATAGATAGATAGAGAGATAGATGGATATGAAGAGATAGAGAGAATGGTGAACAGGGAGTGGGGGGATGATCAGATAGGTAGAGAGTAATGAACAGACTATAGAAAGATAGATAAAAATAGATTCTAAATAGATAGATAGATAGATATGAAGAGATATAGAGAGAATGGGTGAACAGAGAGTAATGAAGGTTATAGATAGATAGAGAGATAGATGGATATGAAGAGATAGAGAGAATGGGTGAACAGAGAGTGGGGGGATGATCAAATAGAGAGGTAGAGAGTAATGAACAGACTATAGAAAGATAGATATAAATAGATTCTAGAGAGATAGATAGATATGAAGAGATATAGAGAGAATGGGTGAACAGATAGGCAGAGAGTAATGAACAGATTATAGAGAGATAGAGAGATAGATATGAAGAGATATAGAGAATGGGTGAACAGGGAGGGGGTGAACAGAGAGGCAGAGAGCAATGAACAGGGTATAGAGAGATAAAGTAAGTAAAGTCGTCGGGGTGGCCTAAAGTCGGTATCAGCCAGACAGTGAGGGAGTCTATTCCCTTTTCATTAGTGCTAGACCAAGGAGATTGTTTTTGCCTCTGAGATGGAATGCCACACCTACCATCAGCTCCTTACATTACCGCACAGATCCCTGTGCTACTCATACACTGAGTTGTCGAGGGCCAGGATCGAACTAGGAACCTTGTGGTTCCTAGTTGAATGCTCTATCGACTGAGCTAAACCGGCCCTTTGGGTGAACAGAATGGAGGGGGGGTGAACAGACAGAGAGGCAGAGAGCAATGAACAGGTTAAAGAAAGATAGATATGGAAGCGCGCTGTGTATTGGTTAAAGTCATGGGAAATGGACTCGTCGTCCAGAGTTCAAATTGCATTTTCACTTAGAGCTAATACCCTTGGGAAAGGTATGAATCCTACTCTCCCTCCCGCTATGGGTAAATATTAGGGCAGTCTGGGCTCTTTAACCTTAGTTAGGCAACCCATCTAGGAGAAGGAAAACTCTAAATTCAGACCTGTTAAACTTCGCTTAATAAATTGACCTTGTGTCGCATCCTGCTCGTGCGGAGGGGTTGGTAAATATATATAGAAAGATAGATATAAATAGGCTCAAGAGAGATAGATAGATATGAAGAGATATAGAGAATGGGTGAACGGTGAGAGGGGGGTGAATAGAGAGGCAGAGAGCAATGAACAGGTTATAGAAAGATAGATATAAATAGGTTCTCGATAGATAGATAGATAGATAGATAGATAAAAGTAGAATTTTCAGAATTGTACTGTATCTTGTCTGTAGAGATAATGTTCTCTGAAATAAAACTCAATAAATATGAAAATATTTAATATAATCAAACTCAATTTGTTAATCAAACATTGATTGCTTTTAAATTTGTTTTTGAAGCTAACGACAACATTCTAGATTTTCTTTTAATTTCTTTCAATCTAATCGACATTATTCAGCATTGCTGGAATTCTAAAAAGCAATTTATTAAATATCTGAAATGAGTTTAAAATAATTAATGATATTTTAGTGAAATTTTTGAATGCTGGAATAAAACAAGAAGGCATTTTGTACTAACAAACATTTTAAAACACGAATAGTGTACTAGGGTGAGTCAGAAGTTTTGTAAAATTCTAAATACTATATCATTATACATATTTTACATACATATTATTCTAGATGTTTTTGGGGCCATTGCTGTCTGGGATATATATGATTCCGCCATCTCTGTATAATCCTACCTGTTTATTATCTATTACTCTACTAATAGTGTATAAAATATATTTTCCTACTAAGTCCGCTATTTGTGCAGAATTGAATGCTGGAATAAACAAGCAGGCATTTTGTTGGTTAGTTGGTTGGGTTTTAAGGCATGTCAACCATTGGATCATTTTAAATCTGAAATGAGTATAAAATAATTAAGGATATTTTAGCAAATTTTTGAATGCTAGAATAAAACAAGATGGCATTTTGTACTAATGACCATTTTTAAGAGATAAATAATGTACTAGGGTGAGTCATAAGTTTTGCAATATTTTACATACTATTTCTGTTTCTTATTTCCTAATGTTTGTTGAATCTACTTTTTTCAAGCTTCATTGTAAACTTTGCCGTTCTCCTTGAATATTTTTTCATTACATGGTAATCTATTGATCCTAGCATTTACCATACTAGGTATTTGTTTAATTATTGAATTGGGGCCATTACTATCTGGGATAAATATGATTCTGTCATCTCTGTATAATCCTACCTATTTTTTCATTACATGATAATCTATTGATCCTAGCATTTATGGTTAATGTTATGGAAGAAAGAAAGATAACTTGAGTTATCTTTCTTTAAGAGAACTCTTCTCTTTTAAGAAACCCTTTTGTGTGCCCATGCATTTTCATGAAAAGAGCGTTCTTGGCAACGGACTTCGGACGTTGACAAGTGAAGCGAACGGATGTTGTAATAAACAACCTTAATACATTTATTGGCGTTTGTGTTGTTAGCGTTGGCTGTCAACTGTCCCCTTTTAGCATGAGGGGCCGAGTTAGCTCCGTCGGTAGAGCGTTCGGCTAGAAACCACAAGGTTCCTAGTTTGATATCAGTCCTCGCCAACTCAGCGTATGAGTAGCACAGGATCTGTGCTGTAAAGTAAGGAGCTGGGGGTAGGTGTGGCGCTCCGCCTCAGACGCACAAACAATCTCCTTGGTCTAGCGCTAGTGAAAAGGAGATAGACTCCCTCACTGATTGGCTGATACCGACTTAGTCCGCCCCGATGACGATTTAAGATAGTAAATGCAAAAAGAAAAAAAAATTCCATACTGTTATCATTTGAATTTTATTTTTCAATTATTTTCACAAATATAAATCAAATCTTGATAATTTTTTGCCCAAAACCAAGATCTGGTGATAGTGAATGTTTATACACATTTACTTTGTCATTAATTGTTTTATTTTCATAGTTTCCTCCATACATACACACAAACTGCCCTTTATATATGTATGTTTGATAAATAATCTTGGCTATATAGCAATTGGCAAAGGGTTATCTTCCCTTGCCTTCAAATTCATTTTTATTCAAATCTCAGCTGTGTGGTTGAGGCTGTTTTTCGAACATTGGATTTCAGTCACAGGAGGCACTGTAACTTTAAGGGCACAAGAATTATATAGTCTTCAGAGATTGCAATAATATTCTTTTCAGTTAGTATATTAGGTCTGAGACCTGTCAGCTGTTCCTTATAAATATTCATTTTAAATCCACAGAATATTTATAATTATTCCACAGATTATCCAACTTTGCCTTGAAGGAGTTTAGAGATGGGGCATTCACTACTGATGAAGGTAGTTTATTCCATGTATTCACCACTCTGTAGCTAAAATAATTTTGTCTTGCATTTGCTTTACAAGATTTTTTAAGGAGTTTTAATTTATGTCCCCTTGTATAGGTATTTTGAGCAATGTTTAGTAGGTCAGAGTTCGTTGAATAAAAAACATGCGTGTATTTGTATTTGGCATTGTCCCTTCCAACTGGGAAAATTTGGCTCAAGACCGCCCTCGGTGGGCAGAATCTCCATAGAGGACTGTACATGTCAGAAGTTACCTGATACAACATCATGAAGCTAAGAAGTCCATAAGAAAGCGACGGCAACAAAGCATCGGGACATCATCATCTACAGGGACAACCTGCAAAATCTGTGGTCGAGAATGTTTCTCAAACATAGGACTTCATAGTCACAGGAGGCGCTGCAACTTCAGGGGCACACAAAAACTTTCATCATAGTCTTTCGAGACTGAATTGCCAATGATGATTTGTAGACTTCAATCATATCCCCTCTTATACTCTTATAATGCCAAGGAAAGGATAAACAGATCTATTTGACCCATAGATAATGTAAATTTTTTTTCTATTTAACCCATAGATGGGACTCTTATAGTACTACCACTTCGGGTTAGAGTGGACCTGGTAGTAACAGCAATGAAAAAGGTACTCCACACTCCCTAGGTTACCAGAACTGGGGTCTCACCATCAGATGAAGTTTAGTGTCATTACCAGGACATTCCACTCCTTTTTGGGGCAGGGTGTCTACAGACATTGTATTCTAAGCCAGTGGTACCCAACCACCAGGTCGCGGGCCATTAGGTACCAGGCCGCACAGAACGTTTGAATTTTTCTTTTTTTTATTGATTATCAGTCTAAATGTTGATGTTTTAGGTAAATCATGAGGAAGTGCGTCCCGGTCTCCTACCTCAAAAATTGCTACCCGGTGACTATCAAAATAACAACCCCAGCTCGTTGTAATTCTTGTTTATTTATCGTAATTTGTCGTAATTCTTGTTTAGATATGAAGATGGATATATAGTTTGGAATAGACTGAGATAGATAGATAGATAAACAAACAAAATAATATAGATAGATATGAACAAATGGAGATAGATAGATAGATTTTTCGACAAGTAAATGTATTGGGGGGGGGGTCGCTTCTTTTTTTGTCGTAATTCTTGTTTATTTAAACTAAAAACAAGACATTAAACAAACATGAATTAAAAAAAAATCTTCGTATTTAAAGTAATATAGATAAATATGAACAAATTGAGGTAGATAGATAGATATGAAGATGGATAGTTTTGAATAGACTGAGCTGGGTCGTTATTTTAATAGTCACCGGGTAGCAATTTTTGAGGCAGGAGACCGGGACGCACTATCTCATAAATTACCATGTTTTATTTTGAAAAGTGACTTCTATGCGTCTTGACGAGTTTTTTTTATTTTTATTATAATTATTTCTTATTAGAAAGGATTTTTGTTCTAAAATAAATATTTTCGTTTACAGAGATGTTGATTATTAATTTATGAACAAAAGGTTGTTTATTGTCTGTTGATGTTTGCATTTGACATAAGACCACTGCGGATGATTTATTATTAGATTACGTCATTAACGATTATCGAGCAAATGTAGGCCGGAGCATATGAAGGCCGGTCCGTGAAAATATTTTCTTAGATGAAACCGGTCCGTGGCGCAAAAAAGGTTGGGGACCACTGTTCTGCCACACAGATAGGTCCTTTTTTTTCTTTTTTTAAAAAATTTTCTTTCATCGCCATAATCAAATAATATTTTTTTAAATCAATAATAACTAGAAGACCCTCTAAAAAGTCATCATTGCTCCCTTGTCCACTCTGATCCGGAGCGGTAGTACCTGTTAGGGTTAAATGACCCACTGAGTTGGATAAAACAAACCAAACCAAACAAAGACCCTTAAAAATTGTTGTGGGTGTTAAGAGTGAGAGAGTGCCCCACGGGCAGAAGGGATGAGAATAGATTTAGAATATATGAGGTTTGTGGTTGGGAAGGGCAGTACGGCAATATCCACAAGGCTGACTCGGCTGAAAACCTAGGGGCTCACCAAGAGCAGGGGTCCCACCATAAATTGTATCAAAGGAGAGAGTGAAAGGGGAAGGGGATATAGAGGAGTCATAAAGAAGCTGTGGGTTAATCCGTCGCTGGTGGTGTGGGTGGTTAGGGGGTGGGGATGATAGATTGTGGTTTCCAGTTGGGGATTCCTGATTGGGGAGGGGGAGAGGAATTCGTGGCTTGTTGAAAAGGTTGATTAATCCGGCAAGCATTTTTCTAAGAGAGACGCGGAGGACGGTAATTATTGACAAAAATAAAAAAAAAGAAAGAAATGGAACAGATGGAAATGATTTAATAAGTGGATGGAAGCGAATGCTGAATTTGAAAAAAAAACCAAAAAAAATAGGGGACTGGGAGAACCCCCCCCCCAAGAACCAAGGAAGAAAAGGAGGAGGTTTGGGGGAGGGGCTTCAAAGACAGCAATCCGTCTATCAATCTCAGTCTGTTCTCATCTATCTGGTTTATAGCACGCTTCGCTTCTTTCTAGTCACGTGTAGATTTCATGTTTGTGGAATAATAAACTCATTCTGACGATGCTAACCTTATAGCGAAACATAGCATGTACAAAAAGTACGCACTTTTTATCGGAAATGTTATGATTCTAAGTAGTGAGTCTAAACTTACCTATATTTCTTTTTTCAATGAATTTCTTAATCATAACAATAAAATAAATAGAGAGAGAGAGAGAGAGAGAGAGAGAGAGAGAGAGAGAGAGAGAGAGAGAGAGAGAGATATGTAATAATAAACACATTTTTTCTATCTAACCCATAGATGGGACCCCAACAGGTACTACCACTCCGATTAAACAAAGAAACCAAAATCAGATACTTATGCACATGGTCTTTTGGGCATTCAATAATCCACAAAGGTTGATATGCCATTAAACAAAGGAAACCAAGCAAGTCTTGTCTAGGATTTGAACTTAGGACACAGATTCCATTTTCTCTAATGATAATTGTAATGCTCCTTAGCCCTGGTTGTCAACCCATCTAGGACAAGGAAGAGTCAGTTATAAAACCACTGCTGCTGGCTTTACATGATCCTGAGGAAAAAGAAAGGAGAGTAAACCCCGAAAACCAATCCGGAGCCGGAGTCCCTAAGCTGGAGTAACGCTGAATTTCAGTACTACCCAGCAACTCCTGCGACACTGCTTTGTTTTACGGCATATCAACCTTGGTGGGTCATTTAATGCCAACCAAGTTTTGAAATAAATTTGTTCATGATGAGTACTCAAATTTTTTTATAAACACGTTGTTCTATTTAACCCATAGATGGGACCCTAACATGTACTACCACTCCAGGTTAGAGTGGACCTGGGAGCAATGGTGATGAAGGGGTGCTCCACATTCCCCAAACATCAGAACTGGAACTTCACCACTAGATAGTGTTTAACTTCATACCTAAGGCAATAAGACCCTCAGTCACCACCTTCTAGCACCCATATGATAAAAAGGGTTGGGGCTTGCCATAAGGGCAATAGGGTTGGGGTAATCATATAGGTGCTAGGGCTTGACGTGACCAGCCGATTGATTGTTTTAAACCCATTTTTTCTATTTAACCCATAGATGGGACCCTAACAGGTACTACCTCTCCGGGTCAGAGTGGACCTGGGAGTAAAGTTGGTGATGGGGTACTCCACATTCCCCAAACCTCCAGAACTGCCCGTCTAGCCCCAAAAAGGGCCAAAGTGGAGTATTGCAAGTCATGGACTGCTCAACCACCTAGGTTCTATCCTTAAACATCATGGGTTGCCCCATTGAGGGAGTCTTACCTCTCTGCAGAGGTACAGTCGGTGCATTATAATGCCCCAGATGACAGGGCGACCATAGATAGTATCCTAACAGGTATTAAATACTATTTCTCTGAATGTTTGAGATGAGGCTTGAAGATTAGTATTATCTGCGTTATTCGGACTATTGTCCCCATCTTCATTGTTATTTGTACAACGTTTCAAAGTTCCGTGATGGCTCCCGATTACGACAAGAAAGTTTTAGAGTTCGAAAAGAAGGTTCCCGAGTCCGAGAAGGTTCCCGAGTCCGACAAAAAATACCTGAAGAAGGCCGGAGGGCATATCGGCCGAAACGTTGTACAAATAACAATGAAGATGGGGACAATAGACCGAATAGCGTAGATAATAGGTATTAAATAATCCGCAAAGGTTAATATGCCATTAAACAAAGGAACCCAAACAAGTCTTGTCAATATTTGAACTTAGGTCAAAGATTCCATTTCTTATGATGGTAATTGTAATGCTAAGCACGATTTTAAATGTAGGTATTATATTTTAGCCAATAGGGAATAAAAAATGGCGGTATGCAAATTAGGAGAGATTAAATCTTCAGCCCAACTGTTTTAAGTTGAAAAAATGTGGTGCAGTGTTTTTTTTTTTTTTAAATCATATCGATCTTTAGTCAAAGAATAGTAGTCGCTGGTGGCTATTGTTGTCGAACAAAATTTGCCCTAGAAAGCAGTTTCGTGTTTAGAATTTTTTTTTTTTTTTTTTTTTTATCTAAGAGAGAAATCTGAAAACTTTGATGAATGCAAATTAAGATTTAAAAAAAGAAAAAGGAAAAAAGGAAAAAAAAAAAAAAAAAAAAAAAAAAAGGAGAAAAAAGTAAAAAAGGTGAAAAAGAGAAAAAAGCAAAAAGGTGAAAAAAGAGAAAAAAGAGAAAAAGAAGGAAAAATGAGAGAGTAAAAAGAAGGGGAAAAAAGAAAAAAAAGAAGGGAAAAAAAAAGAAAAAAAAAGAAAAAAAGAAAAAAAAAAAAGAAAAAAAAAAAGAAAAGAAAAAAAGAGAAAAAGAAGGAAAAAGAAAAGAAGGAAAAAGAGAAAAAAGAAGGAAAAATGAGAGAGAAAAAGAAAAAAAAGAAAAAAAGAAAAAAAAAGAAAAAGAAGAAAAAAAGAAAAAAGATGAAAAAAGAAGGAAAAAGAAAAAAAAAAAAAAGAAAAGAAGGAAAAAGAGAAAAAAGAAGGAAAAAATGAGAGAGAAAAAAGAAGGAAAAAAGAAAAAAGGAAAAAAAGAAAAGAAGGAAAAAGAAAAAAAGAGAAAAAAGAAAAAAGAAAAAAGGAAAAGAAAAAGAAGAAAAGAGAAAAAAGAAGGAAAAAATGAGAGAGAAAAAAGAAGGAAAAAAGAAAAAGGAAAAAAAGAGAAAAAAAAAAACGAGAAAAAGAAGGAAAAAAGGAAGAAAAAGAAAAAAGAAGGAAAAAAAGAAAACAGAAGGAAAAAAGAAAAAATTAGTAAAAGAAGAAAAAAAAGAGAAAAAAAGAGAAAAAAAGAAGGGAAAAAGAGAAAAAAAGAAAAAAGAAGGGAAAAAGAGAAGAAAAAAAAGAAAAAAAGAAGGAAAAAAAGAATAGGCAGAAAAAGAGAAAACAAAGGGGAAAAAAAAGAAGGAAAAAACAAAAAAACATTTTTTATCTCTATTTCTAAAACTTCAAAGAATTTTTCTTTTTTTTTTCTCACCCTTTTTGAGGACAAGAGGGGACAAGGAATGACCTTTAAAAATGTTGACATTTTTCAAGTCTTTTTTTTCCTATTGTGGAAATTAAAAAAAAGTATAAAATAGAATAAAAAATATATCTAAAAAAATAAAATAAAATAAAAATAAACACAAATCTTTAAAATAATTATATAAATAAAATGAAAAAAAAATCTAAAAAAATAAAATGAATAAAGAAATAGATTAAATAAATCTAAAAAAAAAAATGAATAAATAAAAAAATAAAATGAAATAATAAAATAAAGTAAATAAAGTATGAAAATAAATAAGAATAAATAAGTAAATAAAAATAAATAAGTAAATAAATCTGAAATAAACAAATAAATCTAAAACAGATAAATCTTAAACAATACAAAATCTTTAAAAAAAATAAATAAATAAGTAAATCTTAAAAATAATTAAATAAATCTTAAATGATTAAATAAATAAATTTAAAAAAATAGATGAATAAATATTAAAAAATAAATAATAAATATCAAAAAGTAATTTTTTTTAAATTCTTAAAAAATAAATTTTAAAAATCTTAAAAATGAATAGATAAATAAATCTTGAATAAAAAAAGTATCAATCAATCGGTTGTTCGTGTCAAGCCCTATCACCTATATGATAGTCCTAATGGCAAGCCCCAATCCTTTTTATCATATGGGTGCTAGAAAATGGTGGCTGAAGGTCTTATGTCCTGGGAATCACATTAAACTCTATCTGATGGTGAAGTTCCAATTCTGTACGTTTGGAGAAGGTGGGGACACCTTCATCAACATTACTCACTGGTCCACCTGTTAGGGTCCCATCTATGTGCTATCTTATTATAATGGAGATTGTGTGCTTTTCCGTCTGTAACCGAAACTATATTCCTACTCAAGTCACAATTCTCTTAGTTATTGACATCACATTCTCCATGATTT
>CM042177.1:27510803-27525803 GCA_023376005.1 Doryteuthis pealeii | reverse complement strand
ATGGGCTCTTTTCTTCTCTTCTCTCTTCTTTATTCATTCATTATTTCATTCCTTCTTTCTTTCTTTTTCTTTCTTTCTTTTCCCCCTACAACTTCACCTCTCTTTCATTTCTCTTTCTTTCTTTATGGGCTCTTTTCTTCTCTTCTCTCCTCTTTATTCATTCATTACTTATTTCTTTCTTTCTTTCTTTCTTTCTTTCTTTCTTTTCCCCTTAAACTTCATCTTTCTTTCTTCTTTCTCTCCTCTTTATTCATTCATTCCTTCTTTCTTTCTTTCTTTCTTTCTTTTTTTTTCTTTCTTTCTTTCTTTTCTCCCTACAACTTCATACCTCTTTCATCTCTCTCTTTCTTTCTTTAAGGGCTCTTTTCTTCTTTCTCTCCTCTTTATTCATTCATTCCTTCTTTCTTTTTTTCTTTCTTTCTTTCTTTTCTCCCTACAACTTCATCTTTCTTTCATCTCTCTCTTTCTTTCATTATGGGCTCTTCTTCTTTCTCTCCTCTCTATTCATTCATTCCTTCTTTCTTTTTTCTTTCTTTTTTCTTTCTTTCTTTCTTTTCCCCCTACAACTTCATCTTTCTTTCATCTCTCTCTTTCTATCTTTATGGGCTCTTTTCTTCTTTCTCTCCTCTTTATTCATTCATTCCTTCTTTCTTTCTTTCTTTTTTCCCCACTATAACTTCAACTCTTTTTCATTTCTCTTTTTCATTGCTCTTTTCTTCTCTTCTCTTTATTCATTCATTCCTTTTTTCTTTCTTTCTTTCTTTCCCCCCTTATAACTTCAGCTCTCTTTCATCACTTTCTTTCTTTTTTATGGACTCTTTTCTTCCTTCTTCCCTTCCCACTTTAGCTTTCCTTTTCGTGAACTGACAACTACTTTCATCTTTCCTTCTATAGTTCTATAGTTCCTTCTCTATTTCTTCCCCCCCCTCTCTCTCTCTCTCTCTCTTCTCTCTCTCTCAACTACTTTCATCTTTCCTTCTATATTCTATAGTTCCTTCTCTATTTCTCCCCCCACTCTTTCTCTCTCTCTTTCTCTCTCTCAACTACTTTTATCTTCTTTCTTTAGCTCATTCTCTATTCCTCCCCCCCCTCTCTCTCTCTTTCTCCCTACTTTCATCTTTCTTTATTTAGCTCATTCTCTCTCTCTCTCTCTCTCTCTCTCTCTCACTCTCTCTCTCTCTCACTCACTCTTTCTACTTTCACATCTTTGACTTTCATCTTCTTTCCATTCAGCCATCTTTTCTTCCTTTCTTTCAACTTTTCTCACCCCAGTGATCTCCCTTCGCAGATCTCTCTCTCTCTCTCTCTCTCTCTCTCTCTCTCTCTCTCTCTCTCTCTCTCTCTCACCTTTCACATCTTTGACTTTCATCTTCTTCCATTCAGCCATCTTTCCTTCCTTCTTTTCAACTCTTCTCACCCCAGTGATCTCCCTTGGCAGATCTCTCTCTCTCTCTCTCTCTTTCTCTCTCTCTCTCTCTCTCTCTCTCTCTCTCTCTCCTTTCACATCTTTGACTTTCATCTTCTCTCCATTCAGCCATCTTTCCTTCCTTCCTTTCAACTTTTCTCACCCCAGTGATCTCCCCTTGGCACATCTAACACTGATTTTAATGTTCCTGTTTTCATCTCCAACATTTCAAACAAACCAAAATCTCTTATTAATATTTATTAACGTCTCTCCCCCCTCCCGACCCCCGACACCCCCTCGTTCCCGCCATTTTTGCAATTCAGGCAGTAAACATTTGGAATAGATAATTCGGGAAGTTTAGACGCACCAGGGTGAAAAATTATCTACAATAACAATTTAAAACTGGGATATATGTTATGTACCAAAATTGCCTAGAGAGATAGATAGATAGATAGATAGATAGATAGATAGAGATAAAATAGATAGATAGATAGAGATAAACATATATAGATAAATAGATAGAGATAAACATATATAGATAAATAGATAGAGATAAAGATATATTGATAGATAGAGATAAAGATAGATAGATAAAGATAGATAGAGATATAGCTAGATAGAGATAAAAATATATAGATAGATAGATAGAGATAAAGATATATATATAGATAGATAGAGATATAGATAGATAGATAAAGATATATAGATAGATATCTTTCATCTTTCCTTCTATAGTTCTATAGTTCCTTCTCTATTTCCCCCCCCTATCTCTCTCTCTCTCTCTCTCAACTACTTTTATCTTTCTTTCTTTAGCTCATTCTATATATAGAGATAAAGATATATTGATAGATAGATAAGAGATAAAGATATAGATAGAGATAGAGATAAAGATAGCTAGATAGATAGATAAGAGATAAATATATATAGATAGATATATAGAGATAAAGATATATAGATTGATAGATAGAGATAAAGATAGATAGATAGATAGAGATAAAGATATATTGATATATAGATAGATAGAGATAAAGATATATTGATAGATAGATAGAGATAGATCAAAAGATAGATAGAAATAGACAGATAGATAGAGATAAAGATAGACAGATAGAGATAGAGATAAAGATAGATAGAGATAAAGATATATTGATATATATAATTATAGAGAGAAAAAAAAAGATATATATATATAAAGATATATATATATATATATATAGAGAGAGAGAGAGAAATATATATACTACTAGCCTTGCCTAGGATTTGAACTCCTGCCGCCATGTCCATTTTTCCTATGACGCTAACCATTACACCACATTTTCTAGGCCAGTTGCCATATCAAGGTTAGAGCCCAGTCTGCCCTACTATTTACCTATAGTTGGATGCATACCTTTCCCAAGGGTATTAAGCGATATACAATATTCTACCAACCTCTCTGGGATTTGAACTCCTGTCGCAATGTCCATTTCCTACAACGCTAGCCATTACAACAGATTTTCTAGACCGGTTGCCATACCAAGGTTAAAGAGCCCAGTCTGCCCTACTATTTACCCATAGCTGGAGGGAGAGCAGGATTCATACCTTTCCCAAGGGTATTAGCGCTAAGTGAAATGCAATTCCCACGTCCAGGATTTGAACTCGGAACAACGAGTCCATTTCCAATGACTTTAACCATTACACCACGCACTTCCTACATATTTTGGGTATATAAGCCATGCTGCAATCCACCACTTAAATTTATAGACTAAGCAAGGTCATGTGGTTTAAACCCCAGCCAATCAACAGCCCGAATATGTGGTGGGTTAACTATTTAATCGGCTGATATTGACAGATGTCCATTTGTATGATACATACCATTGTTGGATGCATACCTTTCCCAAGGGTATTAAGCGCTATACAAAATTCTACCAGCCTCAGTGTTACGATTTTTGTGGCCATCCTTTAGGCTTCAAGCAAAAGCGCTGTCCAGCGGAGATCCCTTGTGTTAAGCAGAGCGCGATCTTTAGTGAAGAATCCCTGTATTCCCCCTTTGTGTCCCTTAATATTGGGTATGATCCTATGGTTGTTCCTTGGTGCTCCTCAATCGTGAGTACAAATGGACATCTGTCAATATCAGCCGATTAAATAGTTAACCCACCACATATTCGGGCTGTTGATTGGCTGGGGTTTAAACCACATGACCTTGCTTAGTCTATAAATTTAAGTAGTGGATTCCAGCATGGCTTATATACCCAAAATATGTAGGAAGTGCGTGGTGTAATGGTTAAAGTCATTGGAAATGGACTTGTTGCTCCGAGTTCAAATCCTGGACGTGGGAATTGCATTTCACTTAGCGCTAATACCCTTGGGAAAAGTATGAATCCTGCTCTCCCTCCAGTAAATAGTAGGGCAGACTGGGCTCTTTAACCTTGGTTAGGCAACCGGTCCAGGAGAAGGAAAATTCAAATCTGTCGCACTCTGCTTAAGAAATTGACCTTGTGTCACATCCTGCTCGTGCAAAGGGGTTGGTAAGTCTGTATATACCCAAAATATTCCAACACTCATCTAGGATTTGAACTCCTGTCGTCGTGTCCATTTTCCTATGATGATAACCATTATACCACGGGCACCTCTACTTGTGATAAAATATTTTGGCTTAGGAGTGTTTTTCAATTCCGGTTATAACATGACACAACACATAGTTGGATTCATACCTTTCCCAAGGGTATTAAGCAATATACAAAATGCTGCCAGCCTCGTCCAGGATTTGAACTCCTGTCATCATGACACTAACCATTACACCACATTTTCTAGACTGGTTGCCATACCAAAGTTAAAGAGCCCAATCTGCCCTAATATTTACCCATAGTTAGATGCATACCTTTCCCAAGTGCTATATGAAATGCTAGTAGCCTCGTCCAGGATTTGAACTCCTGTCGCCATGTCCATTTCCTATGATGCTAGCCATCACACCATTTTCTAGACTGGTTGCCATACCAAAGTTAAAGAGCCCAGTCTGCCCTAATATTTACCCATAGTTGGATGCATACCTTTCCCAAGGTATTAAGCAATATACAAAATTCTACCAAACTTCGTTCAGGATTTGAACTCCTGTCGCCGTGTCCATTTTCGTATGACGATAACCATTATACCACGGGCGCCTCTACTAGTGATAAAATATTTTGGCTTAGGAGTGTTTTTCAATTCTGGTTATAACATGACACAACACATAGTTGGATTCATACCTTTCCCAAGGGTATTAAGCAATATCCAAAATTCTACCAGCCTCGTCCAGGATTTGAACTCCTGTCGTCGTGTCCATTTTCGTCTGACGATAACCATTACACCATGGGCGCCTCTACTAGTGATAAAATATTTTGGCTTAGGAGTGTTTTTCAATTCCGGTTATAACACGCCGCTGTATAAAGGGAATTAAAGAGGCTTTGTTTTTCATAACTCACTTCTCAAAAGGCTGAACTGAGGAAATTTTCTTTGAAGTGTTTTTCCTTTTTATTTTATATTTGAATAACTGGCATATTGGCAAATAAAGCCTTTACATCTTTATTACCATCATAGAAATATTATTATTCAACCAATCAAAATAACCGCAGTGCTGTTTTCTGGGCTCCAGAATAGAAGATAACAGAAAATGCTAAGTCAGGGAAGAAATATGATTAAGAACAGTGTATATATATATATATATATATTATATATATATATATATATTTTTGCTTGAAGGCAACTACAATGCGAATATCGCATAAATTCGATAATTATAGAAGATAATAATAATGACAAGTGAATCCCGCAAAGAATCACTCGGTGTGTAGAATATCGTACAGACTGTTTCAACTTTATTAAGTCTCATCAGCGATATATACTAACGACTCCCCTCCGACAGGAATCGAAACCGTGACCTCTAGCAGGATAGTTAAACACTATACTGTTTCAGCCATGATACAGCACCGAGAAACTCATGCGAAATTAATTTCTCGGTGCTGTATCATGGCTGAAACAGTATAGTGTTTAACTATCCTGCTAGAGGTCACGGTTTCGATTCCTGTCGGAGGGGAGTCGTTAGTATATATCGCTGATGAGACTTAATAAAGTTGAAACAGTCTGTACAATATTCTACACACCGAGTGATTCTTTGCGGGATTCACTTGTCATTATTATTATCTTCTATAATTATCGAATTTATGCGATATTCGCATTGTAGTTGCCTTCAAGCAAAAATATATAAATATTATCGACAATGCTTCTAAAAATAAACAAACATCCAAAAAATCTTATATATATATATATATATATATATATATGAAAGTACGTAAATAAACATTGTGTTTATTTGATATGGCTTTTAGCCGACAATTTTTGGAGGATATGGCTTAATTGAATTCATACCTAATGAAATTTGTTTCAACATATATATATATATATATATATATATATATATATAATATATATATATATATATCTTATTATAATGGAGATTGTGTGTTTTTCTGTCTGTAACCGAAACTATATCACTACTCAAGTCATAATTCACTTAGTTATTGACATCACATTCCCAATGATTTTATTTTTATTTAAACCTCAATCATTAATAAGATTGTTTTACGTTATTAATACTGTTAACCATATCTACATACTAACAACATGCAATTGTATTTATATATACAACAAAATAGCGGTTTACAGTGTGAATGGGAAGGCTAATTTGCATATTGATATTAAAAAATCGAATTTAATAAATATGTGCTTAGTATTATTGATTTCTAACTGTTTGGTTTTATTTTAATGAATTAAGCAAAAATCTCTTTAATAAATCTTAAATGAAATCGATTAACAAGAAAAAAAATGTCATTTTATTCTTTACTTCCTCTTTTAACTAAATACTTAAATTAGAAAAATAACAATGAAAGACGAGAGTGATGGAAGAGTAAGTTTCAGTTGTTCTATTTTTCGATTATACTCCCTCTGTTTTAAATCTTTTTATCTGCATTCTTATTTAGTTTCATTAGACTTTCTAATTTAATACAATATTTTATTATATTAAAACTTAAATACTTGCACCCGGAAGGTGCATATATTTGCTAGTATATATAATAATGAAATTTATTGTGTATAGTGCTCAGGTGCACCACAACTCATCAAAGTCTCATGTCAAGTATACAGAATAATGTGTTAGTGTCAGGAACATGAACAGTTTACAGTAGTAATATGCATGTATGTGTGCGTGTGTGTGCATATGTATGTGGAGAGTGGCATCAGGTATAGTGTCGGCGGACTACAGGAAGCATGGAGGCTTTGAAAGACTCAGTGCTTCGGCAGCCTACAAAAGACACGGGCAGTTTATTCCATGTCTTCCATATATATATATATATATATATATATATATATATAGTGTATATACACACAAAATACCAACCCTCCGCACGAGTAGGATGTTACAGAAGGTCAGTTTCTGAGGCAGAGTTTAACAGGTTTGAATTCAAAATTTTCTTTCTCCTGGATTGGTTACCAAACCAAGGTTAAAGAGCCCAGTCTGCCTTACTATTTACTCATAGCTGAAGGGAGACTTTACTCAAGGGTATTAGCAAGAAATTAGGAAAGTGAACAAAATATTCCTATCAATAAAATCCTCCCAAGTGAATGATGAGAGATAAAGAAAAAACAAACTCTAGGACTTCGAGATACAAATAGACCACCTAATGCCAGCCAGGAGACCAGACCTAATATTGATTAACCAGAAGAAGAGAACCTGTCATCTGGTGGATTTTTCCGTCCCAGCCGACCACCGAGTGGAAATGAAAGAGAGTGAAAAGATAGACAAATACTTGGACCTTAAAATCTGTGGAACATGAATGTGAAGGTCATGCCAATTGTAATTGGTGCCCTTGGAATAGTCCCCAAAGGTCTGGAAAAGAATGTGGGTGAATTGAAAATAAGAGGAAGAATCAAGACCATCCAAACTATAACACTGTTAAGCTCGGCTAGAATACTCAGAAGAGTCCTAGAGACCTGAGGAGACTTGTGACTCGGACTCCAGTGAAAGATCATCGGCTTAGGCTGGTGTGAAAACCTTGTGGGGTGGCAAGAGGTTTAATGTTTTAGATTAAAAGGTAGCTGTGGTTATTCCTGGTGCATGTTCCTAGGGTTTGCTTTTAACCCCATCATATTTTGAATGGGTGAGAGATTATCTTGGGGGTCGGAAGTGGGTCATTTTTTCCGCATATGTTTGGAGGGTTTTTCCGGTATGAAGGCTCATGGGAAATTGTTCCTCACAAACTCACAAGATGTGAAATGATAATAAAAGAGAGAGAGAGAGAGAGAGAGAGGGGGGGAGAAAGAGGGAGAGAGACAGACAGACAGAAAGAGAGAGAAGGTACAAAAGGAATATGACAGTATGTAATTTATTAAGGTTAGCTTGGATGTAAAAGAAATAAAGAAAGAAATAAAGAAAAAAACTGGTAAAAAGGTAAAAAAAAGAAAGAAAACAGTAGAAAAGAAGGAACGAGGTAGAAAAAAGAATAAAAATGGTAGGAAAAGAAAGAAAACAGTGGAAAGGAGGAACGAGGTAGAAAAAAGAATAAAAATGGTAGGAAAAGAAAGAAAACAGTGGAAAGGAAGGAACGAGGTAGAAAAAAGAATAAAAATGGTAGGAAAAGAAAGAACAGAAGGAAGGAACGAGGTAGAAAAAAGAATAAAAATGGTAGAAAGAAAGAAAACAGTGGAAAGGAAGGAACGAGGTAGAAAAAGAATAAAAATGGTAGAAAAGAAAAAGAAAACAGTGGAAAGGAAGGAACGAGGTAGAAAAAAGAAAAAAATGGTAGAAAAGAAAGAAAACAGTGGAAAGGAAGGAACGAGGTAGAAAAAAGAATAAAAATGGTAGGAAAAGAAAGAAAACAGTGGAAAGGAAGGAACGAGGTAGAAAAAAGAATAAAAATGGTAGGAAAGAAAGAAAGAAAACAGTGGAAAGGAAGGAACGAGGTAGAAAAAGAATAAAAATGGTAGGAAGTGGAATAGAAAAAAAATAAAAATGGTAGGAAAAGAAAGAAAACAGTGGAAAGGAAGGAACGAGGTAGAAAAAAGAATAAAAATGGTAGGAAAAGAAAGAAAACAAGGTAAAAAAAAGAATAAAAAGGTAGAAAAGAAAGAAAACAGTTAAAAAAGAAAAAGAAAGAAAACAGTGGAAAGAAAGGAACGAGGTAAAAAGAATAAAAATGGTAGGAAAGAAAGAAAACAGTAGAAAGGAAGGAAGAGGTAGAAAAAAGAATAAAAATGGTAGAAAAAGAAAGAAAACAGAAAAGAAAGGAACGAGGTAAAAAAAAGAATAAAAGGTAGAAAGAAAGAAAACAGTGGAAAGGAAGGAACGAGGTAGAAAAAAAGAATAAAATGGTAGAAAGAAAGAAAACAGTAGAAAGGAAGGAACGAGGTAGAAAAAAAGAATAAAAATGGTAGAAAAAGAAAGAAAACAGTAGAAAGGAAGGAACGAGGTAGAAAAAGAATAAAAAGATAGAAAAGATAGAAAGAGAAAAAGAATAAAAATGGTAGAAAAAGAAAGAAAAGAGTAGAAAGACTAAAGTAGAAAGAAAAGGATGATATTCACTAAGCTTTATTTGGATATAAACTTTAAGAATATTTTTTCTTTCTTTTTTCTCTAATTTCTTTTTTTATTCCAACTTTTTTTTTTCTATCAATAAAATCCTCCCAAGTGAATGATGAGAGATAAAGAAAAAACAAACTTTTTATAATAATAATAAGAAGAAGAAAAAGAAAGAAAGAAAAATTCAAGAAAAATATGGCGGTTTAGAATCCTAAAAGCAGAGATAAGAGTTGAAACCAAGAAAAATTGGAAAGATATGGAATGGAGGAAAAAAAAATTCTAGAGGCCAAAATAGAAAAATAAAAAAATGAAGAGAAAGAAAAATTTCCCCCCCATCATTGATGAAACATGAGATTGAGAATGAATTTTTCAAAAGGAAAGGGTACAAACAAACAAAAAACATCCAGAGAGATATAAATTTAGGATAATGACACAGAAAGATAAATATCGTAACCACATTATGGAAGGAGTAAAATTACCCATAAAATAATAAAAGAATGAAAGAATAAAAGAATAGAAGAATAATAATAAAAACAACTAACAAAATACAAGATGGCCGACACATTTTCATTCATCTTTTATGATAGGAGAAACTGAATCAACAATTTGCTTTACAAAGGGAGGTTACCCATGAAAGAAAATGCTGTTAGGACAAAGAATGGATTGGAGGTAAAAATAACTAAAAATATATATACGAAACCAGTAAAAATGGTTTACAGTAAACACATTAAAAATACATGCGTTATTTCTGCAAAGCTTTATTCATATAATAAAAAACACTATCATATCAATAATGCTTGCTTTAATTCCTGAACACCGACAATGCTTTTCTTGATTTCCAATGCATTTCTTATAATAATGGAGATTTGGTGTCTTTCTGTCTGTAACTGAAACTATGTCACTGCTTATGTTGTGGTGAGCCAAAAGTTAACGCTTTGAAAGCAGAAATGGAATGACGAAAATAAACGCTTTGCACATAATAGAAATATTAAAAATGATAATTTTCAACCAATCACAGACGTTCGTGCCTAAAAAGAAGTTTTTCAAAAAGACCGATTTGGAGCCTAGGTATTTGCTATAAATCCCAGGTTTTTCAAGGAACAAGCCAGAGAAAGAACCAACATGCCTGGAGAGTCCACGCTTCTCGTTTTAAGAAATGTTGGGTCAGTAAAATGGTTATTCCTGTATATAGAGTGAGTGAGGGAGAGGCTCTGTGATTGGATATACCAATCACGTGATAGCCTAGAGTTTTAGGCACAATATCCAAAAAGTACCCAGACAGATTCCACCAGCGGTACCACGCAACGAATTCAGGGGCTCTAAGAAACCACCCTAAAAATTATTTGGTAATCTCTAATACTATTGTTTTATTCTCCAATGTATTAAAATCAATCCTGTGAATAATTTTATATAGAAACCAATTAAAATATAATTAAGATAAGTGTAAACTTTTCATATGCATTCTTATTCAATAACTTTGATATATATATTTACCAAACCCTCCAAATGAACATGATGTGACACAAGGTCAATTTCTTAAGCGGAATTTAACAGGTTTGAATTCAGAGTTTTCCTTCTCTAGACTGGTTACCTGGTCAAGGTTAAAAAGCCCAGTCTGCCCTACTATTTACCCATTTCAATAAATATGTCTCAATGAAAGTTTTCAAATTTGGTAATCTGAACATTAGCTACATAAATGAAGAGTAACCTCTCCTTGTATGTTTCCCTTTGAAGAAGCTGTTTGTTTTGGTCGCCATTTTCATTTCACTGTAAATCTACACTGAAAATATGAATTTGTTCAAATCAATACAACTACATGTTTTAACATGAAAATATCATAAATGTGTTTTAATTGTGCTTGCGCATTATTTGAAATGAACTTAATTGTTATTAAGAACACATTTTATGATATTTTCGTGTTAAAACAGGCAGTTGTATTGATTCGAAATAAATTTGTATTTTCAGTGTAGATTTATGGTGAAATGAAAATGGCTGACCAAAACAAACGGCTTCCTCAAAGTGAAACAAAGAAGGGAGATTACTCTCATTTATGTAACTAATGTTCAGATTACCTGAAATTTTATCTCTGAAAAAAAAAAATCAAAACAAACATTAAACCAGAAACAATTGGACACATGGCCTAGTGGATAAGGTAGTTAGGTTAAGACAGTTCTAAGTGACAGTTATCTCTGGATTCCGGGTTCAATCCTATGTAGAGGCAGTAACATAGAAAAATAATTAACACAACTCCTACCCCAGCTATGGTTAGCGGAATGAGAACAGGATACCCCCGAGGATTGAATAAAGGGTTAGGTTCAAAGATCCGTGATGGCTCCCGAGTCCGAAAAAAAGGTTCCCGAGTCCGAAAAAAAGGTTCCCGAGTCCGAAAAGAAGGTTCCTGAGTCCGAGAAGGTTCCCGAGTCCGACAAGAAATACCTGAAGAAGGCCGGAGGGCATATCGGCCGAAACGTTGTACAAATAACATGAAGATGGGGACATAGTCCGAATAACACAGATAATACAGAAACAATATCTTTACAAAATGCAAAAAAAGTCAAATTTTAAAAAATCTAGAGCCGGCAAAACAAAAACATGTAAAAAGTTGTTTAAATCACCAATTATAAGGAAAGACATTAAACATGAAATGCCTGGATTTAGATTTTAGAACTGGCTAAATACTAGGTACCACCAATTTTCCAATTGAAATTTAATCCCCCACCCACCTATATTTAACACAATGAAAATTACATAAGTGTTAATATTATCTTGAAAATTTTTTGTCCATTCAAAGGAAGAAACATTAAAAAAAAATCTGATGATTTTAAAAAAAATTTTTTAGCTTATGTAAAATAATGAAAATTATAAACGAAAAAACAATGTTTACATTTTTGCATTGATTTCAATTGAAATTTAATGTAGCCAAAAACAAGTTATGACTAGAGGTTTTTAAAAAAATTCTATCAAAAATCAATTAATGGTCCGATTTTTACTAAAGTTACCAGAATTGCTTACTTTTTGATTGAAATATGTCTGAAGTAGTTTTTTTCTAAAATATATTAGATATATATATAAAATATATACTAACATCTGGTAAAAGACAGATTGGTAGCCCCATACTGCGATTCAAGGATGTCTGCAAAAATGATCTCAGGTGCTTTGGCATTGTCCCTTCCAGCTGGGAAAATTTGGCTCAAGACCGCCCTCGGTGGCAGCAGATTCTCCATAGAGGACTGTACATGTCAGAAGTCACCCTGATACAACATCATGAAGCTAAGAGGTCCATAAGAAAGCAACGGCAACAAAGCATCGGAACATCATCATCTACAGGGACAACCTACAAATGCAAAATCTGTGGTCAGAATGTTTCTCAAACATAGGACTTCATAGTCACAGGAGGCGCTGCAACCTCAGGGGCACACAAAAACTTTTATCATAGTCTTTCGAGACTGAATTGCCAATGGTGATATTAGGGGAAATATTTTTTTTTTTTATGAAAAACTTTTATTTATTTTATTTTATTTTATAAAATATGAAAAAATAAACTGACAAAAGAAGTTTTTAACTTTTTCTCTATAAAGATAAAATGATTTTTATAATTCTCAATGCGATAGCTTTGTAGTAAAAGAACCATGAATACAGAATTCTGCTAAAAAAATATCAATAAAGAAAGTGATTGTGTTGTAAATAAATGGACTGTTTTACTTATTTTTCACAATAATGATGAGTAATTTAACAACTCTTTATGTTCACCATTTCTTTTCTGAGAGATTTAAAAAAAAAAAGTTCATAAATATTTACGTTTCTTCCTTCAATATGGCCTGAATTGATCACATGACATATTTGGTGGTACCTACTAAATAGCCTATTCATAAATGATTGTGCTGTTGTTTTTTCTTTTGGTTCTGCTTTTTTTCTTTCTTTTTTTAAAAGAATAATTCAAGGGAGGCAACTTCTGCTCTATTCTGTATTCACCAAGTTTGTATTCATTTCTAAGGTTTGCTAGACGAGCCCCAGTCCCATTGGGTTCCCATTACAACAGCAGTCCATATTGATATCAATTATTCTACCTAGGAACAAGTAAAGAATTCTAATTAGCATTTCATTAGTTATCTCCGCTATATCGAGAATTTGGATAATTAAAAATGACGTTCAGTGCGTGTGCAGACCCCACAAATGATCAACCTTATACTCCTTCATGGAGTCTACGGCCTTATACTCCAACAAACTATTTTGGCTTAAGATGGAGTATTTTCGTACACATATGCAAATGGTTAAATAGGCCAATCCTTCAGGTCATGCTGTTCAATGCATGTGCAGACCCCACAAAATTATCAGCCCTATACTACTTCATGGAGTCTACGGCCTTATACTCCAACAAGCTATTTTGGCTTAAGATGGAGTATTTTTGGACTCGTGTTAATGGTTAAATAGAAGTATTTTCGACACATATGCGAATGGTTAAATAGGCCAATCACAGCCCGCCTGGAGGTCACGCTTCAACTGCTACTGATTTGGATTTCTATATGAGCTGTAATTCCCTTACTTATTTCCACTTAGGGTCTCATAGACCGTAGCAAATTAAGGGCCAGCAGCAACTGATAAAATGGGATTTTAAGAAGTGGCCAACCTGTCCTCCTCTGAAGGAGGCCAAACCTGCCCTGCAGTTTGTCCGATCATGATGAGATCAGAGGGGAGTGTGGCAGTAATGGTGGTGTGTCAGTGCGGCTGCCTGGTTGTGTCTTGCCCACCTGATTCAAACTCCCATCTTTGGAATGCACCAAACACGATTTATGAATGATGTGGGAGGCATGGTTTGATTCAAGTGCCCAGATGTACAACAAATTGCATAGGTTCAGATATCAATAAATAGCCAAAAGACTGTGATGTCCTGTCGGTGGGGCAGAGAATACATCGATTTCCAATTCTTTCAGTCTTTTTCCCAAACCCTTACGGACTATTCTCAGGGCACCAGCTTACAATTTCACCCCCATATTCCCCATTTTTTTTCAATTCTTTGGCAAGGTCCAGGTATTTGTCTATCTTTTCATTTTCTTTCATCTTTCCCTTGTGATCTGCTGGGACTGCAAAAGTTACCAGTTGACAATTTCTTGTTCATTGATACTAGGTCTGGTCTTCTGACCAGGATAAGGTGATCCGTCTGTATCTTAAAGTCACCGAGAAACCAAACAAAACAAAACCATGTGGAATTTACTAGCAAACTGAAAAAAAAACACAAGATGTTACCACTCCCCTGAAAAAAAAAAAAAAAAAAAAAAAAGAAAAAAATACAAATAAAGAAAAAACCAGAACTACCCCCCCCAAAAAAAACGAAAAAGGAACGAACGAAAAAACGAAAATAAAACGAAAAAAAAAAAAAAAAAAAAAAAAATGAAAAAAAAAAAAAAAAAAGCCCAATGAAATAAAAAAAAAAAAACCCCAAATAAACGAAAAAAAAAAAAAACGAAAAAGAAATAAACAGAAAAAGAAAAATAGAAAAAAAAGAGGAAAATAAACAAAAAAAGTTTTAAAAAAGAAAAAACAAAAGAAAAAAACCCAAAAAAAACAAACTCATTTTTTCTATCCTTGATTTTAGTCTTCCAAATGACTCACGGTTTCATCCTAGATTTTTTTTTATCATCATCATCAGCAGAAATGGTTAATGGTTGACCCAGAAATCAGTCCCCCAGACACTTACCTAAATGGAAGAAAAAAAAGAAAAAAAGAAATAATATTAGTCTTCATTAAAATTATAGAAAATTACAAAAATATGACATACTAGCTTAAAAGCCACCCAATCAGGCGGCAATTAAGCTAGTTATTCTCAAATTTATGTCCAAGTTATAAAGTTATAAAAATTGTTACAGTATGTAATAAGTAATTGAGTGTTATCTCCCCTACTTTATGATTACCTCCCCTTTGGAGAACACTCTAGTGAATACTAGACAATATAAACTCTCAATAAGTGTACCAATTATTCTAAGTAGAATAAAGCTTTCCAAAGTCTATCAGT
>CM042177.1:27488303-27505803 GCA_023376005.1 Doryteuthis pealeii | reverse complement strand
CACCCGGAGGGTGTTTTTTTATTTTGTACTAGTAATAATAATATTGTAACAAAAATAATAATGTAAAAAAAAAATTAATTAAAATTAAATAAACACTAAATAAAATTCGCACACACACACACACACACACACACACACACACACACACACACACACATTTATCAACGTAGTTTAAAAAAAGAAAAAATGGGGGATGCCATTATTTCAATTGAATAGGGTATATATTTTTTTATTAATTATAATTTAATAATAATAATAATAAATAATAATACACACACATACTTACACACACATACTTACACACACACACACACACACATACACATCTAGCATAAACGAGTAAACCGTTACAGCATTTTTAAAAATCTAAAGACGCCGCGTTTGTCAACAATTTTAAATAGATTTTTTTCTCTCCCTCATTTTAAGATCGACTAAAAAGAAGCCTAACGAACCAAAAAAAACAGAGGCTCGCAGACTTCTTATTTTCAGTAATAATGTATTTTTCCTCAAACTAACAAAAGCCCTGATTAAGGTTTATCGAAACAGACCGAAACACTGCAGCATAGGTTTAAAAAAAAACTTTATTCGTTTATAAACTTGTGTTTTTTCAAATTTTTTACTATATTACATACTGTCAGATTCACTTCCACTTTTTCTTCACATATATGTGTGTGTGGTGTGTGTGTGTGTGTGTGTGTGTGTTTTGTTTGTGAGGGTGTGTGTGGTGTGTGTGTGTGTGAGGGTGGTGTGTGTGTGTGTGTGAGGGTGTGTGTGTGTGTGTATGCTAATTTTAGGAACAAATGTTTTTGACAAGTGGTTCCTCCGACTGTGGGAGAAAATTTTTTTTTCAAGTGCTCAATACTTTTTTTATTCAGAGCTGATTTAAAAGGAAGATATATATATATATATATATATATATATATATATATAAGTATAGCTGCACTGATGAGGGGTAAACCCCGAAACGCGCGTCTGTAGATTGCTTTATATACACTCCCCAATTTTCAGGTTGAGCACTCTGTTTAAAAGGGACTAATTGTGAAAATTCACCGCTTCGGCGCAAAGCTAATCTCACTTGTTTATAAGTTAGAGACCTCTGGTGAGTTTATTTCCGGTTTAGGAAATATAGCGATTATTCTGCCTTCTATTCTTGGCAGCTGCTTGTGGACCCATCGGTAAGAGACTTGACGAGCAAAAGTTTGTTCGGGTCTCGAACCCGACCAGAGGTAGCTGCTGAAAAATCAGTATAGCTGCACTGATGAGGGGTAAACCCCGAAACGCGCGTCTGTAGATTGCTTTATATATATAAATATATATATTGGAGGATATGTGCTTAATTGAAGTCATACCTAATTCTTGAAAATTAATTAGTTAATAATTAATGAATTAATTAATGTCGGCTAAAAGCCATATCAAATAAACACAGTGTTTATTTACATACTTTCATATATATATATATATATATATTATATATAATACAAATATCTATCTATCTATCCCAGCATGTTCTTATCTATATATATATATCTCAGTATGTTCTTATCTATTTATCTATATATCTATCTATCTATTAAATATACATATGTATGTGTGTGTGTGTGTGTCTTTGTGTATATATGTGTGTGTGTGTGTGTTTATATATGTGTGTGTATGTGTGTATGTATATATATGTGTGCGTGTGTGTGCGTGTGTGGGTGTATGCTAATTTTAGGGAAAATATTTTTGGACTAGTGGTTCCTACAAGTGTGGGAGAAAATGTTTTTTTAAAGAGCTCGATACCTTTTTATTCAGAGCTGATTTAAAAGGAACATATAGAGAGAAATATCATTTTAGATTATACAACGTAAATGTGGCAAAATGGTATCACATTAAACTGATCAGGGAAGCTATATATATATATATTATATTATTATATATATATATATAATATATACTATAAGACATTTGAAACATCTTCACCTGATGATTGCATCGCATGAAACCAATATGGTTGTGATTGTTCCTTTGTCACCTAATAAATAGATATGTAAAACCTTTAATATTATCTTATTATATCATATATATATATATATATATAATATATATATAATATATTGAGAAAATGAGTAAGAAAGAAATGTGATGGGATAAATGATTTTANATGGAATTTTATCGAATCACTTTTAATCGATTACATTTTAATTCAAATTCATTTTATCATCTACATTTCTTTTCTTTACTCATTGTTTTCCTCATATTGTCGGATTCACTTCCCATTCTCACACATATATATATATATATGTTGTGGCTATTATATATAATAATATTATATATATATATGAATATATATATTATGTGTGTATATATATTATGATGTATATATCGTATATATATATATTGGTTAGGGAGGTTGACTGGTTATGAAACTCTCTTATATATATATATATATATATATAATATATTTGGGAAGATTATGTGACTTAATTAAAGTCATACCTAATTGCTCAATTAATTAATTATAATTAAATGAATAGGGCGTGCAAATCGGTTTTAAACTGTAAAGCCTAAGTAAAAATTGTCGGCCTTCGCCATTCTAAAACACATTGTTTGTTCACTTCATATATATATATTTTATTATATGTAAGAAAAGGAAGTGAAATCCGCGGTATGTAGTATATTAAGGTAAAAATGAAAAAACAGATGTTTAAATGGGTTAAGTGGTGAGTTATTGGCCGATGCTTGCAGTGTTTCGATCTAATTAATTAGATCATCTTCAGGGCATTGTCTTGGTATATGCAAGGTGATAAGAAATTTATTTATCCAACAGAATAACGAGAAAAAGCGAGTGGTAGTCTTTTATTCAGTTTAAATTGTTTGAGGTTTGAAAAATATTACCCAACAAATGCCCTGAACATGATATAATTAATATTTAAATAAACACTAAATAAAATAAATAACCAACAAATGCCCGAAGATGATCTAATTAATAGATCGAAACACCTGACAGTGTCGGCCAATAAAACTCACCCCCTTAACCCTTTTAAACCCTGTGTTGCTGATATCTTCGCTATATAAGTATATATTGATATATATATTAACTATATATTTGAGTCATAATATTAGAATAGTGATAGGCGGAATACGTCATACTTACCGTAAGGTTTCATAATAAGACTACTATTCGAGCAAAATGGGAAGCTATAAATCTATGGCCTTGAGTTTAACGCCCAGAAAGTGTTTGTACCTATGTCAGATGTTAAGTAGCATCAATTAGTTATGTATTGACATCTCGCAATATAACGTGAGCTCGAGTAATAATGGAGTTGCTTAGCGAATGCTTTATTTTGAAGCGGATTAATTCAGCGACAAGGTCTAAAAGATGAAGAGCAGCAGCACACACAGTAACACACCACACACGATAGCTAATAGACCCCGTGTGTCTGACACCACAGCACTACTCTCAACACAGAGAAACTATGACAACAAACACATTTACGAATAGTGGCGTATACACGGTCAACAATATTCTAAGATCCTGTGCTTTATTGATGTAATTACACACCACCAAAGGCACACACGGACACACCACCATCGCCACACCGACACTTGACAACCATCCAGCCAATGCACAGCTGTACCGACGACTCGCTCAATCACCACAGCTATACGGACATCCAGCGCCCCGAGCACTCAACTCAAGCATTCATCAATTACCGAAAAAACATACGACCATACAAGCATCTAGAGTGAACAGCATACCACCAACTACAATCGAAACATTCTACGCCACGCACCAAACACACATCACCCACACTGACACATAGCTACGACACACAGCACACACACACGACGCACACACAGACATGCGAACAGTCCATAACCCCACACGCTGCACCACATCATATGCACATTACATCAGAATATGCTTTCTGCCAAGACTTGCTAAAGCTTTAAGCACTAATGAACTTGTAAGCTACTTAACTTCGCGTGACCACTTATCTACAACACAGGTACTATAAAAACCTGGTTCTTTGTTAATAAAAAATAACTTGATTTGGTCGGTTAAATTCACAGGAAAGGGTTGATATGCGGTAAACAAAACAACCAATTTAAATTTTGGATATATTTGATTGATTCGCCTATGTCCTCATCTCTTATTGTTATCTGTACACATGTTTCCGGCTCGATGTGTCCTCTAACCTTCTTACTTGACAGATAACAATCATGAACGAACCTGAGTCTGAATCCGAAAATCAATAACCAATTTAAGCACTCATCTTAAATGTCCAATTAAATCAGATGAACGAACATTCGGAAACAATTAAAAGATGAGGACAATTAGTCCCGAATCAATCACCAATACAACCTACATTACAAGCCCTCATCTTTTTTTAAAAATTCAGAGGGAAATAGTGTAGCATAACAATAAAGAACGAGGACAATAGTCTGAACTATCCAAATATTCCAATTATCAAGCCGTCATCTCATCAATCAGCGAAATAGTGCTAGATAACAATACAACGATAGAGACAATGTCCGAAGCTAATCCAAATATCCAAATCTATTAAGCCTCACTATAAAATCTCATAGAAATGCTTGTAGATAACAATAAAGGATGAGGACAACTACGTCCGAATAAACTCCATAATACTAATTACTCACAGCCTCATTTTTTAAAAATCAGAGAAATAGTGTAGATAACTAATAAAGTCAGGACAACTTAGTCCGAATAATCCAAATAATACCTAATTATCAAGACTCATTTTCTTAAAATCAGAGAAATAGTGTACCGATAACAATAAGAATAGGAACAAATAGTCGAATAAATCCACAATAACCTCCAAATTATCAACGCCTCCATCTTCAAAAATTCAAGAGAAACCAATTAAATCATTTTTTCTGAATATAAAAAAAAGGATTAAAAACCTACTGCGACTTCATTCTCCTATAAGTTTAACATGATCAAGGGGAACCACTCTTGACTGATAAATTTATATTTATTTATTGATCTACTAGGAAAAAAAGAAGAAGGGTTAGGGTTAGGGTTGGGTTAGTTTAATGGGAAAATAAATAAATAATTCATCAGTCAAGAGTGGTTCCCTTTGTTTATATCGAGACTTATAGGAAAATAACCCCCAAGGTTCTGGTTCAATACCCGGTCTCACCAACTGAGCGTTATTAGTAGCACAGGATTATGCGGTAGAAGGTGCAGGAGCCGATTGTTAGGTGTGGCGATCCACCTAACGCTAAAAGATAATCTCCTTAAGTGCTAGCGCTAGTGAAAAGGGAATAGAATCTTCGCTGTCGTGGCTGATACCGACATTAGATGCCTCGATTGATGCCTTTTTTTTTTATTAAGCCTCATCTAAAAATTCAGAAGAAGAACCCAATTAAATATTCAACTTTATTCTCGAAATATAGATGAGGTAAAAGAAAAAAAAAGGAATTATTCGTTTTTTAATTAAAAACAAATAATTATTGACTTTTGTGAAAAACAAAAATTCACATCATTCAAGTTAAAGGGAATGATAATTTGAAAAAAAAAAAAGATGCGTGGAAGACAATTTCCTGAATTTTATGAGATGAGGCTTGATAGATTTAGTATTATTTGGATTATTCAGACTATGTTTCGTTTTATTGTTATTTATTCTATTCTCCTGGAATTTTTTAGATGAGTTTGATAATGTAGTATTATTTGTATTATGTCGGCTATTGTCCTCATCTTTTACTTGTTATCTACACTATTTACTCTGAAGTTTTTTTAGCATGAGGCTGATAATTAGTATTAGAAAATATCGATGTCCCTCATCTTTATTGTATCTACACTATTCTACTGAACATTTTTTGCCAGATTGAGGCTTGTAATTAATATTATTTTGGGATTATACGGGACTATTGTCCTCATCTTTATTTTGTATCTACACATATTCTCTCTCTGAATTTTTTGGAGATGAGGCTTGATAATTAATATATATTGGATTATACGGACTATTGTCCTCATCTTATGTTAATCTACACTATTTACTCTGAATTTTATATGATTGAGGCTTGATAATTAGTATCATTAGATTATCGGACTATTGTCTCTCTCTTATTGTTTATCTTACATATTCTCTGAATTTTGAGATGAGGCCTTAGATAATTAGTTATTTGGTTATTCCAGACTATTGTCCTCTGTTTTTATTGTATGATCTAACACTGATTTTCTTGAATTTTTTTAGATGAGGCTTGATAATTAGTATTATTTTGAAATTATTTCGGACTATTGCCCTCATCTTTATTTGTACTTATCGCTAACACTATTTTCTGAATTGTTTTAGATGAGCGCTTGAATAATTAGTAATTATTTGTATATTTTCGGACTTTGTCCTCATCTTTATTTGTATTACACATTTCTCTGAATTTTTTAGTGAAGGCTTGTAAATTAGTATTATTTGGTTATTCGGACTATTGTTCCCTCCATCTTTATTGTTATCTAAACACTATTTCTTCTATTTATGAGTGAGCTTGATAATTAGGTATTATTTGGATTATTTCGGACTATTGTCCTCATCTTTATTGTTTATCTACACTATTTTCTCTGAAATTTATGAAATGAGGCTTGAATAATTAGTATTGATTTGGATTATTCGGACTTAATTGTCCTCATCTTTCTATTTTATCTACACTATTTCTCTTGAATTTATGAGATGAGGCGTTGTATAATTAGTATATTTAGATTATTCGGGACTATTTCTTCGTCTTATATTGTTATCTCACTATTTACTCTGAATTTTTTGAAGACTGAGGTTTGGATAATTAGTTTATTATTTGTATTATTCGCGACTATGTCCTCATCTTTAATTTGTTAATCTACACTATTTTCTCTGAATTTTTTAGAGGAGGCTGTATAATTAGTATTATTTGTATTATTCGGACTATTGTCCTCAATCTTATTGTTACTACACATTTTCTGATTTTTTAGATAGGCTTGATAATTAGTAATTATTCGGATTATTCGGCTATTGTCCTCCATCTTTATTGTTATCTACAACTATTTCTGAATTTTTTAGATTGAGGCTTGATAATTAATTTATTTCGATTATACGGACTATTGTCCCATCCTTTATTGTTATCTACACTATTTCTCTGAATTTATGGATGAGGGCTTGGATAATTAGTATTATTTAGATTATTCGGAACTATCTGTCTTCGTCTTTATTGTTAATCTAACACTATTTCTCATGGAATATTTTGAGATGAGGCTTGATAATTAGTATTATTTGGATTATTCAGACTATTGTTTCCTCTTTTTATTTGTTTATCTACACTATTTCTTTGAATTTTTTTAGTGATGAGGCCTTGATATAGTATTATTTAAATTATTCGACTATTGTCCTCCTTTATTGTTATCTACACTATTTCTTCTGAATTTTTTAGATGAGGGCTTGATAATTAGTATTATTTGTATTAATTCGGACTATTGTCCTCAATCTTTATTGTTATCTACACTATTTCTCTGAATTTTTTAGTTGAAGGCTTGATAATTAGTATTATTTGGATTTTCGGACTATTGTCCTCATCTTTATTGTTATCTACAACTATTTCTCTGAATTTATGAGAGACGGCTTGAATAATTATATTATTGGATTATTCGGACTATTGTTCCTCAATCTTTATTGTTATCTACAACTATTTCTCTGAAATTTCATGAGATGAGGCTTGATAATTAGTACTTATTTGGATTATTCGGACTAATGTCCTCACTTTATTGTTATCTACACTATTTCTCTGAAGTTTATTGAGATGGAGAGCTTGATAATTAGTATATTTAGATTATTCGATATTGTCTTCGTCTTTATTTTATCTACACTATTTCTCTGAATTTTTGAGATGAGGTTTTGATAATTAGTATTATTTGTATTATTCGGACTATTTCTCCATCTTAATTGTTATCTACAACTATTTCCTGGAAGTTTTTAGATGAGGCTTGATATAATTAGTATTATTTGTATTTATTCGGACATTGTCCTCATCTTTATTTATCTACACTATTTCTCTGAATTTTTAGATGAGGCATTGATAATTAGTATTATTTGGGAATTTATTCGGACTTGATTGCTCTCATCTTTATTGTTACTACTACACTATTTTCTCTGAATTTTTTAAATGATGAGGCTTGTAATTATATTATTTGGATTATGAACCTGACATTCCTCAATCTTTATTGTTTATCTCAGCATTTCGTTTCTGAATTTAATGAGATAAGTGATAATTAAGTATTATTTAGAATTATCGGGACTATTGTCTTCGTCTTTATTGTTATCTACACTATTTCTCTGAATTTTTGAGATGAGGCTTGATAATTAGTATTGATTTTGGATATTATCAGTACTATTGTCCTCGTTTTTTATTGTTATCTACACTATTTTCTTTGAATTTTTTTAGATGAGCTTGATAATTTAGTATTATTTAAATTATCTCGGACAATTGTCCTCTCTTTATTGTTATCGTTACACTATTTTCTCTGAATTTTTTTAGATGAAGGCTTGATAATTAGTATTATTTGTATTATTCGGCTATTTGTCCTCATCTTTATTGTTATCTTACACTGATTTCTCTGAATTTTTTTAGATGAGGCTTGATAAATTAGTATTATTATGGATTAATTCGGACTATTTCTCATCTTTTTTGTTATCTACACTATTCTCTGAATTTATGAGATGGGCTTGATTAATAGTAATTATTTGGATTATTCGGACTATTGTCCTCTATCTTTATTGTTATGCTACACTATTTCTCTGAATTTATGAAGATGAGCTTGATATTAAGTATTATTTTGGATATGGACTGATTGTCCTTATGCTTTATTGTTATCTACACTATGTTCTGCGAATTTAATGAGATGAGGCTTGAATAATGTAGATTATTGGATTATCGGACTATTATTGTCCTCATCTTTACGTTAATCTACAACTATTTCTCTGAAATTTTTTTAGTATGAGGCTTGATAATTAGTATATTTGATTATTTGACTATTGTCCTCATCATTATTGTTATCTAACACAAGTTTTCTCTGAATTTTTGCCGAGATGAGGCTTGATAATTAATATTATTGGATTATACGACTATTGTCCTCAGCTTTATTGTTATCTACCTATTTCCTCTCGTGAATTTTTTTAGTATGAGGCTTTGATAATTACTATTCATTTGGAATTATTCGGACTATTGTCCTCATCTTTATTGTTATCATACACATATATTCTCTGAATTTATGTACAGATAACAATGAAGAAAGGACAATATAGTTCCAAATAATAGAGATAATTTTTTTTTTGAGGAGTAAATTTTCTGTTATGCCAATTCAAATTATTGTGATTTTCCATCTGATGAGACTGGATTTTGGGGATCTTTATTAATCAATTTAGATTTATAAAGCCCCAAATTTGGTCGAAATAAATTCATTATGGAATAACGTGTGTTGAGTTTTCCTTCCTTCAAAGATATATATATATATTATATATATATATATATATTATATATATGAGAAGATCCAAAACTTGGTAATCTCTCTCTTTGAGAGATGAATCACTCGGTTTATTCTAAGCAACGGGTCGCCACCCACAGTCAACAGGTGGCCCCATTGGGGGAGTCTGCAGAGGTGCATTCTAACGGCCCAGTCGACAGGGTGGGTTGGGTTGGGAATTGCCATAAGGAGTTAGATCGTAGAGTTAAGTAAAATAAAGCTTGCTAAAGTCTGAAACACTGGTCCTCTTTTTACTACAGAGGTAGGTTACAAAATTTCGTGCGTGTGAGCATTTCACTTGTTAATTACGCGATCCCGAATTTTCACTTGTTACAGGTAATTTTCAAAGAGCTACTGTGAAGCAACGAATTGGTAAAAAGTTACGAGACAAACATTTTTGGAAAGAACAAACCCTATATTTTCAATATATGTATAAGATTTTAATAGACATGAAATTTACACACACACACACACACACACACACACACACACACACACACACATAAACTTTTGGTGAGGTTCCAGTTTTGGAGGTTTGGGGAATGTGGAGCACCCCTTCATCACCATTGCTCCCTGGTCCTCTCTAACCCGGAGTGGTAGTACCTGTTAGGGTCCCATCTATGGTTTAAATAGAAAAATGTATTTATAAAAAAAATTGTGTATCCATTGATAATTGCATTTCACTTGGCACTAATACCCTTGGGAAAGGTATGAATTCTACTCTCCCTTCAGCTATGGATAAATAGTAGGGCATGACTTGACTCTTTAACCTTGGTTAGGCAACCTGTTTAGGAGAAGGAAAACTCTGAATTCAAACCTGTTAAACTCCGCTTAAGAAATTGACCTTGTGTCACATCCTGCTCGTGCGGAGGGGTTGGTAAATATATATATGATTGTCCCGACCCTATTGTCCCTATGGCAAGCTCCAACCCTTTTTATCATAGAAGGCGGTGGCTGCGGGTCTACATGTCCTGGGAATGACGTTAAACTCTATCTGATGGTGAGGTTCCAGTTCTGAGGAATGTGGAGTACCCCTTCATCACCATTGCTTCCTGGTCCACTCTAACCCGGAGTCGTGTATTTGTTGGGTCCCATCTATGGGTTGAATAGAAAAATGTATTTATAAAAAAAATTGAGTATCCATTAAGAATTAATTTATTTCAAAAAATTTATCGGCATTAAATGACCCGCTGAGGTTGATATGCCGTAAACCAAACCAAACCAAACCAAACTACGGCCCGTGGTACTTGAACGCGAGTTATTCTGATACCATTTAAATTTAAATATCATGTTAAGCTTACTAAATCTTCATGGACTTGAATACTGTAGGTAGGTTACAATATTTCGCGCATTTGAGCATTTCATTTATGTGATCCAAAATTTCACTTGTTGCAGATAATTTTCAAAGAGTTACTGTGAAGTTACGAATAGGCCAAAAGTTATGAGACAAACATTTTTGGAAAGGACAAACCCTATATTTTCAATATATATACATATATTATATATATATATATATATATAAGATTGGCGGACCTGAACTTTCAGACCCCCCCTCTAAAATTTTTGTTTTTAATTTTTTTTTCTTCTTTCAATGGATTATTATCGATTGCACACCAATCTATCAGACTGTGAAAAAAAATTATTAAAATTTCTTTATTTTTCGAGTTTTCAGGGGTGCTCAGTCCCCCGTATAAGTTTATCGTAAACCGATCCCCCATATCGGAACCGCTCGAAAGGAAACTGGCGCAAAAGTGTCAAAGTTAGGGTGGCCCAGAAAAAACAGAACCCAAATTATTTATTATCGAGCGATTCCGATATGGGGGATCAATTTACTATAAACTTATACGGGGAAATGGGCACCCCTGAAAACTCGAAAAATAAAGAACTTTTTAGAATTTTTTTTACAGTCTGATAGATTGGTGTGTAAACGATAATAACCCATTGTAGAAAAATAAAAAAAATACAAAGAAAATTTTTTTTTCAGTGGTTCCGATATAGGGGATCGGTTTACGATAAACTTCTACGGGGAAATGAGCACCCCTGAAAACTCGAAAAATAAATAACTTTTAAAAATTTTTTTTTTCAATCGGATAGATTGGTGTGCAATCAATAATAATCCGTTGAAAAAAAAAAGAAAAAAGATGAAAAAACAAAAATTTTAGATGGGGGGGGGGTTCTGAAAGTTCAGGTCCGCCATAAGATTTATATATATATATATATATATATAGATGTAGCAATTCCAAAACAAATATTGACGATATATTGAAAGGCAAACTTCAGTTTCACAAATATCACTAAAACTTTCGGCTAATGTTGCGTTCTTTGATAATGTTTTGATAATAAATATATTGGTTAAATTTGTTTTTGTGCATAAGGACCGGTTTAGGTCTGGGTTCGATACCGGTCCTCGGCAACTCACCGTATGAGAAACATAGGTATCTGTGCGGTAAAGTGAAGAGCTGATGGTAGGTATGGCTATCCACATCAGACGCCAAAAAACAATCTCCTTGGTCTTGTGAGAGTGAAAAGGGGATAGACTCCCTCCCTGTTTGGCTAATACCGACATTAGGTCACCCGACGATTTTACTTACTTACGCCTCTCATCCATGAATATAACATGGAAAGATAAATTTTGTTTTACATCTTTTTCTCAGAGCTTTCGTTCTGGCTAACAGTATTGAACACAATAATAATGCGGTTCGCACTCGTTATTTTTTTTCAATTATCCGGTCCACCGTAAAAAAACGTTTGGTGATCCCTGCTATAGATCAATCATTTTTGGACCAATGATCGAGGGTCGACTAATACACGAGATCGTCTAATGCACAAGATCGACTAATACTCGAGTATGTACGGTTATTGTTTAATAGAATGATGGCAATCATTTTATGGACCAATAATCGAGGGTCGACCAATACACGAGATCGTCTAATGCATAAAATCGACTAATACTCGAGTATGTACGGTAATAGTTTAAAAGAATAATAGCAATCACTTTATGACCAGTGGTCAAGGGTCGACTAATACACGAGATGGTCTAATATGCAAGATCGACTAATACTCGAGTATGTACGGTAATTATTGAATAGAATAATGACAATAGTTTTAGGACCAATGATCGAGGGTCGACTAATACACGAGATCGTCTAATGCACACGATCGACTAATACTCGAGTATGTATGGAAATTATTAATAGAATAATGGAAATCATTTTATGACCGAGGGTCGACTAATACACGAGATCGTCTAATGCACAAAAATCGACTAATACTCGAGTATGTACGGTAATTATTTGATAGAATGACGGCAATCATTTTATGGACCAATGATTAGGGTCGACTAATACACGAGATCGTCTAATGCACAAGATCGACTAATACTCGAGTATTTATGGTAATTGTTTAATAGAATGATGGCAACCATTTTATGCCCAATGATCGAGGGTCGACTAATACACGAGATCGCCTACTGCACAAAATCGACTAATACTCGAGTATGTACGGTAATTATTTAATAGAATAATGGAAATCATTTTATGACCGAGGGTCGACTAATACACGAGATCGCCTACTGCACAAAATCGACTAATACTCGAGTATGTACGGTAATTATTTAATAGAATAATGGAAATCATTTTATGACGAGGGTCGACTAATACACGAGATCGTCTAATGCACAAGATCGACTAATACTCGAGTATGTACGGTAATGGTCTAATAGAATAATGGCAATCATCATCCCAGAGGTTCGGACCGTATTTAATTTGATGACATTTAAAATCATTAGTGGGTGTCTTGATATCATGGACGATTCTCCCTTTCCACGCCGACGGCACTCATTCTATTTTATGTATTTATAAAGTGAAATATAGGAACCTAAATTTTTGGAGAAAAAAAAGGTGCGCATGTGCAGAGACACAAACAGAACGTGCACACGTACTGGCGCGACAACACAAGCATTCTTTTTCTTTTTTTTTTTTTTTTTAATGGCTTCACGCCTCCGTTGACGCTGACAAAATCTCGCGTTATTAGCTCAAATCTCGCGAGTGCTATTTTCATTGGTTCAAATAATTAATTATCATTATTTTAAAATTTGTTTTTCGCTGATTAGATTTGTTTGATTTTTTTTTTATTTGATTTTTGTTTGAATTTGAATTTTTATTTTTGTTTTAATTTTAGTTTTTATTTTAATTTTAATTTTAGTCTTTATTTTTGTTTTAATTTATTAATTTTTAATTTTGTTTTAATTTAAGTTTTAATTTTAATTTTAATTTTTTGTTTTTATTTTTGTTTTTATTTTTGTTTTAATTCTTTAACTTTTATTTTTGTTTTATTTTTATTTTTTAATTTTAGTCTTTATTTTTGTTTAAATTTATTAATTTTTGTTTTAAGTTTTGTTTTATTTTTGTTTTTATTTTTGTTTTATTTTAATTTTTTATTTTTGTTTATTTTAAAATTTTTATTTTTGTTTTAATTTTTATTTTTTTTTAATTTTTTAATTTTAATTTTAATTTTTATTTTTGTTTTAATTTTTCTTTTTCTTTTTGTTTTAATTTTAATTTCTTTATTTTTGTTTTTATTTTTGTTTTAATTTTTGTTTAAATTTTGATTCTTATTTTTTATTTAATTTTTCTTTTAAATTAATGCACAAAAAAATCAACGTAGAAATTCAAAAAATTGTTTTAACGAGCGGCAGACCAGTGGAGTTAAGGTGGTGGTAGTAGGTTGGTTAAAGTGAGAGGGTTCAGTCCGGTGGGATGGAGGGGTGGTTAAAACGAGAAATGAAACGAGAGTCCGGTCTGATGGGGTAGGGTTCGATCTTCTTTTAACTTCATTGATATTTAGATTTTTTGTTTGTTTGAGAATTAAATTGCTTTCCTTCACCGTCCTAAAAAAATTCATCATTGTAATACTGCTCTACATCAGGCGCTTATTATCTGTTTCAGGAAAATAGGAGCAAGGAAGGGAAAAGAATAAAATAGGAATGAAGTGAAGATAGAACAATTTAGAAGAGAGAGAGAGAGAGAGAGAGAGAGAGAGAGAGAGAGAGAGAGAGAGAGATGGGGGGAGAGGGAGGGAGTGAGTGGGGCGGTAGGCATAGTACTGTATATCAGACGCTTATTGTCTGTTTCAATGGAATGGGAGCCTGGAATGGAGAAAGGAGAGAAAAAGAAATGAAGTGAAGATTGAGAAACGGAAGATAGATAGATAGATAGATAGAGAGAGAGAGAGAGAGAGAGAGAGGAGAGAGAGAGAGAGAGAGAGAGAGAGAGGGAGGGAGGGAGAGGGAGGGGGAGATGAGTAAATAAAAGGATAAAGATTAGTATATTTTTAAACGAAAAAATCACGTAATATTTCATAGATGATATAAAGTTCACAATTCATGTGAAAAGAAAGATGCGTATAAAAAGAGAAGGAAAGAAAGAGAGAAAGAAAGAAAGAAAGAATTGATGAAGAAAAATAGAAGAGTACGGAAAAAGAAAGAAAGAAAGAAAGAAAGAAAGAAAGAAAGATTGATGAAGAAAGAAAGAAAAAAAGAAAGAAAGATATTAAGAAAGAAATAGTTGATAAATTGAGAAGAAAGAAAAGAAAAGAGAAAGAAAGAATTGATGAAGAAAAATAGAAGCGTACGGAAAAGAAGAAAGAAAGAAGAGAAGAAAGAAAAAAAGAAAGAAAGAAAAGAAAGAACTGATGAAGAAAGAATAAAGAAAGAAAGAATTGATGAAGAAAAATAGAAGCGTACGGAAAAGAAGAAAGAAAGAAAGAAAAAAATAGTTGATGAATTGAAAGAAGAAAGAATTGATGAAGAAAGAAAGAAAGATGCGTATAAATAAATAAATAAATAAAGATATTAAGAAAGAAATAGTTGATAAATTGAAAGAAAGAAAGAATTGATGAAGAAAGAAAGAAAGATGCGTATAAAGAAAGAAAGAAAGAAAGAAAGAAAGAAAGATATTAAGAAAGAAATAGTTGATGAATTGAAAGAAAGAAAGAAAGAAATAAAGAAAGAATTGATGAAGAAAAATAGAAGCGTACGGAAAAAGAAAGAAAGAAAGAAAGAAAGAAAATAGTTGATAATTGAAAGAAAGAAAGAAAGAAAGAAGAAAGAAAGATCTGATGAAGAAAGAAAGAAGAAAAGAATTGATGAAGAAAAATAGAAGCGTACGGAAAAAAAGAAAGAAAGAAAGAAAGAAAAATAGTTGATAAATTGAAAGAAGAAAGAAGAAAGAACTGATGAAGGAAGAAAGAAAGAAAGAAGAAAGAAAGAAAGATATTAAGAAATGAATAGTTGATAAATTGAAAGAAAGAAAGAAAGAAAGAAAGAAAGAAAGAAAGAATTGATGAAAAAGAAAGAAGATGCGTATAAGAAAGAAAGAAAGATATTAAGAAAGAAATAGTTGATAAATTGAAAGAAAGAAAGAAAGAAAGAGAAGAAGAAAGAAATAGTTGATAAATTGAAAGAAAGAAAGAAAGAATTGGCGAAGAAAGAAAGAAAGATGCGAGCGAGGAAAGAAAGAGAGAAAGAAAGAAATAAGAAATAAAGAAAGAAAGAATGATGAAGAAAGAAAGAAAGAAAGATACTAAGAAATAAATAGTTGATAAATTGAAAGAAAGAAAGAATTGACGAAGAAAGAAAGAAAGATGCGTACGAAAAAAGAAAGAAAGAAAGAAAATGCGTACGTAGAAAGAAAGGAAGTAATAAATAAATAAATAAATACATAGTTGATAATTTGAAAGAAAGAAAGAAAGAAAGAAAGAAAGAAGAAATTGATGAAGAAAGAAAGAAGCGTACGAAAAAAGAAGAAAGAAAGAAAGAAAACATTGGTAACCAAGCAAAACAGAGAGTAGTGGTAGTAGGGTGATTAAAGAGAGAGAGAGAGAGAGAGAGAGAGGAGAGAAGAGAGAGGGGGAGAGAGAGAGAGAGAGAGAGAGAGAGAGAGAGAGAGAGGGGGGTCAGTCCGTTGGTGTAGATGGGGCGGTTAAAACGAGAAATGAAACGAGGGTCCGGTCTGATGGGGTAGGGTTCGGTTTTCTTTTAACTTTATTGATATTTTAAATTATTTTTTGTTTTAAAATTAGATTGCTTTCGTTTTTCCTTCACCGTCCTATAAAACGTGGCGAATGTATTTTTAATTGGGATCACAAATAAATATTGTATTTCACGCGTTATAACACGCCCCCACCCCTTGAAAATACAAAGACTTCAAACGTTTTGATCAAGAAAAAAAAGATAAAATAAAAAATAAAATAAAATTTTTAAAAATACTAAAAAAATATAAAATTTAAATCACAAATTAAAAATGTTTTGTCTGAATATTCGAGACGTGGCTTGATAATGCCAGAGATACTGATAGGCACGCGTCCTGCGTTCCTGACGCAGAAAAAAATCTAAAAGGACGCAGTAAAATCGTATCTATGCGTCCCGGTGTCTTTCTTTTGTCTTCCCTCACATTGCAATAGCTTCTTAGAAACGAATTACACAGAATAGGTTACAAGGTAGGGGTTTGACGGCCATAGTTGTTTCCCCAGATCATAAATAAAAACCCTACAATTTATTAAGAAACTTTTGTTCGGACCCATCAATTTTCCCGGGGACTCATTCTGATAGATGCTGATAGGTATGCATCCTGTGTCTCTGACGCACAAAGATCTAAAAGGACGCAGTAAATCATATCTATGCGCCACAGTCTTTATTTTCCAAACCAACTATAAATACATTTCCATAATTTCTTAGAAATATCGTATCTATGCATCCTGGTGTCTTTCTTTTGTCTTCCCTCACATTTCAATAACTTGTTAGAAATGAATTACACAGGGTAGGTTACAAGGTACGAGTTAGACGGCTTTAGTTAGGACCTACAAATTTTCCCGGGGACTCATTTAAAGCAAATATGTGCGTCCCAGGACGCACTAAATCAAAAAGCTATCAGCATCACTGATAATGGACACATGGCACAACAGATATAAGGGTTGAGTTAATACAGTTCTAAGTGACAATCATTTGTAGGTTGCAGG
>CM042177.1:27458303-27480803 GCA_023376005.1 Doryteuthis pealeii | reverse complement strand
AACCCCTAACCCTAACCCCTGACCCCTAACTAACCCTTAACAAATAACCAAATTTTGATGGTGTAAATGAGAAAAGTTTCCTTGTGAGACGAGATCTCGGAAGGGGTGCCCAAAGGTCATATGGTCCGGCATTGTCGCTGGAGTCCTACAAGGAGGTATGTTAGTACCATATATATTCATGTACTCTAAACGTCACAAGATTTCATGAAAGAAAAGTATTCACTTAAAAAAAAGGCAAGAAGCAGGTAATACTCCTATTGGGTTATTTCCTATAAGTCTAACATAAACAAAGGGGAACCACTCTTGACTGATAAATTATCTATTTTCCCATTGAACTAACCCTAAACCCTAATCCTAACCCCGTCTTCTTTTTTCCTAGTAGATCAATAAATAAATATATAATTTATCAGTCAAGAGTGGTTCCCCTTTGATCATGTTAGACTTATAGGAAATTACCGACTATTGTGGATGTGGACTTTGCAGATGATCTGGTACTTCTTGCACATACACCCGTACAAGCACATTGACCTCTATGGGAACGCCAATGAAACTGAGTTCATGTGTTTTTAAAACAGGCTGGAGACATTTCCACACCCAATGGTAAGCCCCTAAAATCGGTAGACCAGTTCACGTACCAAGGTAGTAATATCTCATCCACAGAAAGCGATGTTAATTCACTCATAAGTGAAACATGGACTGCTATAGATTATCAATCATATGGAAATCTGATCTTACTGATAAGTTAAAGCGACAATTCTTCCAAGCCGTAGATGTATCAGTGCTACTGTATGGCTGCATCACTTGGACTCTAACGAAGCGCCTCGAGAATAAGCCAGATGCACAAGAATAATGCGTGCAGTCTTATTTTTAAATCCCCAACCAGACATCTGCGCATATTAAGACGGGAGCGCGTGTAACGCGACTTACCCTTCCGTCGAGCTCGGCTGCTAGTCTCTAACTGGCTGAAACTTACTTACTATCTAAACCGGAAGAGAGGGTCCTCTCTACCGATTCTCACGGTATCCACCGGAAGGAAGGATCAGGACAGGTCAAGCCTTGTCATTCAAATCCTTCAAGGCCATGGGCTGCAGCTTATAACGACCATTTTGATTTCTACACTGTTGCACATAAATATTAGGTTTCTAATAATTATGTAACACTAGGTAGTAATATCTCATCTACAGAAAGTGATGTCAATATACACATAGGAAAGCCATGGACTGCTATAGAAATTATCAATCATATGGAAATCTGATCTCTCCAATAATATAAAGCGATAATACTTACAAGCTGTAGCTGTATGGCTGCACCACTTGGACACTAACGAAAGAACACAACTCGTAGTTTAGGCATCCGTGTACAGTTCCCATCTAACTTTTTCTCCACACACACACACACACACACACACACACACACATATATATATATATATATATATATATATATATGAAGATAGGAGGGTTGGAGTAAGATCCGACAGTATGAGGTAAGGTAAAGGAAAAGTGGACAAAAAATAATGACTCAAACAAATAGAAGTAGGAGAGAAATATTTCGTCCTTCTTTACGCGAAGAACATCATCAGTCTAACTTTATTCAAAACAAAGTACGTATATCCTCTCTAACTTCCCTACCCCTGAATTTCACCACAAACTCACTTTCTCTTCTATAAATACAAATGTACGTATTTTGTTTTGAATAAAGTTAGACTGATGATGTTCTTCGCATAAAGAAGAACGAAATATTTCTCTGCTACTTCTACCTGTTTGAGTCATTATTTTTTGTCCACTTTTCCTTTTACCTTACCCATATATATATATATATATATATATATATATATATAATAAAGTTGAGTGAATTCATCATTGTTTGCTAAAGGCTTTTTTGCCTATTTAGTTTAATGACACAAAATTCATATCAAAATATTCCTTAGTTCTAGGATTGTTTGAAAAAAAAAATCCATTTTAATTGGTTCTAATTAGTCGTAATTTGCAATTAAGTCAAAAACAGGACCGGCTCTTACTTCACATTCTGACTGTCACTTTCCACCTCTATATGGGCTCTTTAACCGATCTACTTGCAGTAAAACCCCGTTTGAAATATTTAAGTTATTAATCTATATACATAAAGGGCAGTTGTGTGTATGTATGTCCGAAGGAAACTATGAAGATGAAATTCTCTTTAGTAGTTTTTAACCACTATCTATCTCTTGAACAAATTCCACGCTGTATTGTCGATTCTCTAGTCGTATGTATTGAAGTCAGTCAGTCAGTCAGTCAACAACTGGTCTTTGAAGGAACAGGAGATGACTGGATCGAAGCTGGATCAGGATCGGCAGTAGTCAGGATCGTCGGTGGGCTGGAACGTGTGCAGTTTGCCGTTATGTTGGGATACTGCAGGAACGTTGGCAGCAAGGGGTGAGAAGCAGAAACCAAGGCGGAGCCGAGCCGAGACAGAGGACTGGTCGTTGGTCAGCTGGAATGTGTGTGCGGTTCGCCAGTGAGTCGGGATCCTGCCCGCAGCGCCATATTGAAGTCAGTCAGTCAGTGAGTCAGTCAACAATTGGTATGAACAATGTGACTGGCTAAGCACAACTGAACCAGGGTCAAGACAACTGGTACTTATGGGAATTCAGAACAGTCCACTCATGCATTTGGGTGATTCCATTCCCTGAGTCCTGATTGGCTGCTTGGTTTGTATGATCCTCTGAGGCTCCATAAATCCTGCCACTTTGCAGTGGTCTTTACAGCATACCAGAATCGTATTGGGTTACGACTGCTTGCTGTCTTGTCTTGCCAATTCAACGGTAATTGGACTTAGTATGATTATTCTACAGTATGGATACTAGTTTGTGTACTCTTAGTTTAGGCAATTTTGTTTGTTTGTTTTATTTTGTTTTACGGCATATCAACTTCGGAGGGTCATTCAATGCCGACAAAGTTTTGAAATTAATTGATTCTTACTGGATACCCAACCGCCCTGTCGGCTAGGGCGTTAGAATGCACCGACTGCACCATTGCATAGGGGTAAGACTCCCCCAATGGGGCCACCTGATGCTTAAGGATAGAACCCGGGTGGATGAGTAGTTCATGACTTGCAATACTCCACTTTGGTCCTAATCTTGGGAAAAGACGGAAGAAGAGTAAGAAGTAAGAAGCAACAGAGAAGAGAAGAAAGAAAGAAGAAAAGAAGAAGAAGAGAGAAAAGAGAAAGAAGAAGAGAAAAGTAGTATCTGGGAAGGAAGCGATAGGAAAAGACAGGACAAAGAAGCAGAAGAAGAAGAAGAAAGAAGAAGAAGAAGACAAAGAAAAGGAAGAAAAAAGCAGAGAAGGAAGACTAGACGCACATTTGATGAAATGAAAAAAATAAATTAAAGAAGAAGGAAGAAAGCAGAAAAACAGAATTTTATGAATTAGAGAAGAAGAAGAAGAAGAACGAGAAGAAGAAGAAGAAGAAGAAAAGAAGAAGAACAGAAAAGAAGAAAGCAAGAAGAAGTATTGGGAAAGTAGAGAAACAATATGCGAGAGAAGAAGAAGAAGAAGAAGAAGAAGAAGAAGAAGAAGAGAAGAAGAAGCAAGAAGAAAAGAAATTGGAAGTAGGAACAACCATGAGAGAAGAAGAAGAAGAAGAAGAAGAAGAAGAAGAAGAAGAAGAAGAGAAGAAGAAGAAGAAGAAAGTATTGGGAAGGTAGTAAACAAATGCGAAGAAGAAGAAGAAGAGAAGAAGAAGAAGAAGAAGAAGTAAGAAGAAGAAAACCTTTGTGATGTGACAGGCGGACTCACACTTAAAACGGAATAGTATAAGTACGATTCTAGTTTGAAGCAATTATAATTACCCCCCACCCTCCCACGCGGAATATATGAGATTGTGTGTGTGGGGGGGGCCAAGTATACTCGTGTATCAGCGATGTTTTTACCCTCAAATTTAAAACCAAACTAATTATAAGGTCAATACAGTCAAAGGCTTTCAATAATCCGGTGTCAGTCGCGCTTGAACCTGTACATAATGGTGTCATGATTAACGGTTAACGGATAATTTCTAATGAGGTACATTCTCACCGCGTGGTACCCATATTTATCTATCTATCTATCCATCTGTCTCAAGACTTGGTTAAAAATCGCATAAGCCGAGATACTAACAGTTACTAGCGCCGTTGACTTAGATTGCAGAGCCGTCAAAGGCCCTTCACGGCCTTCTCCAGAGCGCTTCGGCCTCTGAGTGGCTTGGCAATAAAAATTAACAGCTTCGACCCAGGTAGCTATCCACCCAAGCAATACCTGCCTCTTTGATTTAAAGGGCAGGGCTGGGTTTATTACCTAACAGGTACTACCACTCCGGGTCAGAGTGGACCAGGGAGCAATGGTGATGAAGGGGTGCCTCCACATTCCCCAACCTCTAAAACTGGAACCTCACCATCAGATAGAGTTTACGTCATTCCAGACATGTAGACCCGCAGCACGCCTTCTAGTACCCATATGATAAAAAAGGGAGCTTGTCATAAGGGCAATAGGGTTGGGGCAATCATATAGGTGCTAGGGCTTACATGATCAGCGCGATTGATCGGAGGGGCCGTCTANGAGGAGGTAGATAGGATTGTGTCCAATTTGATAAAAATCTCACCAAATTATTCATTAATGACTTAATTTTATAATGACAGTAGACTATATATATTTTATATACTATACGATATATATTTTATATGTGTCAGTGTGGGTGTATATTATATAGACTATATGATATACACCATATAACATTGTAGAGGCCTTGTTGTAGAGGTTCGCAAAGAATATTAGGAATGATGAATAAAAATATGACAGTTTAGGTAGAAAATACGGAGTAATGATAAAATAAATGCATATGATTATAAAATAACAAATAAATTTATTCAGAGAATAAATTTGCAATAATATGTGAAATGTTCAAAAGGGATAGTGTAGATACGATATGTGTAATGTAAAATGTAAAAGTTCGTATGTTAAGTTTGGAAAAGTTCGTTTAGATGAGGACAGAAATGAGAATCAAGTTTGTATATACGACCTGCTGAAACGGATTCTTATTGTAGAACGAAGTTGTAAGAATAATGGTAGTAGTAGGAGCGTTGTCTCGGTCTGTAATTTACGTTTCTGCGTTAAGAGTTACGTCCCTTAGACCAACTGTGTATTTTTTCTAAACGGGACTATTCTTGCATTTTCACCGCCCTTTTCCGGCTACTATTATTCAGCGGTAAATTCAAGGCTTATCCACACGCGTTCAATTCCTTTTCTGTGTTCTTCCTTAAAGAGAACAGGTACGTCACTTGACTCTCAGTAACCTTCTTATTAAATTTTGTAATAGACTTTTACCTTGTGTATCTGACTATATTATTTGACGTTTCGCTGAACCTTGTACACTAAGAAAGATTTTGTAATGTTCACTCCCTTGTCACTCGATTGACTTTCTCTCATAGACTCTGCCCCCCTCGTTTGTACCTTTCTTAACTTCTAAGCCTGTTTGGTGGTGTTATCGTATGTCATTATTATTTCACTGTCTTTATCTATGAACTGCCTCCGAGTTTTTCTATTAACACCCATCCATCGCTTTCTTCAGACATTGTTGTGGCTTGTTGTATAAACCTGTTTTCTTTCCTATTTCAGTTTTTTTACACTTTCTGGTGAAAAGAATAAAGAGATAACCTTATGCACGGTGTTTGTTATTCTATGCCAGAGGGAATTAGACTACGTGAGACGAAAAGTCGTTCATACACTTTGGAAAAGATATGAGCGACGAAGTAGGAGTCGCGATAGAGCGTCGTAATTGTGTTGAGTTGGTCGTGTTCTATCTGGCAGCAAGACGGGATTCGTGTGTTTGTGGTCGTCGGATGTATCCGGTTTGAACGTGAGATGAAGTCTGTCTAATTGTTGATTTCTTCTCCGTATTTTATGATACTTGGTCGGATCGAAACGTAATTCACTTTTTGGCGCAAACGCACGGACGTAGTAGAAAGCAATGCTAACCTATCCAATCGATTCTGATTTTTGTGTAAACATTTGTTTTAATCACTTTTCCTTAAATTTAGGAAAAGGATTGAGTTGCTGTGTTTACTTCAATCTCTTTTCCTTAAGTTTGGGAAAAGGATTGTGTTGTGTGTTTGTTTTAATTTCTTTCCCTTAAGTTTGGGAAAAGAAATGTGTACGTGTATTTATTTAAAAAGATAGAATTGTATTCTATAATATATAGAGTCTATATATTATATAGTGTATATCAGATAGTCTATATGGCACGCACACACACACACACACACACACACACACACACACACACACACACACACACATACATGTTGTTTGTTTGTTTTTTTTTAATTGAAAAAAGGGTCTATTTTATCAATTCACAATGTTGACCTTTAGTCCTTTGAAAAAAAAAAAGTCCCTAATTTTTATATTTCTAGAAAGATCAAAACTTGAATGAAACATTAAAAAATATTTTTTAGATATTTTTTACGTGTTCTGCGAGATTTGCAATACTCGAAAAATAAAAAGTTATTTGAAAATTTAAGTTATTCTTTTTTTTTTTTTATAGATAGATTACCTTCCAGACGTTTAGAATTCACTATTAAATTTTAAAGTGATAGACCAACTGAATCAGAGAAAATACGTTTTTTTCTTCTTTGCATCAATTCATAGAAAAATATTGGGTAAAGAAGAACAGTTTTCTCGTTTATTCCTACCATAAAATAAACTGAACCCTCATTTTATGTCTGTGTTTTTGTAATAAATGTTTTATTTTTCTTGCACCCGTTATTTTACAATACTAAATATATTTTACTTATTTATTTTAATATTCACTTCAATGTGTATATTCCAAAAGTTTTTATTTTGTGAGAATGGTTAGTTTTAAAGTGGGGGTTCGTTTTTACACTTCAACTTTTTACTCGTAAATTCCTACCATAAAACGCCCAAGCCTAATTTTATGGCAGGAATTTACGAGTAAAAAGTTGAAGATTACTTTTTGTTGTTATTTCTTTTCTTTTTGGCTTTGGTACTCTAAAATAAAAACGTCCGATTTTAATCATCGTCGACGAAAAAACAAAATTACGGTCATAAAAGGAGGATCCAATTAATGGCTAAATTGTAAAACGAGCCCCCACTTTAAAACTAAACATTCTCACAAAATAAACACTTTTAGAATATACATATTAAAGTGAATATTAAAATAAAGAAAATATATTTAGTATTGTTAAATAACGGGTGCAAGAAAAAAACATTTATTGCAAAAATACGGACATAAAATGAGGGTTCAGTTTATTTTATGGTAGGAATAAACGAGAAAACTGTTCTTCTTTACCCAATATTTTTCTATGAATTGATGCAAAAAAGAAATATTTTCTCTGATTCAGTTGGTCTATCACTTTAAAATTTAATAGTGAATTCTAAACGTCTGGAAGGTAATCTATCTAAAAATATAAGTTTTAAAATACGCAATTTAGCGCAACATATTTAATGTGATTTTTATCTTATTATAATGGAGATTGAGTGTTTTTCTGTTTGTAACCGAAACTATATTCCTACTCAAGTCACAATTCTCTTAGATTATTGACATCACATTCTCCATGATTTTATTTTTTATTTAACCTCAATTATTAATAAAATTATCTTACATTATTAATACTGTTAACTATGTCTATATACTAACAACATGCAATTATATTTATATATACAACAAAATAGCGGTTTACAGTGTAAACGGGAAGGCTAATTTGCATATTAATATTAAAAAATCGAATTTAATAAATATGTGCTTAGTATTATTGATTTCTAACTGTTTGGTCTTATTTTAATGAATATAAGCAAAAGTCTCTTCAATGAATCTTAAATGAAATCCATTAACAAGATAAAATAACTGTCATTTTATTCTTTACTTCCTCTTATAACTAAGTACTTAAATTAGAAAAAATAACAATGAAAGACTCCCTCTGTTTCAAATCTTTTATCATACTCCCTCTGTTTCAAATCTTTTTATCTGTATTCTTATTTAGTTTCATTAGCCTTTCTAATTTAATACAATATTTTATTACATTAAAACTTAAATACTTGCACCCGGAGGGTGCATATATTTGCTAGTATATTTAAAAAAAAGTTATTTCCTATAACTCTAACATGATCAAAGGGGTGCCACTCTTGACTGATAAATTATTTATTTATTTCCCCATTAAACTAACCCTAACCATTCTACTTTTTTTCTAGTAGATCAATAAATGAATAGATAATCTATCAGTCAAGAGTGATTCCCCTTTGATCATGTTAGACTTATAGGAAATAACCAAAAAAATATTACTAACGATTGTTTTTTTCGTGTACTGATCATTAAACGTATTTAAAAAGTTATCCCCCCTGATAACTCATTATGTTAATTCGTATGATTTTTACGCAATTATCTCCCTTATACCCCAAATTTTGATCATATCTAATGTAGATTATATAGACTATACTATAAATGACAATAGACTATATATATATATATATATATATATATATATATATATATATATATATATTGGTAATCTGGACATCAGCTACATAAATGAGAGTAATCGCCCCTAGTTTCTTTCATTTTGAGGAAGCCGTGTGTTTTGGTTCGTAAAAACACGGATTTTTCAACAAATTGGGTATACCTATACTTTTCTAATATACAGGTACTCTCATAGAAATATTAACATATTTTTTTTTAAATCGATTTAAAAATATTAACACCCTTATAGGAAGACCTTTAATATATTTTCAAACAGTTTCCACATGTTCACCATCCCTGTCAACATATGCTTAGAATCTCCCACATGTGATTTAAAAAGAAGTTAATATTTTTATGAGGGTACCTGTATATTAGAAAAGTATAGATTAGGGTTACCCAAATTTGTCTTCTGATAGGTTTTTAAAAACAAATTAAAATTAATTAAATCTATTATTTAAGTTCAACTTTTGTTTAAAATGATAAGTCGTAACATAATGACCATCATTAAAAAAAGAAAAAATATCATTACATATGCAGTTTATTTTTAAAAGATTTCAAACGATTTGTTTCAGCCTCTTTTTCAATGGTTTTAGGCGCTTGTTCACAATTTTAACGTAACATTTGGGATGGAAAATTTTTTACCAAAAACCAGATAATTATCTGATTTTAATGAAATTTTCAGTATTGATTTATCAATTAATGAATTTTATAATGCATCAGTTATTTTATTTCAAAACTTTAATTTAGTATTTTTGCTATGAAAAATTAATATATAAAATTCATTTAAAATACTTGTGTTAAGTTTAAAATATTATATTTTTAGATTCTAAAAATAACTATCTACTTAATGCAAACCTTATTTTTTCCGAAAAAAGTATACGTTTTGAAGAAAAACTCGATTGAAAATGTTCTCCCTCCCCCTTTTAAGCAGAAATAATATCGATGTATAATTTTTTCTTTTATAAAATAATAGCAAATTAAATAATTATCTAAATGAGTAAAAAAGAAATCTCCAAAAAATTAATTAATTATTATTTTTTACATTTTATTTTTCGATTTTCGGTACCTATTTTCTCATAGAACAGCAACCGTAAAAAAATTTTTTTGGTTTCTATTCATAACTTCTATCTTTTATCTCTTTATTTATACTGTAATTAGTACAACACGAAACAATTTTACGCCCCCAACATAAGGGGGGTCAAAATTAAGTGATCTGAAAAAAAATGAGAAAGTTTTGAAATAAAATAAATAATGTATTATAAAGATCGTTCATTGTTAAATAAACACTGAAAATTTCATTAAAATCCGATAATTCCCTGATTTTTGGTAAATTATTTTCCCTAGGGGGGGGGGACTAAAGTCATTTTGTTAAAAACACATTTTAGGTACATTTTGGGTATAGATATACCCATTATAGATATACCCAATTTGTTGAAAAAGCCGTGTTTTTACAAAACAAAAACACACGGCTTCCTCAAAAATGAAAGAAATAAGGGGAGGTTACTCTCATTTATGTAGCTAATGTTCAGATTACCTATATATTTATATGCTAATCTTATTAGTAAACCCCTTGCGGTAATAAAAGAAAAACGGCAAATAGTTTGTTAGCAAAAATATACTACCAAACTTCACCTGGGGAAAAAATGAAAAAAACAGAAAAGACCAAGAGGGTAGTACCAACCGAAAATAATCAGTTAGCAGTATAATATTTGGCAAAAAGAATATATATATATATATATATATATTATAGAGGTACACAGTAATAACCTACTCGAGTTTCACCATAAGGATCTTCAGGGTTAAATCTACTGGATTAATCAAGATATTGATTAATTGCAGTCGATTTCACATGTATATTTTTTCGCGATAAATGGTTGATCAACACACACGTGAAATCGACTGCAATTAATCAATATCTTGATTAATCCAGTGGATTTGACCCTGAAGATCCTTATGGCGAAACTCGAGTAGGTTATTACTGTGTACCTTTATAATAAATTTTCTCTACTAACGTATTGAGCACTTTATATTTGTTATATCGCTGCATTATCATTGTGAAATTTGAATCATCTAACCACTGTGACCATTTTCACCGGTAAGTCACTTTTTCCACAAATACCACACACACACACACACACACACACACACACACACATATATATATATATATATATGTTTGTAAAAGGTGTTGTTGTGTTGGAAATAGCAATGGGATGTGCATAGTCTACATATTTTGATTATTTTCTGGATAGTGAGGGGACATGTTAGTTGGCTGTTATTTGTGGTGAGATGTTTTTCTAGTTTGTTTAGGCATTTGTCAACTGGTATGTTTGTGTAAAGTGATTTTATATCTAGGCTAGCCAAGGATTTGTTCTCCATATTGGTGTGTGTAATTTTTCTAAGGAGTTCACCTGAGTTTTTTATGTGGGCGTCACTAATTGTGCCTAGAAGAGGGGATAGCATTTTTGCCAAGTGTTTAGCGATATATATATATATATATATATATATATATATATATATATATATATATATATACCATTTGTATCATTTTCAAAAGCAATTTCGTTTACCTGACGAATGCCATAGCAAGAAACCGAATGGTTGTAATAATTATTCCAGTGATAAAAAAAACTTAACCTTTTATTTATTCATTTATATATATATATATATATATATATATATATATATATATATATATATATATGTGTGTGTGTGTGTGTGTGTGTGTGTGTGTGTTTTAATGTATGAGTAGTAGCTTACCGGTGTATTCAACGGATGTAACCCTGACGAATCAGACGATGAAACTCGAGTAGGTTACTTTTATCCATTATATATATATATATATATATATGATGATGATGAGAGGTATCCAAAACTTGGTAGTGAGGGATGATTCTATATATGATTTCTAAGGCACACTGTATTATTATTGTATGAATCCAGTATGTATAAATACAGTGAATCTTTAAATCACTACAGAGAGCTCAATGTATAATAAACTTTTTAGATTATATACAGAGCAATATTTATCTTTGAAAGGAAGGAAAAACTCAACACCGTTATTCCATAATAAATTTATTTCGACCAAAATTGTGTTGAATTTTTCCTTCCTTTCAATATATATATATATATATATATATATATATATATATATATATATATATATATACCGCTGGGATTGTCTAAAGCTAAAATGTAAAAAGTGCTCAATACCTAAGTAGAGCAAATAGTAAAGTTAATCCTAATGAGTCAGATCTACCTACTAATTATTTCGCTTTGTAGCTCATCAGGGCAAGAATCTGACTATATATATTATCTAGACTAGTATATCATATAGACTATATATACATAACACATTGTATATCATATATATATTTACCAACCCCTCTGCACGAGCCGGATGCGACACAAGGCCAATTTCTTAAGCGGAAAAAAAATTTTGAAAATAATGTTTGAATTACAAATTGTCGTCATTCTTATTAATGGATGGATCTAACGGAAATAATATATGCTTTGGTTTTTGAGGAAAACTCTTGTTGTTGTTGTTGTTGTTGTTGTTGTTGCAGCGCTGGGTGTTGGAGTACATAAGTTAAATCGTGAGACATCAAGGAAATGCTATATTAGTAATTTGTTTTTGCTCCAGAAAAGAAATTATTATACGTACGATTCTCCATACAAAGAAATAGTGCACACGTCAAGATGCGATAACTATGTCAACAAAGATTAAGAATTTGCGGAAATTTACGGGAATTTACTTTAAAATGCAAAATTTTAGGTTTTATGTAAGAGAAATTTGTTTTTTGTTTTTTATGACACATAAACTTGGAATTGTTCTTTATATTAAACGTAAAAGAAAACATTAAAAAGTTAATTTTCAATTTTTTTATTGACGTTTTAAAATATTTTTTAACAATCCCCGTGCGTATTAAAAAAGCGTGTTTTGCACATAGCTATAGATCAAGTTTTAATTAATCTATCTAAAAATGTAAGTTTAAAAATACACAATTTTGCACAGCATATTTTCCGAGATTTTTATATATTAAAAAAAAAGATTACTATCTTATTTTTGTGTATTGATCATCAAACGTATTTTTTTTAAATATCCCCTGATGACTGGGATCGATAAGATAAGTCCGTTTGGTGTAGGGGTTATGACACTGGCCTGTCAGCTTGACTGTCCGGTTTCGAATCACGCACAGGGCGGTCTTCCTATCTATAGCTCTGCTGATGAGGCCTAATAGGCCGAAATGTACATACAGAGATTGATTTTTCTCGATTTGTTTAGCCTTACATTTAAATAGGCATTCCCGCCTAATTAATTAATTATTAATCAATTGATTTTCAAAATTAGGTACGACTTCAATTAAGCACTTATTCTCCCAAATATTGTCGGCAAAAAAGCCATATCCAAACACACCGTGTTTACATTCCTATCATATATATATATATATATATAGTGTCCACATCTCTTGCATCCATTTATATATATGGTTTGGGTCGTTTAAAAATCTTCCATTCTATTTTATATGGGATCTCTTGGTCTTTGTACTCCCATACGCGGTTTGCGAGCGTTGTAGCTGCCCTCTTTTTCTTGTTCCTGGATGATTTATTATGTGAGTAGAATCTCTGTTTGAAATCCCTTTGGACCATTCCGACATATTTTTCACTGGTTTTGGGTTGGTCAGAGGTGGCTGGTTTTATGAGATATAACGGATTTCACGCCGACAGTCTTTCTTGATTCTACAGGAACATGTTGGAACCTCCTTTGGATTAGGCTTTGTTATTGTGAATTTCATTGACGGCCCGCAGGAGTAACTGGTTTTCATTGTATTTCTGTTAAAAATTGCATGGTATTTATGTTGGGGTAGGAAATGCTTCTCTATTAATTCTAAAATTTTCTGCCTACATTCGCTCTAACATTTAGTGAATATAGAGGTGTAATGCCTTGAAACCGACGGTAATAATCTGCCACTAATATATATATCATTCATTGGCAATTCAGTCTCGAAAGACTATGTTAAAAGTTTTTGTGTGCCCCTGAAGTTGCAGCGCCTCTGTGACTATGAAGTCCTATGTTTGAGAAACATTCTCGACCACAGATTTTGCATTTGTAGGTTGTCCCTGTAGATGATGATGTTCCGATGCTTTGTTGCCGTTGCTTTCTTATGGACCTCTTAGCTTCATGATGTTGTATCAGGGTGAATTCTGACGTATACAGGCCTCTATGGAGATTCTGCCGCCACCGAGGGCGGTCTTGAGCCAAATTTTCCCAGCTGGAAGGGACAATGCCAAAGCACCTGAGATCATTTTTGCAGACATCCTTGAATCGCAGTAGGGGGCGACCAATCTGTCTTTTACCAGATGTTAGCTCTCCATACAGGATGTCTTTCGGGATTCGTCCATCATCCTTCCGACGTACATGACCCAATCATCGGAGACGACGTTGTCTCAGTAGAGAATACAGGCTGGGGAGTTGAGCTCTCTCTAGGATTGCTGTGTTAGTAATCCTGTCCCTCCAGGTGATGCCCAGTACACGTCTAAGGCAGCGAAGGTAGAAGGTATTTAGCCGCCACTCTTGGTGGGAGTATAAGGTCCATGTTTCACTTCCATACATCTGCCACTAATATATATATATATATATATATATATATATATATATATATATATATTAACATAAATTGGGTGTGAACTTTTTCTCGTTCCTGAATGATTCATTATGTGAGTAGAATCTCTGTTTAAAATCCCTTTAGACCATTCCCACATATTTTTGAATTAAAACCTGAAGGAGTCATTCCTAAAATTAGGTAACCAATTAGCTATTTGGTTGGTTAGGTTTTTACGGCATGTCAAACCGTGTTGGGTTATTTTAAGCCGAAGACGTTTAGTTTAATTAGTGAACGAAGATTTTTTGTTTGGTTTGTTTTGTTTTACGGCATATCAACCTCAGTGGGTCATTTAATGCCGATAAAGTTTTGAAAGAAATTCTTAATGAATACACAATTTTTTTAAAAATAAATACATTTTTCTATTTAACCCATAGATGGGACCCTATCAGGTACTACCACTCCGGGTCAGAGTGGACCAGGGAGCAATGGTGATGAAGGGGTGCTGAAGGTGTGCTCCACATTCTCCAAACCTCCAGAACTGGAACCTCACCATCAGATAGTTTAATGTCATTCCCAGGACATGTAGACCCGCAGCCACCACCTTCTAACACCCATATGATAAAAAAGGTTGGAGCTTGCCATAAGGGCAATCATATAGGTGCTAGAGCTTGACGTGACCAGCCGATTGATCAGAACACCCGTCTAGCCTAAGTAAAGGTCTAAGTGGAGTGTTGCAGGTCATGGATCAGATAGTTTAACGTCATTCCCAGGACATGACGAAGATTTTTATCGACCCCTCCCAATTAGCTTTGCAAATAACGAATATAATGACAATATATTAATACTTACATTAGAAGGAGTATTCTATTGTTACACCACCCTGTCGGTGGGGCGTTAGAATGCACCGACTGCACCTCTGCAGAGGGGTAAGACTCCCCCAATGGGGCCACCTGTTGGCCGTGGGTGGCAACCCGTGATGCTTAAGGATGGAGCCCAGGTGGATGAGCAGTTCATGACTTGCAGTACTCCACTTTGGCCCTATCTTGGGCTAGGCGGTCGATCGGAGAGGCCCCCTCCGATCAATCGGCTGGTCACGTCAAGCCCTAGCACCTATATGATTTTCCCAACCTTATGGCAAGCCCCAATCCCTTTTTATCATATGGGTGCTAGAAGGCGGTGGCTAAGGGTCTACATGTCCTGGGAATGACGTTAAACTCTATCTGATGGAGAGGTTCCAGTTTTGGAGGTTTGGGGAATGTGGAGCACCTCTTCATCACCATTGCTCCCTGGTCCACTCTGACCCAGAGTGGTAGTACTTGTTAGGGTCCCATCTATGGGTTAAATAGAAAAATGTATTTATAAAAAAATTGTATTATCCATTAAGAATTGATTTATTTCAAAACTTTATCGGCATTAAATGACCCACTGAGGTTGATATGCCGTAAAACAAAACAAACCAAATCTATTGTTACACACTGGACCCGTCAAAGAACACGAACACTTGTATTTAGGAAAATATAAGATGATATTTTTTATTGAAAGTTGAAAGTTTTAATCTAAGTAAAGGGGACCCAAATCAATCATTCGGGGTGTGGCCAACTATTTTTTGACATAGCACTTGGTCAATTTGTGAAATAATGATGTCTCATCGAAATATGACCTTGTGTCACACCTGGATTTTTAAAAAGTACGAACAAACAAACAAACATGCAAATAAATTAGGACAAAGTGACAAGTGAGAGAGAGAGAGAGAGAGAGGGAGAGAGAGAGAGAGAGAGAGAGAGAGAGAGAGAGAGAGAGAGAGGGGAAGACTCGCTTTAGACCCGAGGGTATTAGGTTGGCTTTTAGAGGCAAAAGGGCGGTGCGATATTTCAAATCGGTTTCAAATTTCTTTCCTCAATGAAAGTTGAAATGTCATTCATTTCCGCGCCCTTATCGCCACCCGGTTTCCCGCCACCCGGTTTCATTCCTTTACTATCAGAATAATCGACTTAATCTCTTCGTTTTCTTTCTTTCTTTCTTTCTTCTTTCTTTCTTCTCAACTCTTCTTCTTCTTCTTCTTCTTCTTCTTCTTCTTCTTCTTCTTTCATTCTTCTCTTTCTTCTTCTTCTTTCGTTCTTCTTTTTCTTCTTCTTTCTTTCTTCTTCTTCCTTTCTTCTTCTTCTTCTTTTGTTGTTGTTCTTCTTCTTCTTTCTTCTTCGTCTTCTTTCGTTTTTCGTCATCTTCTTCTTCTTCTTCTTCTTCTTTCGTTTTTCGTCTTCGTCTTCTTCTTCTTCATTATCATTATCTTATTTTTCTTTATTCCTTCTTTTTCTCCCTTTTTTCGTAACTTCTTCTTCTTCTTTTTCATAACTTCTTCTTCTTCTTCTTCTTCTTCTTTTTCATAACTTCTTCTTCTTCTTCTTCTTCTTCATAACTTCTTCTTCTTCTTCTTCTTATTATTATTATTTATTATTATTTTCATCTTTTCTTCTTCATCTTCTTCTTCTTTCTTCTTCTTCTTCTTCTTCTTCTTCTTCTTCCCTCGGTGGGGTTCCTGTGACATAGTTACTGGTGTGCTTGACTGCAACATCATAGTAAGCCACTACGAATTCCAGACACGATATTACGTTCACCCCCGGTCTAATACTCTTTGGAAAGGTATGGACTCTTATCTTCCTAACTTTTCATATTCATTTTCTTCTTCTTCTTCTTCTTTGTATCTTCCACCCATTCTTCTTCTTCTTTCTTTCTTTCTTTCTTCTTTCTTTTTCTTCTTCTTCTTTGTATCTTCCACCCATTCTTCTTCTTCTTTCTTTCTTTTTTTTTTTCTTCTTCTTCTTCTTTCTTCTTTCTTCTTTTCTTTTCTTTCTTCTCTTCTTTCTTCTTCTTCTTCTTCTTCTTCTTCTTTCTTCTTCTTCTTCTTCTTCTTCTCTCTTCTTTCTTCTCCTTCTTCTCCTCCTTCTTCTTCCTTCTTCTTCTTTCTTCCCATTCTTCTTCTCTTTCTTCTTCTTTCTTTCTTTCTTCTTTCCTTCTCCTTCTCCTCCTTCTCCTTCTTTCTTCTTCTTCTTCGTCTTCTTCTCCTTCTCCTTCTTCTCCTTCTGTCTTCTTCTTCTTCCTTTTCCCTTCTTCTTTTTCTTCTTCTTCTTTCTTCTCCCTTCCTTCCTTTTTCCTTCTTCTTCGTTCGTATTTTAGACTCTCTATTTCTTTTACCTCATTTTCTTCCTCTCTTTTTCATTTTTTTATTTTTAAATAATTTCTTCATTTCCCCTTCATTTTCCTTCCTTCTTCATTCTGTGAGAACATGTCAAAGTAACTTCCGAAGGACCTTTTCACAGGACCAATTCTTTACGTTTAACAAAAAAGAACACAAAAAGACAAAAAGAAAGAAAAAAACGCCATTACTATAACGTCAAAAATAAAATAAGAAAAAGAAAACCCGCTAAAACACAAAATAAAAAATATTAAATGAAGAAATGTCACCCAAAATAAGATGTCAAAACCTATCTCCCTCTCTCTCCTCTCTCTCTCTCTCTCTTCTCTCTCTCTCTCTCTCTGTTTATCTTTGTTTATCTCTCTCTCCATCTATCTATCTATCTATTGCTCCCTCTCTCCTCTCTCTCCTCTCTCTCTCTTCTCTCTCTCTCTCTCTCACACACACACATACATACACACAACACTCCTCATTCATTCTCCCTCTGTCTGGGTCTGTCTTGTCTGTCCTCTCTCACTCTTCTGTTTTGTCTCTCTCTCTTTCTTTCTCTCTCTCTCTCTCTCTCTCTCTCACTCATTCACCCCTCCTCCGTCTGTCAATCTGTCTGTCTGTCTGTCCCCCCCTCTCTCTCTCTCTCTCTCTCTCTCTCTCTTGTTTTTCTTTGTTTATCTCTCTCTCCATCTTATCTATCTATCTATTGCTCCTCTCTCTCTCACTCTCTCCCTCTCTCTGCTCTCTCTCTCTCTCTCTCTCTCTCACACAACACACACACACACACATACACACACCACTCATTCAATTCCCATCCTCCTCTGTCTGTCTGTCTGTCTCTCTCACTCTGTCTGTTTGTCTCTCTCTCTTTCTTTCTCTCTCTCCTCTCTCTCTCTCACTCATTCACTCACTCCTCCGTCTGTCTATCTGTCTGTCTGTCTCCCCCCTCTCTCTCTCTCTGAATTCAGTCTTTCCACTTTTCTTTCTGTCTCTCACTATGACTTTCCTTTATTTTTCTTTCCCCTTTTCTTCTTTTTTCATTCTTTCTCGCTGGATTTTTCTTCCTTCTTTCTCTGTTTCTAAATCTCTCTCTCTCTCTCTCTCTCTCTCTCTCTCTCTCTCTTTCTCCCTCTCTGTCACACACACACACCAATTAGTCTTTTCTTTCTTCTTTCTATCGTCTCACTATAACTCTCTACTTACCTCTCTCACTATTATTCTTTTATTCCAAACTTTCCCCCCTCCTCTCTCTCATTATAACTTTCTTGATATTTCTTTCCCCTTTAACTTTCTCCTCTCTCTCTCTCTCTCTCTCTCTCTCTCCTCTCTCTCTTCTCTTCTCTCTCTCTCTCTCTCTGGCTCTCTTTGCTGAATTAATTTCTTTCCCTTTTCTTCCGTCTCCCACTATAACTCTCTACTTTCTTTTCTTACATACTTTTATTTTTCCTCCTCCCCTTTCTCTTTCTCCCCCTCTCTCTTTTCTTCTTCCTTTCCTCTATTTTCTCTTTCTCTCACTTTGAATTTTTTCTCTCTCTTTCTCTCTTTCTTTATTTTCTTTTTCTGGTTCTTTTATCTCTCACTGGTATTGTTTCTTCCTTCTTCTCTCACATTGAAATTCTCCTTTCTTCTATCCTATTAATTCTATCTTCTTAGTTGATTGGTCTTTCTTCTTTCTTATCTTTCTTTCTTTCTTTCTTCTCTTTCTTATCCTCGCTCCACTCGCCATTCTTCCTTCTCTCGACTGTAAATTTATTTTCCCCTCCTCTCTTTTTCCTCTCTTCCTTCTTTTCTTTTCTTGTCTTTTCTTTCTTTCTCTATTCTCCCTGGAACCTTTCTTCCTCTATAAATTCCCCCCCCTCACCTCTTCTCTCTCTCTCTCGTCTCTCTCTCTCTACTGTCTCCTCCTCTCTCTCTCTAATTTTTCTTACTTTCTTTATCCTTTATTATAAGATTGTCTCCTTTAAAACCTGGGCGCACTTAAGATGACCGGTCGCCAGAAAACTTCCGCGGATGACATCAAAACAAAAAAAAAAAACCTGGCTTCACAGGCCAGACGTGGACCGCTTTGGGTCGAGAGAAGGGAAGGATAATATACAACCAGCAAAATTAAAATATGATATTTACAACGGACACCTCAATGTGGTTGTAATGGTTTTAGCAAGCAGTATTTTAGTCTTATATAACCAGATTGGGTAGTTGAGTAGTACGATTTTCAACTGGGTGACCCATAGTAATGGCCTTGTGGCCACAACCTAAAGTTAAGCTTAGTTAAATTTTAAGTTATTTTAACCTGGAACTTGCACAAAAAGGTGTCAACAATTTGTAACGGTGACCCAAAAAACGGAACCCAACAAATTTTGTAAATAAAAACTGGGGGTTTTAATTTTAAATTATGGGAGTCTAGGGGTATAGGGTTAGGGTTGGAGTTTAGGTTTAAGGTAGTTTATGGGAAAATGAATAAATACATTTTGGGGTTCTATTTTTTTTCTGGGTCACCCTGTATACCGTGACCCAGAAAACAGAACCTCACAAATTTGTATAAAACTGTTAATTTAAAAAACTATGGGGGTCTAGGGTTAGGGGTTTAAGGGTTAGGGGTTGGGGTTTAGGGTTAGGATTAGGGATTAGGGTTTAGGTTAGGGTTGGGGTTTAAGGGGTTAGGGAATTAGGGATTTAGGGTTTAGGGTTAGTTTTTTTTGGGTGAAATTGAATAAAATAATTTGGGTTCTAATTTTTTTTCTGGGTCACCTGATATACCCGGTGACCCCAGAAAACAGAAACCACAACATTTTGTAAATAAAACTGTTAATTTTTAACTATGGGGGTCTAGGGTTAAGGGTTTAGGGTTAGCGTTAGGGTAAGGAATTAAAGGATTAAGAGGATTAGGGTTAGGGTTGGGGTTTAGGGTTTAGGGTTGGGGTTTTGTAGGGTTAGGAAATAGGGGTTAGGTTTTAGGGTTTGTTTTTATGTGGGAAAATGAATAAATAATTTTTGGGTGTCTATTTTTTTCTGTGTCAACCCGTATACCCGGTGAACCCCGAAAAACAGAACCCACAAATTTTGTAATAAAAAAAACTGTTATTTAGTTTAGGGTTGGGTTAGGGTGGGGGTTGAGTTTAGGTTAGTTTAAGTGGGAAATAAATAAATAATTTGGGTTTCTGTTTTTTCTGGGTCATCCTAATTTTGACACCGTTGTGCAAATTCAGCCAATAACTATACCACAATATATTGGGTAACCCACGTGGTGTAAGGGTTAGCAAGCTAAATTAGCAGATCATTGTTAGTGAGTTCGATTCTCACTGAGTGACCCATACTTCTGGCCTTGTGCCACATCTAAACTAAGCTTAGTATGTACATATATAATAATATACAGAGATGCTGATAGGTACGCGTCACTGACGCACAAAAATCTAAAAGGACGCAGTAAAATTGTATCCATGCGTCCCAGTGTTTTTCTTTTTTTCTTCCCTCTCCTTTTTAAGCTAACTGTGAATCTACCGACTGAGCTAACTTTGCCCCTAATTGCAGTCAAATTCACCACACGAAAAACATTGGTTCACTAGATCACCGAAAATTAAAGTAGCGATGAATCCTTTCAATACTTAGATGGGTGACCATTTAAGCAAAAAAGTGGGTACTGTATGCAATCAGAAAATGACTTGTTTTGGCATTAAATGACGCGAAAACGGTTGATTTTCCGTAAAACAAAACAAACCAACCAAACAACCAGCCCGCGATGATAACCATTACAACACAACGCGCCTCCACCTCCCATGCGTCTTGCCAATTATAGCAAATATCTACGTCTGTAAAAAAAATGTTTAATTGTTTTTCTTCTTTGTTTCAGAAAGGTGCGCGGTTTTTCTTTCTTTCTCCGACATGGCATCCATCTTGGCCATTTTTGTTTTTTTAATGGCTTCTTTTTTATTTTAAAAAATTTTTTTTTATCAAGACCGCCTTCGGGGAGGTTCAATCAGTCACGTCTTGATTTATTTTAACATCGGCCACTGACGGGCATTTTTTTTAGTTACTTTTATTTTTAATTTATTTATTTTTTTTTAGGGGAGAGCAATCACCTACGAAATTTGGCGAGGCCGGCTTCTCATCAAAAGATATCAAAATAATTGCTTACCGAAACAAAGACCAGAACCCCCCCCATAAAAAAAAAAAAAAAAAAAAATTAAAAATAATAATAACTCACACAAAAAAATTAAATAAAAAAAAAAATAAAAAAATAAAGTAATAAATAAATACCACAAAAATAAAAAAAAAGCAAAGAACCCAGAAAAAACCCAAAGAAAAGTAATTTACTTAGGATTTTTACGCTCATTTCGTTGTTGTTTTATGAACAAACCTATTCAATTACACGTAGCGAAATAGGATCCGTGGTCTGCTCCCCTGACATACCCCCACCCAACCGGCAGAGTGATCTTCCGGATTTAAAAATTGCCGCCGCGCAGGCGCAAGTAGCAATAACTGTGTGCGAGGTATATCTTTGAGCAGCAGCAGCAGCCATGCCATTTCTGTTGCCCTCTTGGCGTAGAATGGTGATCGTCGTGTGTTTGTGATTGAAACATTTAAAAAGTGTATTATTTGGATTATTCGAGACTGTTGTCTTCATCTTTATGAACCCCTAAGTTAATCACTTAAAAAAAGTATGATTCCCCCTAATAAAAGTTATATATATATATAAACTGTCGCTCACTCCAAGAAGACAGTGAAGAACATTCTTCAAAATAAAAATAACCCCAGACAACACTCACATTCTGAAGCTGGAGTCCCTACACTATTGACTCGCTTAAAATGTAAAAAGAAATATTGTAAGGGAGACTTCCGTGATCCTGTAAACTAAACGTCTATCGGAACACAAATATCATATTAAACGTGGTTTCCAAAACAATGCATTAGCCTAAAGCACATCTTTGATCTCAATCATACTTTTGATTTCAAAGGTGCTAAAATATTAACCCACATATATGATAAAACACTGCGTAGAATTATGGAATCTTGTGTTATTCTTTTACCCATAAACGACCATACCCAAAGACAAGGTTTCTTTAATATATCCCCTTATCTAGCGACTTTTATTATCAGAAACCATAAAAATCCCCTTCACATAACTTTTTCCGTTATTTACGTCCCATTAAAATTAAATTTAGGTTTATTGTTTTGTTGTTTTATAAATAAGATCTTTTTCCGTTTTATTTTGTTTTTCGGTTTTAAAAT
>CM042177.1:27445803-27453303 GCA_023376005.1 Doryteuthis pealeii | reverse complement strand
AAGAAAGAAAGAAAGAAAGAAAGAAAGAAAGAAAGAAAGAAGGAAAGAAAGAAAATACTTTATGATTGGATGAGACACGTCTTCACTTAGAAAGAAAGAAGGGAAAAAAGAACGAATAGAAGAAAGAAAGGAAGAAAGAAAGGAAGAAAGAAAGAAAGAAAGAAAGAAAAGACCCCATGATAGGATGAGACACGTCTTCGCTTAGAAGAAGAGAAAGAGAGAAAGAAAGAAAGAAAGAAAGAAAAGACGTTATGATTGAATGAAACACGTCTTCACTTAGAAAGAAAGAAAGAAAGAAAGAAAGAACGAACAAAAGAAAGGAAGGAAGAAAGGAAGAAAGAAAGAAAGAAAGAAAAGACGTTATGCTTGGATGAGACCCGTCTTCAATTAGAAAGAAAGAAAGAAAGAAAGAAAGAAAGAACGAACAAAAGAAAGGAAGGAAGAAAGGAAGAAAGAAAGAAAGAAAGAAAGAAAAGACGTTATGCTTGGATGAGACCCGTCTTCAATTAGAAAGAAAGAAAGAAAGAAAGAAAGAAAGAAAGAAAAGACGTTATGATAGGATGAAACACATCTTCAATTAGAAAGAAAGAAAGAAAGAAAGAAAGAAAGAAAGAAAGAAAAAAAGAAAGAAAGAAAGAAAGAAAGAAAGAAGCAATATCGATAAATAAGAAAAAGAAAAGGAAGACTAGAAAAAGAAAGAAAAAAAGAAACTAAACGAAAGAAAATATAAAAAGAACCAAAAGGAAAAAAAGAAAAAAGAAAAGAGACAGACAATAAACAACACAAAACCAAAAACAAAAAAAAGATTAAACCGAGAGAGAGACGATGGCTAAAATATCCAATGACGAAAAAGTCGAGAGCTCAAGATGGCGAATGGGTAAGAATAAAAGAAACGGCGGTCATATCGTATGACAGAGATTAATGGAGGGACTTAGATTGAGTGGCAAGCCTTTTGATTTTGTGCGCCTTTGATCTTGCCGCCATTTTCTGGGACGCCATTACCGCCGAAGGCGTCGGCTTCCCCCACTGGAGCCTTTCTTGTCCATCCTTGTCTTAAAAAAAGGAAGGGGCGGAAGAAGAAGAAGAGAAGAAGAGAGAAGAAGAGAAGAAGAAAGAAGAAGAAGAAGAAGAAGAAGAAGAGAGAAAGAAGAGAAGAAGGAGAGGAAGAAGGCGAGAGAAGAAGAAGAAGAGAAAGAAGAAGCGAGAGAAGAGAGAGAGAAGAAAGAGGAGAAGAAGAAGAAGAAAGCGAGAGAAGAAGAAGGCGAAAGAGAAGAAGAAGAAGAAGAAGGCGAGAGAAGAAGACAAGAAGAAGAATGCAAAGAGAAGAAGAAGGCGAGAGAGAAGAAGAAGAAGAAGAAGGCGAGAAGAAGAAGAAGATGAAGAAGAAGAAGAAGAAGAAGAATGCAAGAGAGAGAAAGAAGAAGGCGAGAGAAGAAGAAGAAGAAGAAGCAAAGAGAAGAAGAAGAAGAGAGAAGAAGAAGAAGAAGAAGGCAAGAAAAGAAGAAGAAGAGAAGAAGAAGAAGGCGAGAGAAGAAGGCGAGAAGAAGAAAGAGGACAGAAGAAGAAGAAGAAGAAGAAGAAGAAGAAGAAGAAGAAAGGTGCGTAAAGGAAGTGACCTCGGATCCTTAGGGTCGTAAAATGTAGATACCCCTTCTTGAACACGCTCCTCTGCCACTTCACCTGTTAGCTCAAAGCGACTGGGGTTTTGGGGGGGGTAGGTTTGGGGGGGGGGAAGTATAGTGTGTGTGTGTGTGTAGGGGGATTGAAAATATTGGAGGGGGAGGAAAGGATTGGTGAAAAAAAAGAAACATAGAAAGATAGAAGGAAAAGAAGAAATAAATAAATTTAAGATGTCGGAGTGGGTTATTTTTTTTATCGGTGTGATGGCTGGAGAAAATGTTGAAGAAAGATATATAAAGATTCCGATAAAAAAGAGAAGAAAAAACATACAAATAGAGGGAAGGGGGGGTAAGGGAAAAAGAAAGAAAGAAAGAATAGAAAAAGAAATGAAAGAAGTAGAATAAGATGGAAGTAAGAGGTGAAAAAGAAAAACAGAAAAAAGAAGAGAAGAGAGAGAGAGACAGAGACAGAGAGAGAGAGAGAGAGAGAGAGAGAGAGAGAGAGAGAGAGAGAGGAGAATATCGAAGGATAAAATTAACTTCAAAGAAAGAAAGAAAGATATAAAATAGAAGAAATAAGCAAAAAGAGCTGAAAAAAAGAGTGAGAGAGAGACAGAGAGACAGATAGATAGGAGTGACAGATAGACAGACAGTGAGAGAGATAGACAACGACAGACATACAGACAGTGAGAGGCAGACAGACAGACAGACAGGTGAGAGATCAGACCAGACAGACAGTGAACAGACAGACAGACAGACAGAGGAGAGAGACAGACAGACAGTGAGAGAGAGAGACAGAGAGAGACAGACAGACAGACAGAGAGACAGAGACAGACAGAGTGAGAGAGACAGATAGACAGACAGACAGTGAGAGTGAGACAAGAGAGAGAGAGAGAGACAGACAGTAAGAGAGAGACAGACAATGAGACAGACAGACAGACAGACAGTGAGAGAGAGAGAGACAGACAGACAGACAGACAGTGAGAGTGAGATAGACAGACAGTGAGACACACACACAGAGAGACAGTGAGAGAGAGAGAGAGAGGAGAGAGAGAGACAGACAGACAGACAGACAGACAGACAGACAGAAAGGGAGACAGACAGACAGTGAGAGAGAGAGACAGACAGTGAGAGACAGACAGACAATCAGTGAGAGAGAGAGGGGAGAGAGGGGGAGAGAGAGAGACGGACAGACAGAAAAGCAGAGAGAGAGAGAGAGAGAGAGAGAGAGAGAGAGAGAGAGAGAACGAAAGAAAGTTCTAAAAGTTACAGATAAAAAGAATGAAAATACTTAAGTATAAAGAAAGAAAAAGAACGTACAACGTTAGAAATATAAAACAGAAAAAAAATATGTGTACGAAAAAGCATGTTTAGAAAAATATTAAAAAATAATTAAAATTGGCCAAACATATACCTGCGTGCGTGCGTGCGTGCGTGCGTGTGTGTGTGTGTGTGTGTGTGATGGATATTGGGAATTTTTTTTAGTTGTATTAGTAACATGGAAAAATTTAAGATAATGAATAATAACCAAAAATTCAGTCATGAATATTGTGTTGTCTTTTATCTTATTTAGGTAAACTTGCAAATCGTCGTCAAAATTAAAACGGAAACTTATTTGGTGGTCCCCCATGACAGTTTAGTTACAGTGTAGGAATGAACTTTTTTGCGAATTGGGTTACAGTTTAGGGGTTTGGGGATTAAGGTTGTTTTTAATTACGTATTGCTTTAAAAACAACAATAAACCCAAAAATTACTATACAGTTAATTAACCATTGAAATTAATTATAAATCCAACGGTAGACACATTAATCTCAGTTGTTTGTGTTAGTATTGCAATGTATAATTTCAATTAAACTTGGTTTAAAAAAAATATATTTTTCAACATTAAATGTATAGTAATTTGGGATTTTTTAAAGCAATACATAATAATAAATAAAAAAAACAACCTTAATCCCCAAACCCCTAAACCGTAACCCAATTCACAAAAAAAAGTTAATTCATACACTGTAGTTAAACTGTCATGGGGGACCACCAAAAAAGTTTCCGTTTAATTTTGACGACGATTTGTAAGTTTAACCAAAAAATCTTCCTTACGAAATAGAATTTTTTTTGTTTTTTTAAAGTTTCGTGGTTTGCAGAGCTCAATGTGTGCTCTTATTGTCAGAGTCACAGAGCAAAATTATATAAGTAAAAAATATAACAGAAGATTTAGATTTTTAGCTTTATAGCCTATTTCAGGAAGCCTAGAGCAAGTGTCTAGCCATTCTAATCATCAGATGCCAAATGATGAATTCTTTATTATTTTAAAGGCAAGTTGAAAACAAATTTTTTAAAAATTAAAATTTTAATTTGTATTGTATTTTATATTGTATTTTTACCCCCCCCAGTCATATATATATATATATATATATATATATGATATATATATATATATATATATATATATATATATATATATATATATATATATATATATATATATATATATATATATATATATATATGACTTTCGTTTCCGCTCTTAACAACACGGATTATAAACAAGCTCTGATGACGATTTTCATAAAATCGAAATATTGTTCAATATCAGCGAAGTTATAAAATGTTTTCACTTTAACAGCTTTTTGTGGTGTTTTTCATATCTTTATATATATATATGATGGTAGGTGTGGCGCTCCACCTCAGGCGTCAAAACAATCTCCTTGGTCTAGCGCTATTGAAAAGGGGATAGACTCCCTCGCTGACTGGTTTATACCGACTTTAGGCCGACCCGACTATATATATACGGCTAAACTTGCAAATTGCTCGGAAAATTAAAACGGAAAGTTTTTGGATGGTCCCCCATGACAGTTTAACTAAAGTCTATGAATGTACTTTTTTCGAATTGGGTTACGATTTAGGAGTTTGGGGATTAAGGTTGTGTTTTTTTTATTACGTATTGCTTTAAAAAAACCAAAAAAAATTACTATACATTTAATGTTGAAAAAAATTTTTTTTAAACCAAGTTTAATTGAAATTATACATTGCAATACTAACACAAACAACTGAGACTAATGTGTCTACCGTTGGATTCAATAATTAATTTCAATGGTTAATTAAATGTATAGCAATTTTGGGTTTTTGTTGTTTTTTCAGCAATACGTAATTAAAAACAACCTTAATCCCCAAACCCCTAAACTGTAACCAAATTCGCATAAAGTTCATTCATAGACTGAAGTTAAACTGTCATGGGGGACCACCAAAAAGTTTCCATTTTAATTTTCAGACAAATTGCAAGTTTAGCCATATATATACATATATATATACATATATATATGTGTGTGTGTGTGTGTGTGTGTGTGTGTGTGTGTGAAGAGAGGAAGTAAATCCGACGGTATGTAATATATCAAGAAAAATTGAAAAAACACAGGTTTAAATGGGTTAAGTGGTGAGTTTATTGGCCGACGCTGCAGTGTTTCAATCTATTAATTAGATCATCTTCAGGGCATAAATAATTTCTTATCTTATGCGCTGAAGATAATCTAATTAATAGATTGAAACACTGCAGCGTCGGTCAATAAACTCACCACTTAACCCATTTAAACCTGTGTTTTTTCATATTTCTTAATATATTACACACACACACACACACACACACACATATATATATATATATATATATATATATATATATATATATATATATATATATATATTAGGCCTTTAGCAGGTGGATGTCTAACTCTCATCACTGCATACATATCCAACGGAAGTACTTCGATAAAGATGGTGGAAACTAAGTATTTGGATCAGTACAATTTTTATTGCTAAATTCTCTGATATTTCAGCCTAGCAACCTCTGTCGACTCATCCCCTCGTCACGCTAACACCCCTTCGGTCCCTACTTATTGGATACACATTTTGTCTCTGGGTGGGTGGGGGGAGCTCCCCCCCCCCGCCAACGCGTCCACCGCCTCGGTCCACCACACCAAAAGAACTCGGTAAACCTCTCCCTTTATTCATTGTCACGGTTTCCTTCCCTTTTTTTTCTCTCTCTCTCTTTTTTTTCTTCTGTTGTCATGGTAACCGGAACTCCCCCCACCCACCTACCCAGCCCTGTCCGATTGGTCTGTGTTATGAAAACAGTAACACGGATCGTCTCCTGTTTCTTTCCCCCCAAACACGCAACCATGTTATTTCCTCCCTGTCCGTTTCGACTAGTGTCCCAAATTATTTCGTTTATTTTACACCTCCGATGTAAAGCAGTGATGCTGATAGCTTTTTGATTTAGCGCGTCCTGGGACGCACATATTTGCTTTGAATGAGTCCCCGGGAAAATTTATGGGTCCCCACTAAAGTCGTCAACTCCTAACTTGTAACCTATCCTGTGTAATTCGCTTCTAAGAAACTATTGAAATGTATTTACAGTTAGCTTGAAATGGTGGGGGAAGAAAAAAGAAAAACACTGGGACGTATGGATACGATTTTACTATGTCATTTAGATTTTTGTGCGTCAGGGACACAGGATGCGTTGTAGTCAACAGAGCGGCCTATATTGGCGAAGGAGTCTATCCCCTGTTCCCTAGCGCTAGAACAGGGAGATTGTTTCTGCGTCTGATGTGGATCGCCACACCTATCATCATCTCCCCACTTTACCACACTGATCCCTGGTGCGAGGGCCGGTATTGAACACGAAACCTTGTGGTTCCGAGTGGATGTTTATCGATTGAGCTAAGGATATGATCTTTCAAGAAATGTAAAAATTAGGGACCGGGATTTCCCCCACCCACACACACACATTCTGAATTGATATAAAAAAGTATTTTTTCAAGTTTCTTCCATACAATAAACTAATCTTTATAAAGGGTTTTGTAATTTGCTTGAAGCATTGTGTATATATTGGTTTGTTGGTTGGTTTTGAAGGCTGTCACAATGCGAGTGTAAAGAAAAAAGAAGGTAACTATGATGTTTTTTGTTAACCTATCATTTATTTCTCAATATTTCGGGAAGAAATTCCCATCCTCAGAAGAATACTGGAACTGAAGTTGTCCTAGCGGCTGCTAGATTCGTTCGAATCTAGCAGCCGCTAGGACAACTTCAGTTCCAGTATTCTTCTGAGGATGGGAATTTCTTCCCGAAATATTGAGAAATAAATGATAGGTTAACAAAAAACATCATAGTTACCTTCTTTTTTCTTTACACTCGCATTGTGACAGCCTTCAAAACCAACCAACAAACTAATCTTTATAAAATTAAGTCGTGGGAAAATAATTTGGTGAAAATTTCATTAAAATTGGACAATTCCCTGATTTTTGGTAATTGTAGGGACAAAAAAAAAACCCACAATTTTTAAGCAACAACCCAAAATTCATTTATTGGACAATTCCCTGATTTTTGGTAACTGTAGGGACTTAAAAAAAACCCAAAAAAAACGACACTTTTTAAGCAACAACCCAAAATTTATTTGAAATTTTAAAAAATCTCCCCACTCCCCCCCCAAAAAAAAATTATCAACATACAAAATTGTTACAAAGAAAAACAGTTAATTTAAAGATCAAATTATCCGATTGGGTGGGGGGAATATTCACCGTTATCTTGAAAATAATGCAAAAATGTAAACATTGCTTTCGTTCATAACTTTTGTAAGGAAGGTTCGAAGGTTATATATATTTTGAATACAAAACTCCGACGAAGGTTGACAGACAAAAACATTTAATATAGTACAGCACATGGATATGACGAGATACAAAGTACGTAGGTAAAAAGATAGATACAAAGTACATAGGTAAAAAGATACATACAGACAGAGAAATACATATTCATGAATGGTACAAGATAACATAAAAGCCACAGACATGAGACTAGAGATAGTCCATGCTGTGCTAAGAACTTACAGTAATGT
>CM042177.1:27430803-27440803 GCA_023376005.1 Doryteuthis pealeii | reverse complement strand
TCCGTAATTACAGCTAATCAGGCTTCTTCTCCTCGACCGAGAATGGAGGGAAAAAAAAAGGTAAAAGAAAGAAAGAAAGAAAGAAAGAAAGAAAGAAAGAGGAGAAGGAGGAAGGAAGCAAGTGGAACGGATGCTTCATCAAAAATGACACAAAACAAATGCACAAACAACCGTTTGATGTCAGGAACGCTGGAAAATTAAGGCTTTAGTAAAAAAAACACGGAACGGAGACGGGAAGACGAAAACGAAACGAAAAGAACACAGGGAAAATCATGAATGCGTCAAATTAGGGAGGTTTTTTTTTTCAAACTCTGCGTGTGTAGAATGTGTTTTGTCAAAACAACATCATGGAGGATGTGAGAGACATTGTAATTTGGTAGTGGATATATATATATAATATATATATATATATATATATATATATATATATATATACACGTTTGGAATAAATATAAATGCGTGAACGTGTGCGTATAATATAAATATAATATATATATATATGTGTGTGTTGTTTTTTTGTGTTGTTGTGTGTGTGTGGCGTGTGTGTGTGTGAATGGATACATACAAACAGATATAATATACACATATTAATCTACACACACACATATACCTACATATGCATGCAAACACACGCATACATATATACCAATTAATATGCCACACACACACAATATATATATATATACATACCATATATATATATATATATATATATATATATATATATACACACAATATATTCACATATATATGCATATATATCCGCACACGTTCATATATACATTACATATACACACACATATACACATATAAACTATACAACACAAATACGTACACATTATTAATATATATATATATATTATATATATAATATATTCATACACATGTTAATACATATACATACACACATACGTACACATATTAATATAATAATCATTAAAAGTGATATCGATAAAATTCATTTTTTATCCATCTACATTTCTTTTCTTACTCATTTTTCCTCACATATTAATATTATATCTTATACATACACATTTAATACTATACATACACAACATACATACACATTTAATACATATACATACACACACACATTTAATACAACACACACACACACACACACACACACACACATATCCCTAATATAAGTAATCGTTTGTGAGACCTTATATAAACAGAACAGATTCCCGATAGATAAAATGACCTCCCTAGATAAGTGTCGGAAAATCTTCCTGACTGCCGGTACTCTCAAGGTTACTGTCCTACTCACTCCTCTAGTGCATAACGCGATAGAAACTCCTCGGAACTGACAAAGGGAAGACAGACAATATCATGCTGGTTCAAGAAACAGTTTTCTGACTGTTGTGTCCCTGAGGTGGCCATAAAATACATAGAGAATACAGGATGTGTGAATTATAGTATTATTACAACACTTAACATAGAACAAAGAAGTAGTACAAATCACAAGACAAACGTACAAATAAGGAGCTTCAAATGGTTGTATTTATTCAACACTTAACATAGAACAAAGAAGTAGTACAAATCACAAGACAAACGTACAAATAAGGAGTTCAAATGTGTTGTATTTATTCAACACTTAACATCGAACAAAGAAGTAGTTCAAATCAGAAGACAAACGTACAAATAAGGAGGTTCAAATGGTTGTATTTATTCAACACTTAACATAGAACAAAGAAGTAGTTCAAATCACAAGACAAACGTACAAATAAGAGGCTTCAAATGGTTGTATTTATTCAACACTTAACATAGAACAAAGAAGTAGTTCAAATCACAAGACAAAATTACAAATAAGGAGCTTCAAATGGTTGTATTTATTCAACACTTAACATAGAACAAAGAAGTAGTTCAAATCACAAGACAAACGTACAAATAAGGAGGTTCAAATGGTTGTATTTATTCAACACTAACATAAGAACAAAGAAGTAGTATCAAATCACAAGACAAATGTACAAATAAGGAGCTTCAAATGGTTGTATTTATTCAACACTTAACATAGAACAAAGAAGTAGTTCAATCACAAGACAAATGTACAAATAAGGAGCTTCAAATGGTTGTATTTATTCAACACTTAACATAGAACAAAGAAGTAGTTCAAATCAGAAGACAAACGTACAAATAAGGAGCTTCAAATGGTTGTATTTATTCAACACTTAACATAGAACAAAGAAGTAGTTCAAATTCAGAGACAAAACGTACAAATAAGGAGGTTCAAATGGTTGTATTTATTCAACACTTAACATAGAACAAAGAAGTAGTTCAAATCACAAGACAAACATACAAATAAGGAGGTTCAAATGGTGTATTTATTCAACACTTAAAATAGAACAAAGAAGTAGTACAAATGACAAGACAAACGTACAAAGGAGGTTCAAATGGTTGGAGTTGACGCAGTAATTTCGTTCGAATAAATTCTGACCTCAGTCACTGCTGCGTCGACACCTAAATGCTTCTGGTCAGTCCATCTTGTAGAGGTGTTCTATAGATGGCCATAGGCTGTTATATAGGCGTCTCTTTACATAGACGGTATATACGTGTGAGCATATGTGTTACATAATTCATGGAGCCTATGAATTATGGCTGTAGTAGTAAAATCTAAATAACAGTATTGTAAATGTGTTGTTATACCCTTTCTTACTTCTTACTTCTGATCGTCTATCTTGACTTGGTCTGGTCTAGCGTCTGGAGTTGACTTGGCGACTTCGGTCTGGTTTTCTGTTAGTGATTTCTCGTTATCAGAAGCCCTGTGTCATTTAGTTTTTAGGAATAAACACAAGACTTCAATTTACTTTGACGTACTTTATTTTCAATCCCAACCCAGAGCATCTGCGCACAGCTCGCTCCTACCTCTAACACGAGTTACTTACTATCCTTAAACCGGAAGACAGGGTCTTCTATGCCTTCCGGTTCTCACGATTTACCCCGAAGGCAGAGGTGAGAGTGAGGTCAAGCCTTGTCACTCATCCTTCAAGGCTGTGGGCTGTAGCTTATAACGGCCATTTTGATTTCTACACTATTGCCATAATATTAGGTATCTAATAATTATGTAACAAATGGAAAGTTACCTTTATAGCATGACCGTATAGAAATTATTGATTACAAGTTTCACCTTTCACTGACCTTGTCGCTGATTTCTGATTGGGTAATTTATGAGGAAGTGCGTCCCGGTCCCCTGCCTCCGAAATTGCTGCCCGGTGAACTTTCAAATAACAACACCCAACTATTGCCGCTTTGTTTACCTATCTATCTATCTATCTATCTATCTATATCGTTTTGTTTACCTATCTATCTATATCGTTGTGTTATCTATCTATCTTATCTATATCTTTTGTATTCTATCTTCATCTATTCTATCTATTATCTATATCGTTTTGTACCTATCTATCTATATCGTTTTGTATTATCTATCTATCTATCTTATCTTTTGTGTATCTTTATCTATCATACTGTCGAAAATATCTATCTATCTCAGCTGTTCAACATACTTCTAAACAAGAAATATTGACAAATTTCTATAAATAAACAAGAATTACGACAATTACGATAATAAGAATTACGACAAAAAAGAAAAATAAGAATTACGATTAAAAAAAAGGTTTAATTTTTTTCTTTCGAAATGGAAAAAATTATAATATAAACATAGAAATTAAGACAAAAAAAGAGCCTCCCCCCCCTCAAATTAATTACCCCTAAGTGGCTGTTTTCCTTCAAATAACCACCGCTGTAAGGTCCGCGATGGTTCGGTGTTATTTGAAGGTTCCACCGTGCAGTTCAAATATTCGAGGCATGGGACCGGGTACACGCAACTTCCTCAAAATTACCTCTGATGGCTAAGGTAAGCTGAAGGGACTGACAAGAAATAATTAAAATGTTATTCACTTTTGTCAGCGCGTTAGTTAGATAACCAACGTATAGTTTGATCTGCCCAGATAAAACCCTATTTCTATTCTAGCGGTTGGACTTTTGGCTTCGGTTAATAAAAGTCTGAGTTTAAGTTTCTGACAGCCTATCCTTGCCAGTGAAAAGACTTAAAGTAAGTAAGTCCGAGCTATGATCCTTTTTTAAGTGAATAAATCCTATTGATAATCCTATCCAGCGTAGTGTAAAGTCCAGTGATAACCTATGTTCGTCTTCCACGAAGGTTCAAAGCAGCGTGCGTAGTAATGACCAGAACATCCGGTATAAAAACAATATCAGCAGCAGAGTATGCAGATTGCAAGAGTATAGTAATGTATCGGCGAGTCATAAGTAAAGTGGACTTCCGAATAACCCTTATAAGAAAATAATCTCAACACTGAGAAAAATAAACGAAAATCTTGCGTATCAATTTAAAACAATAAAAATTCATTCTCCAAAACTAGAATAACCACACACGACAACACACAAACACACCACACATATATATATATATATATATCAATATATAGATTAGTATATATATATAGAAGGTGATTTACATTCCAGCGAACTGGAAGAATTTGGCCAGAATATTCTATCCAGGGCTGCCTGGTGAGACCTGAAGAAAAAAGGATACAGTTCAATGCTACCGGCACTCGATTAAAAAAAGGAAAACAAAGAAAGAAATGGTCTTATTCGTTCACCCGAGTTGACAGCCAACAACACACAACACACACACACACCACGATTATATTATATATATATAGAGAGAGAGAGACAGACAGACAAGACAGAGAGAGACACAGACTGAAGAGAGAGAGATAGAAAGAGAGAGAGAAGACGAGAGAAAGAGAGGAAGAAGAGACAGGGAGGAAGGATAAGACAGACATACCGGACCCAGCTCAATAAAGAAGTCCGTATCAACCAGAGGAGAATCACCCCCAAAAGAAGATGGCCAGTCGGCGAAATAGAACCCCCCTAAGAACTCCTCTTCTCCCATTATATACCCAGCAGATGAAGGGTATTAACATATACCCATAGTTGCATTTTTCATACCAATATTAATGTACTCATCTTTTCTGCAGCTGTGAGAATCCCTGGTCTGCACCCTACATTTCGTTGACACAATGTCGACGAGCCACGTTGTAATGTTCTGTGCTGCCGAATCGAAGGGCACGAGCTAGGGATCAGGTTCACAAGGATGAAAAACACAACACAAAGTTTTGTATACAGGACGCTAATGGAAGAGGAAGTTGTGACGCTTTGTCAGTGTGGTGGAGCAAAGGACACTTAAGTCTTGTTGTCAGCTGGCAATAAAAGCTTATCTTAACTCTAAGTCGGACTGCTGACTTCACAGGTGTGGGTCCCTGACCTATTTTCTATCTACTGCTACTGGTTGGGACCTCTCACTCCAACGGTGGTCTGAAACTGCTGAAGGGCTTGCAGCCAGCTGAATTATATATATTTACCAACCCCTCCGCACGAGCAGGATGCGACACAAGGTCAATTTTTTTAAGCGGAGTTTAATAGGTTTGAATTCAGAGTTTTCCTTCTCCTAGACTGGTTGCCTAACCAAGGTTAAAGAGCCCGTCTGCCCTACTATTTGTCCATAGCTGGAGGGAGAGTAGGATTCATACCTTTCCCAAGGGTATTAGCGCTAAGTGAAATGAATTACCACGTCCAGGATTTGAACTCGGAGCGACGAGTCCATTTCCATGACTTTAACCATTACACCACGCGCTTCCTAGCCAGCTGAATATATACATATTTTACTCCTACACACCGCATAGGTTCGACCACCCAGAAACTGACTTGCTTTTCCTCTCGTGACTGTTTTTTTTATCCTAAAATTATAGACATTACTTTTTATATCGCGTCTCAATGTCCCCACTTTTCAGACCATTACCTTTTTCAACCTATTCTTTTAAAACCAGCCACCTAAAGATATTATCTCTAATGGCTTAACTTCATGGTGGCGTGATAATTCTCTATAAACTTTACCTGGCTGATCCTTTGTCTCCCTAAGGACAATACCCCATTGACCAATGTTGTCGCAGAATGATAACGACGGAAGATTCAAGAACAATCTTTTATTAGACACAGGCCACTAGAAGTCCCAATAAAGGGAGAGGTATGGTGGCTTTAAAAACTTTGCAAAATGGACGTATTTATTTTAAAAACTTTGTTGGCATTAAATGACCCACGAGGTTGATATGCCATAAAACAAACCAAACCAAATCCAAATTTTATACACAACTATTATAACATATATATATTACTTACACACACACACATGATATATATACCCACACAACTTTTATATATATATATACTTACTATAACACGCGCACCTACATATACACCGCGCACAGTATATATAACACACACACAACTATTTATATATATATATATATATATATATATATATATAATAATAATATAAATATAACATACAACTATTATATATATATATACACACACAATATATATAAAACACACAACTATATATATATATATATTATATATATATACTCATACACACACTCATACAATATATACACACACAACTATCTATATAATTACATATACACACACTCATATCTAATATAACTACACACACACATATATATAATATATATACACTCACCAAAAAAGTTAAAGAAGTACGCCAACTCAAGTACCAGTCCAGTAATGTCACATCAAGTACGCACAGTATGTCACATCACCATTATAATTTCTATTATCAAATCTGTATTGAACAACACACGATTAAATCATTGGTCAGGGCACCCTAATTCGCAAAACTACTCTACTGTAGACGGACGGTCAGAGAGGCCCCCTCGATCAATCGGGTGGTCACGTCAAGCCCTAGCACCTATATGATTGCCCTGACCATATTGCCTTATGCAAGCCCAACCTTTTTATCTATATTGCTAGAGCGCGTGCTGAGTGTCTTCATGTCCTGGAATGACATTAAACTATCTGATGTGAACTTCCATGCTGGAGGTCTGAGGAAAGTGGAGCACCTCTTCATCACCATTGCTCCAGGTCCCCCTGCCGGAGTGGTAGTACCTGTTTAGGGTCCATTTGAGTGTAAATAAAAAAGGTTTATAAAAAAAATGTAATATAAGAAATTATAAGTATCACATATAAAGAAATGACGAATGCTGACAGACAGGTTAAGAGTTAAAGAATAAAACCAAACAACTAGAATTTGAATAAAAGACATGTATTACAGACATAAAACAATAGGGTTTGCAGACTTTTTGGTTTTGTTGCCCAAATGTTTACAATTTGTCCAGTTAGCTGAATTCCTGAGGTAGGGTTAGTTATCGAAGCCCCTTAGCTACGGTCATCTGATAGTTCTGCTGGATATGATAGACGTTCTATTTTGACGTCTGACTCCGGTGCTGGTCAATCAGAAAGAGGGGGAAAGAATTTGTCTCTTTGCTTTTGCCGCCAAAGTATGCTGGCTCGTGATTGGTTGGTTCGATAGAGAGGTTCGTAGACAAGGACGATAACCCCTACCCAGAATTCTTTACATCCATTAAGAATTGATTTATTTCAAAACTTTGTTGGCATTAAATGACCACCGAGGTTGATATTCCGTAAAACAAACCAAACAAACCCAAACCCTAATCGCACTACCCAAACCCAAAAAAACCACCAGGTTCACCAACATTGCTTTCCTTGTTTCCGGAAGATATGGATCCACGGGTCAAAGATTCTTATGACAGAGATACTGCGCCTAGAAGATACATGTGCGTCTTTGCTGATTATTATTATTATTATTATATTATTATTATTATTATTAGTTTTTCACACCGGCATATCTGATGGTAATGTCTTGAGTCTGGATGAAACAAGTCTCCTCGTCTCCAGGACTCTTCTGAGTATTCTGGCAGATTACAGGCAATGCAGTATTCTGGATGCTCTCAATTCTTCCTCTGATTTCCAGATTTTCCAATCTTTTTTCCAAGTTTTTGGAAGTGCACCAACTACAATTGGTATCACTTTGACTTTCATATTCCATATTCCATATTATTATTATTATTATTATTATTATTATTATTATTATTGCTGTTGTTATTCACTCCTTTTGAGTTTTCATATCAATGTTAGCTGATGGTCTTTCACTGGAGTCTGAGTGACAGCAAGTCTCCTCAGGTCTCAAGGACTCTTCTGGGTATTCTGGCAGGTTGTAGCAGTGTAGTATTCTGGATGGTCTCATTATTTCCTCTGATGTCCAGATTTTCCGTTCCCTTTTCTAATCCTTTTGGGACCGTTCCAAGTGCACCAACTACAATTGGTATCACTTTCACTTTCATATTCCATAACTTTTTCAGTTCTCTGACAAGGTCCAGATATTTGTCCATCTTTTCATTTTACTTCAGCTTCACCCTGTGATCTGCTGGAACTGCAAAATCCACCAGTTGACAAGTTCTTTCTTTTTTGTTTATCAACACTAGGTCTGATCTTCTTGTTGGGATAAGGTGATCCATTTTTATTTCAAAGTCCCAGATAATTTTATGTGTTTCGTTCTCAAGAACAGATTCTGGTTTATGCATATACCATTTTGTTGTATGGTCAAAATTTAATTTTTTGCATAATTCCCAGTGGATCACCTTCCCAACCCAGTCGTATCTAGTTTTGTATTCTCGTTGTGCTAGTTTGCTATATTCGCTTAGTACGTGTTTTGATTTCTTCTTCTTCTTCTTCTTCTTCTTCTTCTTATTATTATATTATTATTATTATTATTATTATTCATTTTTTCCAAGTCTTGTGAATCTCAGACGTATTTTCTTGGTATTCTTCGATCCCCACGCATACAAAAATATTCAGATAAACATTTTGGGTTATTGATTGCACAAAATTTACAATAATTTACAACCCCTCCCCCATGAATATAAAATCGACAGTGTTCCTTTCAAGGTGTTGTAATTTTATTTTCGGCTAGTGTACTCTGTTCAAGAAAGTTCATGTCGAAAAAACAAAAAAAACAAAAAACAAAAACGAATCTAGTTTATTTTTACTTAATAAACGGAACGAATGTTTGAGGCTATATATACATAAGTGCATATATATATATATATATATAATATATATATATATATATATATATATATATAGCGCACCAAAGTGTTTGTTTCTTTCTTGCGATGTCATGTGCTGAATTTCGGTGTTTTCAAGGAAGGAAACGAAATGACCTTTTATTGGCAACCCCCGGAGGACATGTCAGTGTGAAAAAGGAGATAACGAAAGTCTGGGGGTGGGGGTGGGGGATTCGTTGGTGGAGGGGAGGGGGTTGAAAAAAATGAAGTCTTCTGACATTCATCTTCCCGCTTATCAAATAACAACAACAACATGGAAACAAAAATAACTATGAGAAGATAGGGAATATTATTATTATTATTATTATTGTTATTATTATTATTGTTATTATTATTATTACTGCTAATAATAATAATTAGAAGAAGAAGAAAGAAGAAGAAGAAAGAAAGAAAGAAAGAAGAAGAAAGAAAGAAAGAAAGAAAGAAAGAAGAAGAAGAAGAAGAAGAAGAAGAGAAAAGAAGAAAGAGAAGATGGAACGAAGAATGAAAAGATGCAAATAAGAAGGACAAGAAGAAGAGAGAGAGGAGAGAGGAGAGAGAGAGAGAGAGAGAGAGAGAGAGAGAGAGAGAGAGAATGGAATGAATTAATAATAATAATAATAATAATAATAATAATTAGCGCTAGTGAAAAGGAAATAGACTCCCTCGCTATCTGGGTGATACCGACTTTACGCCACCCCGACGTCTTTACTTTTACTTTATATATACTAGCAAATATATGCACCCTCCGGGTGCAAGTATTTAAGTTTTAATGTAAAAGAATATTATATTAAATTAGAAAGGCTAATGAAACTAAATAAGAATACAGTTAAAAAGATTTGAAACAGAGGGAGTATAATAAAAAATAGAACAACTGAAACTTACTCTTCCATCACTCTCGTCTTTCATTGTTATTTTTTCTAATTTAAGTATTTAGTTATAAGAGGAAGTAAAGAATAAAATGAGTTATTTTATCTTGTTAATGGATTTCATTT
>CM042177.1:27415803-27428303 GCA_023376005.1 Doryteuthis pealeii | reverse complement strand
ACACACACACACACACACACACACACACACACACACATATCGCAGCTGTTTTGTCTTTTGGATGGTCTAAAAATTCAAGATAATATTAATCTTTTGCAAGTCTCTCTAGCAAACGAAATGTAATTCCTTTCCCAACTGAGCACGTTACTCTCACTTCAAATAGCAGTCGTCAGATTTCACTTGCCGTCCAAACACTTTCTTCCTCACTCCCTGTGTCAGCGACAGTCCGTCATATTTCTGCTCGTTCGGCTGCGCTTATGCAAATTCCGATATACTTCATCCGGGTCTCTGCTAACAGCACCTCAGCTACGAGGAGGTAGCGAGTTCGAATACCCGTAGCCACTCGCCACACTCTTCCCTTCGCACAGGCCAAACGTATCCTGACGCGCTTTGTTTGTGGGGGCTGGGAATCCGCTTGTTCATAGGTCTGCCTTTCAATTTCGTCACAGACTGTGGCGATCGCGTAGTCTCGACATTTTTAGATATTAATGTTTTTTTTATTTATTATTTTTTTGTGTAACCCCAACGTGGGTACATTAATATACATAAAAACATTCCGACAAGGTGTGAAAACGATAACATATTTATTCCGTAAGTGACGGAGATACATTTAAGAGAAAGGTATACACAACAGATACATAAACATACTATAAGGGTAATAGGCGTACGACTTGCGTTGTAGAGAATGTCACTTACTGGTAGCTAGTTTGGGGACAAAGCCTCTCACCTAAGGTGGTTATAGGCGACAGGCGCCTAGACCATATTAACTCGTTGACGGCCTGAGTGAAAAGGAGGTAGGAAATCGTAGTTCCCACTTGTGGCCATAAACCAACGCCACCTATCGACCGAACCAACCATGGCAAGGGAAAATAACTCATTTTGGACATGTCCACCCAGACTTCGTTTTACTAATCCAACAAAGCTTTACTTCAATCAAAATATTAACAGGATTTAAACTCCAATCTGTCGACTTTAGTATTAGGCAATGTGTCGTTTGTCAGCAGGTGAACTTGGTATACTTCTGTCATTTCAGATTGAATGATTATAACGGCATGTCAACCCATCTAGGGTTATTTTATGCCTAGAAGTTACTGAACAGTTCATTGTACAGGGTGGTCGGAAAGTCTTTTCACCCCTACTGTTTTTCATTCTTTTTTATGAGTGACAAGAGTTTCGGACCACCCTGTATATACATATAACGGGTGGTCCAAAAGTCCTGTTACCCTTGTATATATATATATATATATATATATATATATATATATATATATTCATGTTGTATTTTAGGAGGTCTCCGTATGCTTCTTTCGGTATATATTTTTATGTTTTTTTAGGCGTTATTACGAAGCATCTAAAAATAAATGAATTAACTCGATGTTATGGAGTATTGGATTCACTTATTTTCTTAATTATTATGTCAATAACAACAGAGACAAAAGATCCGTTGAACAGGAACAACAGTCATTTGATAAAGGGTATCTAACGAACCCGAAAATTTATGACAAAAAATAATAATAATAAAATAAGTGAATCCAATACTCCATAACATCGAGTTCATTCATTTATTTTTAGATGCTTCGTAATAACGCCCAACTTAAAAAAAAACATAAGTGTTGTTATAGGTCCAACGTGAGAAAAATAAATATTTTATAAAAAAAGAAGGTCCGAAAAATGGATTATGTTTTTATTAATTTAAAAAAAAATTATTTTACATTTGTGACACGTGTTTCAGATCTTCTGATATCTTCTTCGGGTGTTAAGTAATCATATATATATTTCTGATATTCACCTCTGAAGATGAAGTTTCTACTTTGAAATCGATAAGACAAAAATAACATCTTTTTGTTTTTATTTTTTATACGCATTGTAATTGCCTTCAAATCATTAATATATTATAATATATATATGTATATATACCACCCTTCCACACGAGCAGGATGTGACACAACTTCTTAAGCTGAATTTAAGAGGTTTGAATTCAGAGTCTTCCTTCTCCTATACTTGTTACCTAGCCATGACAGAAAATTAAATATTTTATAAAAAAAAAGAAGGTCCGCAAAATGGATTATGTTTTTATTAATTAAAAAAAAAATTTACATTTGTGACACGTATTTAAGATCTGATATCTTCTTCGGGTGTTAAGTAATCATATATATATATATATATATATATATATATATTATATTATATATATATATATACCACCCTTCCACACGAGCAGGATGTAACACAACTTCTTAAGCTGAATTTAAGAGGTTTGAATTCAGAGTCTTCCTTCTCCTATACTTGTTACCTAGCCATGACAGAAGTACAATAAAGACCAGTTACTCATACGGGTCATCCACGAAATCCATAATAACAGCCAGGAAAAAGAGGCCCCAACATGTTCCTGTAGAATGAAGAAAGACTGTCCGCTAAAACAAAAATGCAGCGTGAAATACGTAATATATGAAGCGACAATAACATCAGCTGGCTCTGACCAACGCCAAAACCAACAAAAATCTGTCAAAATGGTCCAAGGGGATTTCAAACAGAGATTCTACTCTCATAATGAATCATTCAGGATCGGGAAAAAGAGGGCAGCTATAACGCTCGCAAACCGCGTATGGGGGTACAAAGACCAAGGGACCCCATATAAAATAGAATGGAAGATTTTAAAACGATTTTTAAACAACAATTTATTTAGATTTTTATATTATATCATATTTAATTATAATACTATATAAAATATAATATATATTTTCATTATATTATTAAATTATATTATTTTAAACAACAATTCATTTAGATTTTTAAACGATTTTTAAACAACAGTGCTCTGACCACCCCAAAACCAACAAAAATATGTCGAAATGATCCAAGGGGATTTCAAACAGAGATTCTACTCACATAAATCATTCTGGAAAAGAAAAAGAGGGCAGCTACAGTGCTTGAAAACCGCGTATGGGAGTACAAAGACCAAGGGACTCCATATAAAATAGAGACGAAGATATTAGGACAGCACAAACACTATATTAATGGATCCAAGAGATGTGGACTATGCTCTGCAGAGAAATTCCGGATCCTACAAGGTCTAAATTCAATGCAAAACATTTAAATACGAAATCTGAAATATTCAGAGCTTGTCAACATAGAAAAAATGCAGCGTGAAATCCGTTATATATGAAGCGACAATAAAACCAGCCGCCTCTAACCAACGCCAAAACCAGTGAAAATATGTCGGAATGACCCAAGGGGATTTCAAACAGAGATTCTACTCTCATAATAAATCATTCATTTTATTTTATTCTATTTTATTTTAATTGAAGTTAATATGAAGTGAATGTGGATATACGTATGGGGAGTCAGTATCAGCCAATCAGCGAGGGAGTCTATCCACTTTTACTTGAGCTAGACCAAGGATATTGTTTTTGTGACAATAAAACCAGCCCAAAATCAGTCAAGGGACTCCATATAACATAGAATGGAAGATTTTTAGAACAACACAAGCCATATATATAAATGGATCCAAGAGATGTGGACAATGCTCTAGCAAACAATTCCGGATTCTCCAAGGATTGACTTCAGCGAAAAAAAAAAAACACCTACATACTAAATCGGAAATATTCAGAGCTTGTCCACAAAGAAAGAAATATTTATTAAAATACATTGTGACATAATGGCTAACTAGCTGGACATCGCCTTAAGCGAATTCGGACTCCAGTAGCGGATTACACTGCCGGATGATACTCTTGGGGAAACGTATTGTAGCGAGAGGGGAGACTTACCTCGTGGAGCAAAGCGAGCGCTAACCTATCTCGCTTGCAAAATGAGCGGAAACGAAAACCATGACTGCCTAGTCACCGAAAAAAACAAAAACTAACATAAAATGCACTAAAATTCAAATCCGCGCGATCTCGAAGCAAAGAAACATAGCGACAGTAAATCTGTACGTATACAAATTTCTCTCAGATCGCCATACATAAAACGAGACACAACTGAGAATTCTTAAAAGGAATTAACTCTCAAAGCAATGAAGAATCTTTTTAATCAGCCTCCTTAAAGGGAAAATATTTCCGCGTGTTATTTTAACGTCACACACGCCCGAGGGTGGCACGCGGTCAAATAGAGCGAGAACACTATTCATAACGTATATTCATTTGGATGTCATTTACAAGTCTATTTGTCTGAAGATAAGTATATTACGCTTTGAAACCTACGGTAATGAATCAACCATTAAATGTTTAGATTGTTATAATAATAATGAATATAACTCTTACAAATGTAATCGAACACTATATCTTCCTGCTACCAATTCAATATATATATATATATGTGTGTGTGTGTGTGTGTGTGTGTGTGTGTGTGTGTGTAAGAATGGAAAGGGAATTGAATCCGACAATATGAGGAAAAAATGAGTAAAGAAAAGAAATGTAGATGGATAAAAATGAATTTTATCGATATCACATTTAATCGATATCACTTACACATGTGTTTCGGTCCGTTTATCAAAATGTATACGGATTTACGCTATTATTATTATTAATCATTATTATAATCATTATCATGATTATTTTAATAATAATAATAGCGTAAATCCGTATACATTTTGATAAACGGACCGAAACACATGTGTAAGTGATATCGATTAAATGTGATATCGATAAAATTTTATCCATCTACATTTCTTTTCTTTACTCATTTTTTCCTTATATACATACATACATATATATATATATATATATATATATATATATATATATATATATATATGTATGTATGTGTGTGTGTGTGTGTGTGTTTGATATGGCTTTTTTAGCCGACAATTTTTGGGAGAATATGTGCTTAATTGAAGTCGTACCTAATTTTAAAAATTAATTAATTAATAATTAATGAATTAGGCGGGCATACCTATTCAAATGTAAGGCTAAACAAATCGAGAAAAATCAATCTCTGTATGTACATTTCGGCCTATTAGGCCTCACCAGCAGAGCTATAGACAGGAAGACCGCTTTGTGTGTGATTCAAACCCTGACTGTCAAGCTGACAGGCGGGGACTCTAACCATTACACCAGCTGTTTTTTTTCCCAGATTTTTCGTTCCTTTTGAAGTAGGTTATATTCCACTTATGGTAAAGTCACCATAAGTAGTGCCGGGGTGAATAGATGTTGCAAGGGTATCTTGAAAATTTATATAATACTAGTTACTAGCACACTGAAGTCAACAGCAGAATAGCGAAAGCAGCAGCAGCAGCAGCAGTCATGGCCAAACTGATCAAGAGAGTCTGGAATAATGTCAGTCTCACCAAAGAAAACCAAACAGCGTGTCTACAAAGTGTGTGTTGTCAGTACACTCCTTACAGTAGCGAAGCGTGGACAACATAAAGCTGTTGGAGTTTTTGTGTTTATAGTTATTTACTAAGCACAGCTTAGATGCGGCACAAGGCCAGGAGTATGGGGCGCCCAGTGAGAATCGAACTCACTAACAATGGTCTGCAAATACTAGCTTGCTAACCATTACACCACATGTGTTTATAGTTATTTACTAAGCTTAGCTTAGATATGGCACAAGGCCAGAAGTATGGGGCTCCCAATGAGAATCGAACTCACTAACAATGGTTTGCGAAGCGAGCTTGCAAACCATTACACCACGTGAGGTGCCCGAATTATTTACTAAGCTTAGCTTAGATATGGCACAAGGCCAGAAATATGGGGCACCCAGTGAGAATCGAACTCACTAACAATGGTCTGCAAATATTAGCTTGCTAACCATTACACCACATGTGTTTATAAGGCATGTGTCAAATGCCCACTTCTACTTATATACTCGGCGATAATCATGTGACCAACTTCTTGGCCAATCACTGACAGTACACTGCTGCTGATATTGTTATTTATATCGGCTGTTCTGGTCTTAGCTACTCACAATGCTTTGAACCTTCGTGGACGACGGAACATAGGATTATATCACTGGACCTTTGACACTACGTAGGATTCTATAACGCAGGACTTATTCACTTACCAAAGGATTCTATAGCTCAGGACTTATTTACTTTAAGTCTTTTTCAACTGGCCAAGGATGGCGGTCAGAAACTTAACAAAAGCTACGAAAGGAAACTCCGATGTATTCTACACATTTGTTGGCAGGATAAAGTGACCAACACTGTCGTGCTGGATTGCGCCGACATAAACAGCATGTTCTCCATCCTCTGTGAGAGGCGCCTTCGTTGGCTTAGACATGTCAGGAGAATGGAAAATGGACGCATCCCAAAATATCTTTTGTACGGCGAATTAGTAAAAGGCTCCCAATCGGTTGGGTAGACCACGTCTACAATTTAAAGATGTCTGCAGGAGAGATACGAGAATATGCCATATTGACACAAACACGTGGGAGGTAGATGCAAAAAAATAGAGCAGCCTGGCGCCTCAACGTTAAGCAAGTCACGTAGAGGGGTGAGGCAGTGAGGAGAGTAGACTTGACAGCAAAGAGAGCCAGAAAGCTAGCAGTCCCAGAAAGCATCACAGTTTGTGTAAATTCAGTGCACCAAAGACTCTCACTCAAGAATTAACCTGCAGAGTCACTTCCGCAAGTGCAGATAATTTTTTTTCTTTTTTTTGGACACTACGCCATCGACCTTAGTGGATGGAAAGGATCCAATGACTAGCGCGCGCGCACACACACACACCTATGAAAATTTAGTTTAAATATTAGGTTGTTACAAAAGTAATGGCCGATTGAAGTGCTCGGTTTTGAGATGTCATTTTAACATAGAATTTGTTGTTTATTTCAGGTGAATTTTTGCATATATAATAATTAATGTGTGCCCAAAAATAAAATTTAATTTATTTTCAGATAGAAAGTATTTTTGAAAAATAGGGGCCTTCAAATATGAACATGCCTAAACATGACCTTCGCCTTCTTATGTTGCATAAGTTCAAGCTTGGGCACAATGACTCCGAAACTACTACCAATATCAACAAAGCATGGGGATATGAATCCACAAGTGATCGGACAGTACGAAGGTGGTTCCAGAAATTCCGCAGTGGAGATGAGAGTCTTGAAAATGAAGAAGGTAGAGGATGGATATGCAGTCTTGACAATGAACAATTGCAGGCAGTTGTTGAACAAAATCCACGACAAAGTGTCAGAGAGATGTCTCAGACACTTGGTGTCAGCATTGCAACAGTTTCACGCCATTTACAGAGTATTGGAAAGGTGAAAAGGATCGATGAATGGGTTCCTCATGAGCTCAATGGGCACCAAAAACTTAGGCGGTTTGAAGTGTGCTCGATGCTCAGTTTGCGTAACACCAATGACCCCTTTCTTGACCGAATAGTCACTTGTGACGAAAAGTGGATCCTTTACGACAACCGTAAACGATCAGGTCAATGGCTTGATCGTGATGAATTCCCCAAAACACTTCCCAAAGCCAAAGTTGCACCAGCAAAAGATTATGGTGACCTTCTGGTGGTCTGCAATACAACTTTTTGAAAACCAATCAGACCATTACTGCAGAGATTTACTGCAATCAACTCGCTGATATGCACGCTTGTTTGCAAAAAAGAAGACCTGCACTAGTGCACCGACGTGGTCCAATTCTCCTCCACGATAACGCGCGGCCACATGTTGCAAGATTGACTGTACAGAAACGCACAGACTTGGGATACGAGACCTTACCACATCCTCCATATTCTCTCGATCTTTCACCTACTGATTATTATCTTTTAAGGCACTTAAGCACATTTTTAAATGGTAAAACTTTTCGATCTAAAGAAGAGGTGAAATCATCATTTAAAGATTTTGTTGCATCACAGCCAATAACTTTTTACCAACGCGGAATAAATGACCTCGTAGATCGATGGCAGAGATGCATAGTTGCCCAAGGCCCTTATTTTGACTAATTTTAACAATAAATGTATGTATTTGAAATCGGCCATTATTTTTGTAACAACCTAATATTTATTTTAAAATGTTAGCTTAGATGTGGCTTCTGTGTATCTATTGTTGTCTGAAAAGGCGGTAAAAGTGGCTGCAACCTTTAAGATTTTTATGCAAAACATTTTCAGTACTTACCAATATGATGACCAAAAACAGATCTAGACTTGTATTAGGATTATTTGGGTTATTCGGACTATTGTCCTCATCTTTATTGTTTATTTAACCCAAGCAATAGAAAACCCGGACCTCGTTAATCTCAATTGCACCCCCACCTAAAAATCAAATTACCTCCACCTCCTTGTGGAGCGTATGCCCCCAAGTTGAGAACCACTGGCCTAGAGTAACTTCTAAGTATACATTGTTTCTAAAAAAACACAAAAAAGACCCCCCCCCAAAAAAAAAAAAAAAAATATGCTGCTTCCTTTTGCAACAACATTTTTATGTGAAACAGCATTTCAGCACTTATCAATATGATGACCAAAAACAGATCTAGACTTGTATTAGTATTATTTGGGTTATTCGGATTATTGTCCTCATCTTTATTGTTATCTAACCCAAGCAATACTAATTATCAAGCCTCATCTCAGCAATTCAGAGAAATAGACTTGTACTATTTTGACTCCAAAATGATTTCCCATGTTGAATCACTGCTATGCTCAGATCTACAAAGTCTTGACACTTGTAGTGGAGTGAGAGAGGTCTGCCTCAATAGATTGCAAGGAACACCTGAAGAAGGCCAGAGTGTACATCATCCGAAACGTTGTGTATGTATATTTCACAATAAAGCGTCATATCCAAAATTCAGATAGATAAGATTTAGACTTACCCTCTTTCTTTAAATGCTTCCTTCTTTCTTTCTTTTTTTACTTTTATTTTTCTTATTTAAAAAAGTTCTCTCTTTCTTTGTTCTCACAATCGTCCCATTTGTTTTTCTCGTGATTCTTTCTTCTTCTCTTTCTTTCTTTCACATTTATTATTCTTCATTATCTTCTTTTCATTTTTCTTTCATTCTCTTTCATTATTTATTCACACGTTAGTTTCTTTCCTTTTTCTCTCTTTCTTTTTATGTTTCTTTCTTTCTTTCATTTTTATTTTTCATAATTATTTTCTTTTCATTTTTTCTCATTTTTTACATTCATTTATTCACAAGGTGTTTACTTTTCTATCCTTTCTTTCTTTTTATGCCTTTTCTTTCTTTAGTTCATTCTTTCTTTCTTTCCTTTTATTTTTCTTCATTATTCTCTTTCTTTGCTCTCCCAATCGTCAAATTCCTTCTTTTCGTGTCCCATTCTTCCTTTCTTTCATTCATTTTTATTTTTCTTCGTATTTTGTTTTTATTTTTTGCATTCTTTCTCATTTCTCGACTCTTTTGCCGGCGTCGGTCGTAGGGGACAGACCTGATTAGAGCCCAGGAATCTAGTAGTGTTCTCTCTCTTTCTCTCTGCCTCTCCTCCTCCCTGGTAGAAGCCACTAGACGAGCACGTTAATAAAGGCTGGGAGTTGTGACGACATGTTTCTCGTGTTATGATTTTTTTTATCGGAGTTTTAGTACCAAGAAAGAAAAGAGGACTACGGTGCATGTATCATTTTAGTACCGTGAGTATTACAACGTAACACTATTGTCTCCTCATAATCAAAATGCCGCTACCTTTTGCAACAACAGTTATTGTGCAAAAGGGAAATTGCTTGTTGCCTAATTACATATCAAATCATCCTGGTCATGTGACCCCCCACCCCACCCCGTTCCATTTTTCTGAAATTATCATAACTGCTTGAATATTATTTTCAAGCAGAAGAAATGATTGGCAATAATAAAATAAATTGTTTCTTTTGCAAATCTTTCAAAATGGGAGGTGATGGTTCGAAATAGTTGAAGCTCCTCGGTATTTGAAACTGACTTTGATGAGATTTTCCTATGACAGTGTACTTCATAATAAAGTAAAAATAATGAACAAGGTGAACAATACCATATGTTAGGTATACTCAATTTATCGCTGGCTCTATATAAAAAAAAAAAAAAAAAAAAAAAAAGGGGGTGATCACAGGAAATTCTTCTAAAAATCATATAAAATAAACTATCTGATTCTAATAAAACTTTCGGTATATGAAGTAATAAAAGACAAACTTTTATTATAAATAAATGTTTACTAAATTGAAAAGGCTAATAATTTTTTTTTAGTTTTTGTTTCGCAGATTGATCCCTCGTACAAATATCCGCAAGCACATGCTTCCAAAATAACTAATATTAGATGTGATTTTCATTAAATATTTTAGATAAATTTAATTTTTATTTATGAGGGGGTCAACGAGATTTCACTTGTATTTACATAACGAAACTAAATTCCACCGTTGTATGTCACCCTGCCGAAAGAAAGAAAGAAAAGGGGGGGGGGGATAAAAAAAAAAAAAAAAAAATCAGAAAATTAACCGAATTTAATGAAATTTTCAGTGCTGATATATAAATGAATAAAAGATATAATGCACCAGTGATTTTATTTAAAAGCTTTTGTATTTTTCAGGTCAGTTAACTTTGAACCACGTATCTTTGAGAATCTGTGTTACGTCTCAAAGATACGTGGTTTAAATTAACTGACTTGAAAAAAATGTTGAACGAGAAACTCACAATCAGATAGAGTTTAACGTCATTCACAGGACATGAAGCCCCTTAGCCACCGCCTTCTAGCACCCATATGATAAAAAGGGTTGGGGCAATATATAGGTGCTAGGGCTCGACATGACCAGCTGATTGATCGGAGGGGGGGGGGGGCTTCTCCGACTGCATGTCTAGTCCAAGAAAGGGTCAAAGTGGAGTATTGCAAGTCATGGACTGCCCAGAGTTCTATCTGTAGCGTTAGTTTCGTATTTGCCTGGGAGAGTTGTCTGCCCGTTTAGTTTGCTGGTGCCCGCTAGGGGCTATAGTATTTAAGCGCCAGGTTCAAACGCTTGTCTCTTTTCCTGTTCCAGTAACCACGAGACACATGGGGTAGACACGGTCTACCCTTTCTTGTTGGGGCTTTTGCCCCCCTTACATTACTGTAAGTGAATTATACAGCATGGACTATCCCTAGTCTCATGTCTGTGGCTTTTATGTATATCTTTTTACCATTCATGAATGTGTATTTATCTTTCTACATGTAACTTTGTTTTACCTATGTATTATGTATCTTGTTATATCCATGTGCTGTATACGTATTAAATGTTTTGTTTATCAAACCTTTGTCGGAGTCTTGTATTCAAGTATATATAACTTTGCTAAAGCCCAGCTGACAGGGTGAAGAGAGTTCCCTTAAGGAAACCCAGTACTTATTAAGCATTTATCTAGATAAATCTTATTATAATGGAGATTGTGGATTTATCTGTCTGTAACCGAAACTATATCACTATACAAGTCACAATTCCCTTAGTTATTTACATCATATTCTCTATGATTTTATTTTTTTATTTAAACCTCAATTATTAATAAAATTGTTTTATATCATTAATACTGTTGACCATATCTACTTACTATTAACATGCAATTGTATTTATATATACAACAAAATAGGTTTACAGTGTGAATGGGAAAGCTAATTTGCATATTGATCTTAAAAAATTGATTTTAATGAATATGTGCTTAGTATTATTGACTTCAATTTTTTTGGTCTTATCTTAATGAATATGAGAAAAAATCTTGGGGATAAATATTAAAAGAAATTCATTAACAAGAAGAAATAACTGTGATATTATCCTTTACTTCCTATTTTAACTAAATAGTTAAATTACGAAAATTTACCAATGAAAGACGGGAGTAATAGAAAATGATAGAAGAGTTAGTTTTTAAGTTGTTCTATTTTTCAATCATACCCCCTCTGTTTCAAATCTTTTTTATCTGCATTCTTATTCAGTTTCATTTGCCTTTGTAATTTAACATGATATTTTATTATATTAAAACTTAAATACTTGCACCCGGAGGGTGCATATATTTGCTAGTTAAAATAATTTATAGTAAATCATTTAATTAAAAAAAAAAAAAAAAAAAAATGCATGATTTCATGTCATTTTTTCTATTAACTTTAACTTCAGACATTTTAGGATTTAATAAAAATAGCTCATTCAACAGACATATGGAAATCTAATTCTATTAATAATAGAGATTCGCTCTCTATTTGTCTGTAACAAAAACTATGTCACTGCTTACGTCACCATACCTGAAATAGTCATAACAAAAGAATAAATACACTGAAAAATTTGAACATGCAACATTAGACAGTCCTCTTTGTTTTTTAAAACAAGTTTTAATAGATACATCCCCAGTATCATATATTTATATAGTTTGTTTTATTTTAATAGATATTCAAAGTTAATAGAACTTAGTTTCGATTTCAAAATTTTTTTTATTTTTTAATTTTTTTTTACTACTTTAATAAATTTGATGATTTATAGTTCAAACTCTTTGACATTTAATTTTTTAACTTCCACCTCCTCAAGCAATATCTTTCAAAAATTTATTTGTATATCGCCCGGAGGGTGTTTTTTTTTTTTACTTTGCTAGTAGATTGTAATGGAGTTATCAGAATATTAATTAGAATAATTTGATTTATTTT
>CM042177.1:27388960-27415703 GCA_023376005.1 Doryteuthis pealeii | reverse complement strand
AGAGAAAATCCGCCTTCATAGCACCCATATGAATAAAAGGGGTTGGGGCAATATATAGGTTGCTAGGCTCGACATGACAGCTGATTGATCGGAGGGGGGGGGGGGCTTCTCCGACTGCATGTCTAGTCCAAGAAAGGGTCAAAGTGGAGTATTGCAAGTCATGGGACTGCCCAACCACACTAGTTTCTGTAGCGTTAGTTTCGTATTTGCCTGGGAGAGTTGTCTGCCCGTTTAGTTTGCTGGTGCCCGCTAGGGGCTATAGTATTTAACGCCAGGTTCAAACGCTTGTCTCTTTCCTGTTCCAGTAACCACGAGACACATGGGGTAGACACGGTCTACCCTTTCTTGTGGGGCTTTTGCCCCCCTTACATTACTGTAAGTGAATTATACAGCATGGACTATCCCTAGTCTCATGTCGTGGCTTTTATGTATATCTTTTTACCATTCATGAATGTGTATTTATCTTTCTACATGTAACTTTGTTTTTACCTATGTATTATGTATCTTGTTATATCCATGTGCTGTATACGTATTAAATGTTTTGTTTATCAAAACCTTTGTCGGAGTCTTGTATTCAAAGTATTATAATTTGCTAAAGCCCAGCTGACAGGGTGAAGAGAGTTCCCTTAAGGAAGTACTTATTAAAGCATTTATTCTAGATAAATCTTATTATAATGGAGATTGTGGATTTATCTGTCTGTAACCGAAACTATATCACTATAGTCACAATTCCCTTAGTTATTTACATCATATTCTCTATGATTTTATTTTTTATTTAACCTCAATTATTAATAAATTGTTTTATATCATTAATACTGTTGACCATATCTACTTACTATTACATGCAATTGTATTTATATATACAACAAAATAGGTTTCAGTGTGAATGGGAAAGCTAATTTGCATATTGATCTTAAAAATTGATTTTAATGAATATGTGCTTAGTATTATTGACTTCAATTTTTTTGGTCTTATCTTAATGAAATATGAGAAAATCTGGGAATAATATTAAAAGAATTCATTAACAAGAAGAAATAACTGTGATATTATCCTTTACTTCCTATTTTAACTAAATAGTTAAATTAAAAAATTTACCAATGAAAGACGGGAGTAATAGAAAATGATAGAAGAGTTAGTTTTAAGTTGTTCTATTTTTCTTCATCATACCCCCTCTGTTTTCAAATCTTTTTTTATCTGCATTCTTATTCAGTTTCATTTGCCTTTGTAATTTAACATGATATTTTATTATATTAAAACTTAAATACTTGCACCCGGAGGTGCATATATTTGCTAGTTAAAATAATTTATAGTAAATCATTTAATAAAAAAAAAAAAAAAAAAAAAAAATGCATGATTTCATGTCATTTTTTTATTAACTTTAACTTCAGACATTTTAAGGATTTAATAAAAATAGCTCATTCAACAGACTATGGAAATCTAAATTCTATTAATAATAGAGATTCGCTCTCTATTTGTCCTGTAACAAAAACTATGTCACTGCTTACGTCACCATACCTGAAATAGTCATAACAAAAGAATAAATACACTGAAAAATTTGAACATGCAACATTAGACAGTCCTCTTTTGTTTTTTAAAACAAGTTTTAATAGATACATCCCCAGTATCATATATTTATATAGTTTTTTTATTTTAATAGATATTCAAAGTTAATAGAAACTTAGTTTCGATTTCAAAATTTTTTTTAATTTTTTAATTTTTTTTACTACTTTAAATTTGATGATTTATAGTTCAAAACTTTTGACATTTAATTTTTAACTTCCACCTCCTCAAGCAATATCTTTCAAAAATTTATTTGTATATCGCCCGGAGGGTGTTTTTTTTTTTACTTTTGGGCTAGTAGATTGTAATGGAGTTATCAGAATATTAATTAGAATAATTGATTTTATTTTGGTATAGTCTAAAAGAACAATGGTTAAATAAAAAAAATAAAAATAAAAAAAGCTCTTAGTACTGGGTACTCACTTTGTTAACTCAATTTACGAATGACAAAAAGGAGTGAAAAAGAGAGGAAAGAAACCGCCACGGAAAAGAGAGCCAGAAGGAAGGAGAGACAACAGTAACTCCAGCAGCATCACTTTGTTTGAGTAACTACACCAGAGATTGCCATCAAAAATTGATCTGTTCAGCCACTCACACAGTTGCAGATAAAAAAAAAAAAGACAAACGCCGTCTTTATAGACTGAAGGATGCCTAACAAAATATATCAGACACAGAGAGAGAGAGAGGAGAGGAGAGAGGAGAGAGAGAGAGAGAGAGAGAGAGAGAAAAAGAGAGAAAGAGAGAGAGAGAGTGTGTCTAAGAGAGAGGAGAAAGAGAAGGAGAAGAGAGAAAGAAGAGACATACATGATGACCCCCCCTCCAACTTGTAATAACTTTACCAGAGTTTTGCCAGATTTTGAGCCCAAGACAACTTTAGGTAACCTTTATTTATGTACATAAGAGAAAGAGAATCAGAGAGGTAATTTAATTCCGTTTGTAAAAACAAACTAAAAACAAAACACAAAACAAACTTAAAGGCGGTGCTGAAAAATTTCCCTAGTCATTGCACACAGAATGGTTTCATCGCCAATCTATCAGAGGTGACATGATCATTCATCCACCCATATCAATTATTCATGACATCATAAAACTGGGGGTAGGAGGGGGATAGTGGGTAGGAGTAGAGAGAAAAGGTCTGTTGGTTGTTTGTTTTATGGCATATCAAACCTTTCTTGGGTAATTTAAAGCTGAATGAAGTCATTGATAAACAAAGAACTCCATTTGATTACAGTACCTGCTGTTGCTTAAGTAGTCACCCAATTAAGTATTGAACAAGGTAATCACTGCTTAACTTCTGTGAGCTAGCAGGGGGAACCGGTGCTTTCAGTATGACTTGAAGGAGGGAGAGGACAGCAGAGAGAGACAAGAGGAGAAGAGGACAGAAGGGGGGGGATAGGACAGACAAGGGGAAAGAGGAGCAGAGCAGACCAGAGCGAGATAGGACAGACAAGGGGGAAAGAGGACAGCAGAGCGAGGATAGACAGACAAGGGGGAAAGAGGACAGCAGAGCGAGGACAGACAAAGGGGGAAAGAGACAGCAGAGCGAGGACAGACAAGGGGGAAAGAGAGCAGAGCGAGGACAGACAAGGGGGAAAAGGACAGACAGGAGGGGAAGAGGACAGACAAGGGGGAAAGAGACAGCAGAGCGAGGACAGACAGGGGAAGAGGACAAAGCGGGACAGACAAGGGGAAAAGAGGACAGCACAGACAAGGGGGAAAGAGGACAGGGGGAAAGAGGACAGACAAGGGGAAAGAGGACAGGGGAAAGAGGACAGACAAGGGGGAAAGAGGACAGACAGACACAGGGGGAAAGAGGACAGACAAGGGGAAAGAGGACAGACAGACAGAAGAGAAGAGGAGTGGAGTAAAATACAAAAAACAAGAACCAAACACATTATACTAATTGAGTTTGTTTAATTCACATTTAATTTTTACATTTAGTAAATAAAAGTTTCTAGCAGTCCATGGTTGGTGCTTTTTTTTTTTTGTATTATTATTTTTTTTTGTATTTTTTGTATTTTTTTTTTTGTTTTTTTGTTTAGAGACACAAGAAATGTAGACTTAAATGGATCTGCTGGAGTGTATAATCATTATCATCATCATCATAGTGGCCAACCTTTGGGCCAGCAAAATTGGGTATTCTCAAGGTCAAGTTTTGAAAATGAAGGGTGCCAGTAAAAAAAAAAAAAAATTAGAAAAAAAAAAAATAAAAAAAATAAATTGATGGTGTTTTTTTTTTTTTTTTTCATTTGGTGGTGGTTGCTGTTTTGGTTAGTGGTAAAATGTAGTTAAAAAAAATTAAACCAAGAAAAGAAGAAAAAATTTTTTTGTCTTATTTTTTTTTTTTCCTCCGATATTAAAAGGTCACAAAAAGCCTAACAGAGTGATATGCATATATGGACAGTAATACAACGACATACTAAAGATGCTGGATCTCCGAGAATTTTTTTTTGTTATTTTTTTGTTTTGTTTTGTTTTGTTTTCTTACTCCCATTAAAATTCTTTTTTTTTTTTTGCCCCCTTTTTTTTTGTTGAATTTCTGTTATCCTTTCAGATAAAAAAAAAAAATTAAATAGATCCGTTTTAATGAAGCATGTGTAGCTCTTTTCTAGAGGTCGGTGTCATACCAGGCCATACCCTGGTTTGTGTCTCCCCCGTGGGACGGCGGGAGATTGGTGTCCAGATTCTCAAAATTTAAATCCTCTGCAGGAGGAGGCGGACCGAGATCTGGTAAGTTGTCCATTGGTCCATAGCCACTATTCTGGTGACCACCTATCTCCAGGCCTTGCATTGAATCGACAGGCACTTGGTCATATGCTGGAAAAAAAAGTAAAAAAGTAAAATTAATTTGCGGATAATACAACAGTCCACATAAAAAAAATAACTAACAATTTATCAATACCCATGTAGTTATTTCTTCTAATTATTGATATACTAGACAGAACGTGACCCAACAGGTCACCCATTGAGCTCTGGGTAATAATTGGGATTAGGGAAAAGTGAGTTTTCAAATTGAAATAAAAAAAAAAAAAAAAAAAAAAAAAAAAAAAAAAAAACAATTTTTTTGTAAAGATTTCTAAGAAGGGAATGTTTGACATAATAATATAATTTATTAAGAGCCAAGATGTTGGCCGGGCTAGCTGCTAATGAAACTTAACATGAGGGCCCTCTCCCAGTCGGGACCCTAATAAGTACACAATCATTTGATTTCAAGTAATTGCAATACTAAAGTTTTAAGAGCCATTGTATCCATTTACCCAACCCCACTGCACAAGCAGGATGTGACACAAGGTTGAGTTTAACAGGTTTGAATTCAGAGTTTTCCTTCTCCTAGACATGTTGACATACAAAGGTTAGAGTCCAGTTTGCCTTAATATTTACTTACAGCTGGATAGAAAATAGATGGATGCATACATTTCCCAAGAGTATCAGGGCTATGTAAAATGCAATCAGCCTCGTCCAGGATTTGAACTTGTGTTAGTGTGTCCATTTCCTATGATAACCATTACACCACGTGAACCTTCACTTTAAGAGCCAATGTTGGTCAACATCCTTTTAAACATCTTACTTATAGATTGGGGCACCAACATGTACTATCACTCTAAGCCAGAGTGGAACTGGGAGTAATGTCAATAAATGGGTATTCCACCTCTCTACGAGGTATGCCAGAAAAGTTCCAGAATGATCACATTCTTTGATGTGAGGGGGCATCGTCCACTGCGAGTTTTTGCCACAGGGTCAGACAATCAACCAGCAAGTCTACAAAGAGATACTGCAGCATTTGCTTTGATCAGTGCACAAGAAGAAGCGAGAGATGTGACAGGCCAACTTGTGGGTGCTTCACCATGACAATTAAACTTTTCCAATTCGAGGTATGGCAAGTCACTAATATGGTATTCCACGTACAGTGATGAATTCTCTTTGTGATTTTCCACATTCCGATATTTCGGATGAACCTTCACCCTATTTTACTCTACCCCATACCTTCTCGTCTCCTCTCCCTACTTAAAAATTCAATGTTTTAACCAATTCCACCTTATAGGAACAAAGTAGTTATTTCTCAAAGGTCTAAAAAAAAAAAAAAAAAAAAAAAAAAAAAAAAAAAAAATAAATAAATAAATAAATAATAAATAGAAAGAGAAAGAGAAAAAAAAGGATACTGACCAGCTCCACCTCCTCCATTGCCTCCACCTGCGCTCCCTCCTCCTCGATTCATGTCACTTTGATAACCACTTTGCATACTACCCTGACTGCCATGGTGTTGCGGAGGCACATAAATTTGGTCTCTGAAGGCATCATCAGCCGGTGGGACCAGATTACTGCCAACGTCTGCAAAGCCAGGCGGCTGGAGAAGAAAAAAAATAAAAATAAATTAGAAAAATAAATACAAGAAGAATTTATAGACAATGATATGGTTTCAAGCATCTATTCTTATTTAATCTTCTTATAATGGAAATAGTGTATCTGTAACCAAAACTACATAATCACCAACGTCACAATTCCCTTAGTTATTTATGTTATAATCTCAATGGTTATTAATTAATCCTTATCTAATTTTAATCTTATTCATTAACAAAGTCTCTATTAAGATCTAGCTGAGGTAGATTCCCCTCAAAACAGCCCATATTATTAATGTGTTTAAAATGCTGCAATGTGTGTTATATCTATTAATAATAGATATTTGCTTCTGGTTTTTGTCTGTAACAAAAACTACGTCACTGGTTACGTCACATTACCCAAAATCATCATAACATAGAATAAATACACTCAAAATTTGAACATGCAACATTAGACAGTCCTCATTGTTTTTTAAAACAAGTTTTAATAAATACATGACTGGTATTATATATCTATATATAGTTTGTTTTATTTTAATACATATTTAAAGTCTACATTTCAGATGATTTTACTTACTTAGGGTACAAACTCGCTGACATTGAATTTTTTTTACTTTCACCAGGCAATGTTCCAAAAATCTATTTTTACATCGCCTGGAGGGCATTTTTTATTTTGTACTAGTATCATTAAGAAATAAATGTTTACATAGTATATGGTGTGAATAATTTGCATACCAGTTTTAAAAAAAAGTGTTTCATAAATTATTACTTGGTGTTATTGATTTCTGATATTATTGTTTATTAAACATTAAAAGCAATTCTATGTATAATCTTATATTGAAATCCATTAGAATAAAGTAAAAATAAGTAATCTTTTTTGTGTTCTTATTTTGTTTCCTTAGTCTTTTCTAATTGAATAGAATATTTAATTATATTGAAACTTAAATACTTTTGCCTGGAGGATGCATTTTATTGCTAGTCTATTAATAAGGCAGATTTGGTCTATTTGTAACCAAAACTATGTCACTGCTTATGTCACAATTACCAAAATTGTCAATACATAGAATAAAGAACAATTAATATTAATAAAGTAAATAAAAGCTGTTCCTTATAATTCAAAGTTTGACTCTTTTTCATTGTAATAAATAAAGTATATATTATGTAAATAAATAAAGTATATAAACTATGAAATTAATTAAAAAATTGTATTTCTTTCTTTCTTTATATTGTTTGTTTGTTTCTTTTTTTATATTGTTATATGTTGTTACTTAAATATTGTTACTTGTATAAATTGATTTGTCTTTTCCCTACCGAATATTTTGTGTTTGTTTACCCTCTTTTGGATAACTGAATATATTATAGTGAAATTTGTAATCAATTTTCAAAATTATTTTTATTCTCGCCTTTTTTTCAGTAACAAGAAGTTATGGAAAAAATTACAAATAAATAAATACTAACTATTTTGTGTAAAATATTCAAAATAATTATTTAATTAATTAGTAGATGAGCGTAATATTTTACTTGAGGGGGACAGAACCAAGTTTAAGGGGGGGGGGGGAACAGAACCAAGTTTAAATTTGAGGGAGGGAGGACAGAACCAAGTTTAAATTTGAGGAGGGGAGGACAGAACCAAGTTTAAATTTGAGGGAGGGGGGGGGACAGAACAAGTTTAAATTTGAGGGAGGGGGGGGACAGAACCAAGTTTAAATTTGAGGGAGGGGGGACAGAACCAAGTTTAAATTTGAGGGAGGGTGGGGGACAGAACCAAGTTTAAATTTGAGGGAGGGTGGGGGGGGGGGGGACAGAACAAGTTTAAATTTGAGGGAGAGGGGGGACAGAACCAAGTTTAAATTTGAGGGAGGGGGGGGGGACACAGAACCAAGTTTAAATTTGAGGGAGGGGGGGGGGGGGACACAGAACCAAGTTTAAATTTGAGCGTTTTTTGCTAGTAATAATAATTGCTTGAAAGAGACATTGAATTTTTAACTCCACCCCACTCAGGCAATATCTTTCAAAAATAATTTTTTTTTTTTTTTTTTTTACACTGCCTGGGGGGCTTTTTTGCTAGTAATAATAATTGCTTGAAAGAGTTATGTAGACTTACCTCTGTCCAAGGTATATTTTGATCTCCTCTAAACAGTGAGCTTGTTAATTCCACAGATAGGCGTTTTCTGAAATCATGAGGCTTGTCTTCGGACATTCGGAATAGAACAGCAGCTGCGTATGTAGCTGAAACAAACAAGAAAAACAAAAATTATATATATAAACATTTTTAAAGATACCGAATGATGCAGTATTAAACCTTTTACAACTTTAATTTTGGCTGGCATTGTTTACTTTTTCCTCGCTTCTATAAGTGATTTGGTTTGGTTTGTTTTACGGCATATCAACCTCAGTGGGTCATATAATGCCAACAAAGTTTTGAAATAAAGTCATTCTTAATGGATATTCAATTTTTTTTATAAATACATTTTTCTATTTAACCCATAGATGGGACCCTAACAGGTACTACCACTCCGGGTCAGAGTGGACCAGGGAGTAATGATGATGAATGGGGGTGCTCTACATTCCCCAAACCTCACCATCAGATAGAGGTTAACGTCATTTCCAGGACATGTAGACCCTCAGTCACTGCCTTCTAGCAACCACGTGATAAAAAGAGGTTGGGGCTTGCCATAAGGGCAATAGGGTTGGGAAAATCATATAAGTGCTAGGGCTTGACGGAGGGCTTGATAGGAGGGGGCCTCTCTGAACGCCCGTCTAGCCCAAGATAGGGCCAAAGTGGAGTATTGCAAGCCATGAACTGCTCATCCACCTGGGTTTTATCCTTAAGCATCACGGGTCACCACCCACGGCCAACAGGTGGCCCCATTGGGGGAGTCTTACCCCTCTGCAGAGGTGCATTCTAACGCCCCAGCCAACAGGGCTGATAGGGTAGCTTTTAAGTCAGTTAATAATACACGAATGTTAATAGCATAGAGTTAATGTAGTACTAATAATGAAAAGAAGACAAGCTATAAAATTCATTTTATGGCAACATTTTTAATTGATTAATTGTAAAAACATACATCCTGTAAGTATGTATCAATTAATTGTTCGTCTCCGACTGACAGCCGTGAGGGTAAGTAGCGTGACAGACAAAAATTCTGTCGGGTTTCACTCCCAGCTAGACTTAGCTAATAAAAAGTCGACCGGCACTGATGAAACGTAAACGTCAAAACATGCGTGTGTGGAAGTGTGTGTGTGTTATATATATATATATATATATATATATATATATATATATATATATATATATATATATTACACCAAGCATGTTGGTAAATCCTTGTGCTGAGAAAAAAACCAGCAAATAGTTTGATTGTAAAAATATACTACCAAACATCAAAACGGAGAAAAAAAAAAAGAAAAAAAAAAAAAGACCAAGATAGTCGTACCAACAAAAAATAATCTATTGGTACAGTATTTGGCCAAAAGAAAAAAAACAATTTATATGTATATAAGATATATATTCATATAACCGCTAGGAGAATAGCTAATAAGTAAAAAGTGCTCAATACCTAAGTAGAGCAAATAATAAAGATAAATCTAATGAGTCAGACGAACCTACTATTAGTTTCGCTTAATGCTCTTCAGGGCTAAGTAAGATCTTAGCCCTGAAGAGCATTAAGCGAAACTAATAGTAGGTTCGTCTGACTCATTAGATTTATCTTATATATATATATATATATATATATATATATATATATATATATATATATATATATATAATATAAATTAGTGATGCTGATAGCCTTTTTAATTTAGTGCATCCTGGGCTGCACATATTTGATTTGAAGGAGTCCCCGAGAAATTTAAATGGTCACAACTTAAGTTTCTTAATAAATTGCAGGGTTTTTATTCATGAAACAACTAAAGCAGTCTAACCCCTACCTTGTACTCCATCCCATGTAATTCATTTCTAAAGAAATATTGAAACATGATTTTACTGCATCCTTTCAGATTTTTATACGTCAGAGACGCAGGATGCATACCAATCAGCATCTCACAGTAGTAACACTTCACCCCCCACCTCCTCACCTTTTTAATTAAATATTGTTTTCATAATGCGCAGAAGGTAACTTACCGACTCCTTCGTTCCTGGAGTGTAAGAGTTCAGTGAGGGGTGCCGTAGCTCCTTCTTGCTCAATCATTTCTGCACCCTCTTTGTCAGCAGCCAGTTCACAAAGAACACCAGCAGCTACACGCTGAATGTTTTCAATCTGAGAGTAAAGCAACTGCAAAAGAAAGAAAGAGAAAGAAAGATTAATAGAGAGTGGGTGTAAAAGAGAGAGAGAGAGAGGGGGGGTGAGGGAGTTTGATGGTGATCAGAAAGAAGTGGAGGAGAGAAGCAATCAGAAAAAAAAAAGGGGGGGATAATACTCAGTAGGGTGAGGAGAGGAAACAGTGGAGAGAGAGAGAGAGAGAGAGGAGAGAGGGGGGTGAGGGAGTGGGAAAGTGATCAGAAAGAAGTGGGGGGTAGCAATCAGGAGAAAAATAAAGGGGGGGGAGGTGATCATAAAGGGTGAGGGGTGAGAGAAGAAACAGTGATTAGAGAGAGAGAGAGAGAGAGAGAGAGAGAGAGAGAGAGAGAGAGAGAGAGAGAGAGAGAGAGAGAGAGAGAGAGAGAGAGAGAGAGGGATAATGATCAGAAAGAAGGCAGGAGGGTAGTTATAAAAAGGTGGGTGGGGAGGAAAGGTAGTAGTAATTATAAAAGATGGGAGGAGGGAGTATTGATAAACATAGTGGGAGGAGGGGGAGTAGTGATAAGAAAGAAGGTGGTAGGAGGGTAGCAATTAGAAAAGAAGGAGTGGGAATAGTAAATAGAATAAAGGGAGAGGGAGAGGAAATTGTCAGAGAGAGAAAGAGAGAATATATATATATATATATTATATATATATATATATATATATATATATATATATATATATGAGAGGGAGATATAGATGCAATTGAACAAGTGTTAAAAAAACATTTTTGTAATGAAGAATTTTGTTTATGGAGATCAAAAGAATACCCCCCCACCCAACACCTTATTCAATACTTGATTTAATCACCTTATATAATGAATGCATGTGTGTGGGGTGGGGTAAGGGAAGCTGCAGATTAGTATTTAAAATTGTTTTTTTGAGCTTTGATACCAGTAAGGAATGTATAACTATTTCAGTCACATTGTATCAAAAACTAAAATATTTTTGTTTTGTTTTTTGTAATAGTTAAATGCTTGTATAACTATATGTCTGGAAATTGGGCACCTCACGTGGTGTAATGGTGAGCAAGGTAGCTTAGCAGACCATTGGTAGTGATTCTCATTGGGCGCTCCATACTTCTGGCTTGGTTTGGTTTTATGGCATATCAACCTCAGTGGGTCATTTAATGCCGTTAAAGTTTTGAAATAAATCAATTCTTAATGGATAATATAATTTTTTTATAAATACATTTTTCTATTTAACCCATAGATGGGACCTAACAGGTACTACCACTCAGGGTCAGAGTGGACCAGGGACCAATGGTGATGAAGGGGTGCTCCACATTCCCCAAACCTCCAAAACTGGAACCTCACCATCAGATAAAGTTTAACGTCATTCCCAGGAAATGTAGACCTGCAGTCACCACCTTCTAGCACCCATATGATAAAAAGGGTTGGGGCTTGCCATAAGGGCAATAGGGTTGGGGCAATCATATAGGTGCTAGGGCTCGACGTGACCAGCCGATTGATCGGAGGGGGCCTCTCCAACCAAAGTGGAGTATTGCAAGTCATGGACTGCTCATCCACCTGGGTTCTATCCTTAAGCATCACTGGTCGCACCCACGGCAAACAGGTGGCCCCATTGGGGGAGTCTTACCCCTCTGCAGAGGTGCATTCTAACACCCCACCGACAGGGAGGTCTCTTTATAATAAAAACTGAATGGTCTATTATTTAGCTGAACTTATGACACTCATAAGAAATAAGAGTTTGGTGGATAAGCAACACTAGATAATCTTGATTTACATTTTTGCATCGCATGGTAGACAATTTAGATGGTTTCATTTTTAACCAGAGGGCGTTGCAGGATGATAACAGATGGAAGATTTAAGAACAAGCTTAATATATAATAATTAATAAGAATGAGTACTTAACAGGTGGTGTTATCATCTTAGTAATATTCAAAGTACAAATTAACTGGTATATTACATTTCAAACTGTTTTTCTAGATTAGAAGTTCCTTGATTGTACATGTAGTCTGTCCTGGGACACATGTATTTGATTTGAATGCGTCCCCAGGAAATTTGAGGTGTCCCAACTAAAGTTTCTTAATAAATCAGTTTTTTTTTTTTATGAACAACTAAAAGCTGTCTAACCCCTACCTTGTACCCCATAAAGTGTAATTCGTTTCCAAGAAACTATTGAAATGTATTTACAGTTAGCTGGAAATTGTAGGGGAAAAAAAGAAAAACACTGGGATGCATGGATGATTTTTCTGTGTCCTTTTAAAAAATTTTTTATGCATCAGTGATGCAGGACGCCTACCTATCAGCATCTGTGTGTGTGTGTGTGGGGATTTGTTACTTGACTTACCTGCACAAATAAAGGTATGCAGTTGAGACTTCGAATGACGGCCCTGTTGTGGGCCTCTCGAGCCAATATGTGGAGGGCTCCAACAGTACCCTCGACTATTTCTTCCATTCTCACACCATCTACATAGTTGGAACTTTGGCCGTTTGAACTAATCGAAGCTCTCTGAAAATAGAAAATAAAAAGGTACCAAATATGAACAAAGTTTTAATCTTATATGTCACGATAAAGATAATTAAAAAAAAAAAAAAAAAAAAAATACAGATTTAATCTTTTTATTTTTCCATATATATATATATATATATATATATATATATCTCAATCAACTATCAAACCCTCTGCACGAGCAGGATGCAACACAAGGTCAATTTTTTTAAACGGAGTTTAACAGGTTTGAATTCAGAGTTTTTCTTCTCCTAGACTGGTTACCTAGCCATGGGTAAATAGCAGGGTAGACTATGTTCAATGTGTGCTCTTATTGTTAGAGTCACAGAGCAAATTTATAAGTAAAGAAATAAACAAAAGACAGAGATTTTGCAATTAAATATAGTCTTTTGTTATTTCTTTACTTATATATATATATATATAGGCTCTCAACTCCTGCACGAGTAAGACCATTTCCTGTTTTTATTCATTTTAATACTTGAATGCCAGTAGCATTTGATACTGTTCCCTTCTTTTCTCAGATGACAAACAAACAAAAATTATATATATGGAGTATCCTGTGGGTATTTTGAAAATAAATGTGATCTGAATCTTTATTTTTTTTCTCATAATTCATTTTTTGGTATCATATTAGATGAATAACAACCAGCTACAATGGGCTGGTTTAGCTCAGTCAATAGAGCATCCACCTTGTAACCACAAGGTTCCAGGCATGGTACTCGCCCTTGCCAAAACAGTGCATCTTGATACTCAATTTTTATTTTTTTAAATTTCTTTTCCAACAAGTACTACCACTCCGGGTCAGAGTGGACCAAACAGGGTTGGGACTCTTTTACCTTCCCCACCCGGGGGGTCCAGTGTGCTTCGGCCACTGGACCGGTAAAGTACTAATAATAGTGCCGATCCCAGGGGGCTTTCCCCCCAGGCAATACCTGCCCCCTTGGGGGTGGGGCTGGGTTTGTAGCCCAGCGCCTGAGGTGCCCCCCCCTCAAGGGAAATGCCTAGGGAACAACAAAATTTTTGTTCTTTCCCACCCATGAGCTTCAGCTTGTGGGTGGGCCCACATTAAAACGAGGCCTTGTGCCCAGTCCATACAAGTGGGGTATGAGGCAAATACCCCCGCCCCCAACAGGGTTGGGGTTTGTCATTAGGGTCAGTATAATCATGTGCTAGGGCTTGACATAACCAGCTGAAAGATTAGAGAGGGTCTCTCTCTAACTACCTGTCTAGCCTATATAAAAACTAAAGTGGAGTGTTGGAGGTTATGGACAACTCAGCCACCAGGATCCTATCCTTAAACATGACCGGTGTCTACCCACACCCAACAGGTGGCCCCATTGGGAGGAGGCAGTCCCTCTGCAGAGGTGCAGTCGGTGTGTCGCAGACTAGAAAGCATACTTACTCTCTGAGTGTCCTGATGGGCTCGTATCATGAGTTGTGCAATTCTGGGTAAAGCTCCATGTTCTCTGAGTGGTGCATGGTTGGCGGGACACAAGGCAAGATTGCGGATGAGTCCCACTACAGCCTTGATGAGTGGCCAGCGGCTGGGAGGATGAAGCAGTTTGACGAGAACAGGAAGACCATAATGGAGGCGGACAGCATTCTGGGCCATCTCCGCTTCGGGGTGACGACTAGTCAAGTGACGCAGGGCACAAACCTGAAAGTGAGAAAGAGAAAATGAGTGTTTCTTAGAGAAAAAATAAAAAAATAAAAAAATCATAAGGAGAAATTAAAAAATATAATGGCTGTCAAATAATGTGTTATTGGCAGATTGAATGATTGGTTTTAATGGCATGTTAAACTGTCTAGGGTTATTTTATGCCGAGGTTAAGGAAGTGCTTTCATTGTATTTTGTTTACATTAAATTTTTTAAAATTTAAATTACAGTGATGCTCATATCTTTTTGATTTAATGCATCCTGGTACGCATATATTTGCTTTAAATATGAGTCCCCAGGAAATTTGACGGGTCCCAACTAAAGTTTAATAAATTGTAGGGCTTTTATTTATAAACTATGGAAACAACTAAAGCCGTCTAACCCCTACCTTGTAACCTATCCAGTGTAATTCGTTTCTAAGAAACTATTGAAACGTATTTACATTTAGCTGGAAATGGTGAAGGAAGAAAAAAGAAAAACACAGGGACGCATGGATATGATTTTACTGTGTCCTTTTAGATTTTATGTGTCAGACGCAGAAAGCGTACCTATCAGCATCTCTGAATTATATTATTGATAATATATTTTTATCAATACCATAAAAAAATTATTAATTATCAATATATTATTATTATATTTATTAATATATTAATTTATTAATAATTATTATTTCTAGCATAAATAATTTGGACACAGTAATTATAGGTTTTCAATTATTCTTAATAGCAATAATTTGTAAGCAATGATATAATTTCAAGTAATTAATAATCCTTAGTAAACAATTACAGCTTCAAATAACTATTCTTAATACAAATAATTTGCACATTGTTGTATGGAAGTATTCCTATCTGATACTAATAACCATATGGTTTCCAGTAACTAATAATAATAGTCCTTAGTAAACAATTATAGATTCAAGTAACAATGTGTGTAGTGCCAGAAAATCATTTGAAATTTAAAATCATAAATCACATTAAAAATGTTCTAATGATTGTTTAACATACAAACGAATACGTCTATCATAAAATCATACTCTGAATACCTTGATTTTTCATAGTTTATATATTTATTTACACACAAGGATATTTTATCTATTAATAATGGCGATTCGGTCTATTTCTCTGTAACCGAAACTATGTCACAGTCATTTCAGGAATTAAGTTTATCAATGAGTATTTAATTTCACTATATAAAAATATTAAAATTCTATGAAAAATGAAAGTCAAATTTTCACGAAAAATTTCGATACTTATTCACCTTTAGATGAATTTGTTTCAAATATTTTTTTCTTAAAATATATTAGGGGAAATATTCTACAAGATCAATGCACCCACCCCATTTCATTTTATGAAATCTGAAGAAAATACAATTTATTCAATATGCCTGGGCGAGGCTATTTTATAGTAACAGAAAGAAAGAAAAGAAAAAAAAAGAAGATTTTAAAGGATTTTTAAACATTCGTGCTGAACACCCGGTTGGAACTTTAACAACACGGAAATTCACGAACTTGGCCGAACTTTCAAATTTCAATTTCAGCGTTCATCAACGTATTAATATCAAATGTTGATTTTTACCAAACATGAATGGGATGAAAACTTCTTACTACTCTGATGATGGACTTTGTCCGAAAATATTAAGTATGTTAAAAAAAAAACAAAAAAAAACAAAAAAAAAACAACAAAAATAAATAAATAAATATGTTTTTCCAACATACATCGCATTTTTTCGCTGCCTTCAAAAAACAACTTATTGAAGAAAATATATTTTACTTGTACGATTTTTAAATTTTTCTCTAAAAAGATAAGAGTCTGAATAATTAAATCAGAAATTTTTATAAACATTTTGGAGGTCCCAACTGTCATAAAACAAAACAAATATCTCAGTGGAGTGGAGCGAATATGATGTTTTTAAATACTTAATCAATTTAAGAAAATATATTAAAGGTTTTATTTCATTTATTTAATAACCCCCCCCCCCCAGGTAATATCTTTGAAACATTTTTTTTTTTCAAAGCCCTAGTATTAAAAAAAAAAAAAAAAAAAAAAAAAAAAAAAAATAATCAAATACACAACAGACAGACTGAAATATATATTTAGCTTTTAAGTTAGAATATAATTTTGTTTAGTTTTAGATCTAAGAGCACTGATATTCAGGTTATTTCCTGCCTGTGGGAGTGGCTTACTGCTAATCAGATAGAGAGAGACAGTGGGAAGTTGGGGGTGGAGGGGGGGGCACCATTTCATGGTTCAGTGAAGCTTGTCAAAAAACGAGGGGGGTAGAGGGGGTAGAGGTGAAGCACAAGTGTTGGTGTCAAAGTGCTGGGTGCAGGCATAAAAGTGTCAGCTATCACTGGCAGCCTTTGTTAGAGCCAGTGTTTGCCCCAAGTGAGGAGCTGTGGCAGGGCTTGATGAGCAAGCCAAGAAGACTAAGAAGAAGAAGAAAAAAGAGACTTTGAAATTCAAACAACAGCTCTCTCTATTACACTCCCTTGTGTGCCCTGCTTTATCATTAAAGCTCTCTCTCTCTCTCTCTTCACCTGGCACTTCTCAACACCTCAAGGCTGAAGCACTTAGTATCTTGACCAACTAACACCCCACTTTAAATTTTTAATATTTATAGCTTATATATGAGAGAGAAAGAGATGGGTAGAGGTGTGTATGTGTGTGTATATAGATAGATAGAGAGATATAGAGGTAGAGAGAGACATGGAGAGAGAGATATGTAGAGGTAGAGAGAGACATGGAGAGAGAGATTAGAGAGAGACATGGAGAGAGAGGTAGAGAGAGACATGGAGAGAGAGATATGTAGAGGTAGAGAGACATGAGAGAGAGATATGTAGAGGTAGAGAGAGACATGGAGAGAGAGATAAGAGAGAGATATGTAGAGAGAGAAGAGAGATATGTAGAGAGAGAGAGAGAGAGAGATAGAGAGATATGAGAGAGAGAGATAGAGAGAGAGATAGAGAGATATGTAGAGAGAGAGAGATAGAGAGATAGAGAGAGAGATAGAGAGAGAGATAGAGAGAGAGAGAGAGATAGAGAGATATAGAGAGATAGAGAGATATGAGAGAGAGAGATAGAGAGATATGTAGAGAGAGATAGAGAGAGAGAGATAGAGAGATATGTAGAGAGAGAGATAGAGAGATATGTAGAGAGAGAGATAGAGAGATATGAAGAGAGATATGTAGAGAGAGGTAGAGAGAGATATGTAGAGAGAGGTAGAGAGAGATATGTAGAGAGAGGTAGAGAGAGATATGTAGAGAGAGAGAGAGAGGGAGAGGGAGAGAGGTAGAGAGAGGTAGAGGGAGAGAGGTAGAGGGAGAGAGAGAAACCATTTTAAGTCCAACATTAACAGTAATCTAGAATCATTTTCTTCAGTACAACAGCAACAACATGTAGACTGGTGGAGGATTCTAAGTTTTCCCTTTTGGGGTGTGGTGGGAATGTGTGTGTAGGGAGGGGGTTAAGCATCACACACACACACACACACACCACACACACACACACAATCTCAGCTGATGATTGAATTTTGTAAAAATATATGAAACTAGTAGTACTGAAATAAAAGTTTAGATAATATTTGGTGTGGTTAATTTGCATATTGGTTTTAACAAAACCGGGTTTAATACATGGTGTTATTGATCTCTAATATTATTGTTTTATTCTCCAATGTATTAAAATCAATCCTATGAAGGATTTTATATTTAGAAACCAATTAAAATATAATCAAAATAAGTATAATCTTATATATACAACAACAGCAACCTTGAGCACCTTTTTGATCTCCATCTTTCTAACACACGTGGGCATGCCTACAAAGTCAGAAAACAGCACTGCTCACGTGACTTTCGGAAGCATTTTTTCACGCTTAGAGTTGTGGAGACATGGAATAAACTGCCCGCGTCTGTTGTAGGCTGCCGAAGCACCGAGTCTTTCAAAGCCTCCATGCTTCCTGTAGTCCGCCGACACTATACCTGATGCCACTCTCCACATACACACGTGCACACATACATGTATATTATTACTGTTCATGTTCCTGACACAAGACTTTGATGAGTTGTGGTGCACCTGAGCACTGTACACAATAAATTTCATTATTATCATTATTATATGTTTTCTTATTTAATTTCGCTAGCCTCTCTATTTGATTACATTAAAACTTAAATACTTACACCCGGAGACCGCATATTCTTGCTAGTATATATAAAGTAATTAAGTTTTCCCTTTCTTGTAAATAGTTCTCAAATAATATTTATCAATTAAAAGTTTAAACTTGACATTTTTTTTTTAATAAACATCCTAAAAATTTGAATGCAACCAAATTCGACAAGACAGTTCCAGAGTTCGACAAGAAACACCTGAAGAGGGACAGATTGATTTTAACGGCATGTCAACCCATCCAGGGTTATTTTATGCCAAGAGGTAGGGTGTGAGGGATGGTCAAATTTATTGTTTTGTCTTTTTTCTTCAAGGATTTTTATTGATTTTGCCAGTAAGTTGTTTGCAGTTGTTTGTTGCTAAGTGGATTGGAAAGTTTATAGGATAAAGTTTATAGGAAGTTTATAGGATAAAGTTTATAGGATAAAGTTTATAGGATAAAGTTTATAGGATAAAGTTCAAGTTTGTTATAAGCGATAATTTGGTAGAAAGTTGGGTTTTTTGGGGGGTTTTTTAAATAATTTTTATAAGCAAATTTTCTATTTAACCCATAGATGGGACCCTAACAGGTACTACCACTCTGGGTCAGAATGGTGATAAAAGGGGCACTCCACATTCCTCAGACCTCCAAAACTGGAACCTCACCATCAGATAGAGTTTAACATCATTCCAAGGACATGTAGACCCTCAGCCAGCACCTTCTAGCGCACATGATAAAAAGGGCTGGAGCTTGCCATAAGGGCAATAGGGTTTTAATTTAATGAAATAAATTAGAAAGACTAACAAAATTAAATAAGAAAGCATATAAATAGATTACACTTATATAGGTGCTAGGGCTTTGACATGACAAGCTGATTGATCGGAGGGGAGCCCTCTCTCCAACCGCCCGTATGGCCTAAGTAAGGGTCAAAGTGGAGTGCTGCATGTCATGGACGGCTCAGCCACCTGGTTTGGTTTGTTTTGTTTTACGGCATATAAACCTCAGTGGGTCATTTAATGCCGATAAAGTTTTGAAATAAATCAATTCTTAATGGATAATACAATTTTTTTATAAATACATTTTTCTATTTAACCCATAGATGGGACCCTAACAGGTACTACCACTCCGGGTCAGAGTGGACCAGGGAGCAATGGTGATGAAGGGGTGCTCCACATTCCCCAAACCTCCAAAACTGGAACCTCACCATCAGATAGAGTTTAACGTCATTCCCAGGACATGTAGACCTGCAGCCACCGCCTTCTAGCACCCATATGATCAGCCACCTGGGTTCCATCCTTAAGCATCACTGGTCGCCATCCATGGCCAACAGGTGGCTGGCCCCATTGGGGAAGTCTTACCCCCTCTGCAGAGGTGCAGTCAGTGTATTCTAAGCCGACAGAGAGGTATGGCATCTTTACAATGTTGATATGCCATAGCAAAGAACTAGAAAATATATGAGCGGGCATTTGTTGGTATGCTAACATTCCCACCAATGAAGAAGGCATCTCGTCTTTTTCACATACCCCCCAACCCGAACCCCACATTCCATCTTGGCTGAAATTCAAGGCGGCAGGTGGCACCCGATGCAGTTTTATGTCCTCCCGATGATCAAGTTGGCAAAAAGACAAGACTATTTGCATAATGAATGCACTTAGCAGATAAATAAAGAACTGAATTGGGGCTAATAATATCAGAGAAAATAGTATTAAGTTTTTCCAGATGACAATTTTGAAGGCTACGGCTTCGAAGGAGTGGAGATTTCAAGATACAAGCTTTATGGAAAAATAGGCAGAGGAGGGGGGGGGTAAAGGGAAGAGACTTTGTGAAAAAAATATTTCCTCCAATATATTTTTAGGAAAAAATACTATTATTTCAAACATATTTTCATCAAAAGGTAAGTAATTATTTTAGGAAAAAATACATTATTTCAAATATATTTTCATCAAAAGGTAAGTAATTATTTTAGGAAAAAAATACTATTATTTCAAACATATTTTCATCAAAAGGTAAGTAATTATTTTAGGAAAAAAATACTATTATTTCAAACATATTTTCATCAAAAGGTAAGTAATTATTTTAGGAAAAAAATACTATTATTTCAAACATGTTTTCATCAAAAGGTAAGTAATTATTTTAGGAAAAAAATACTATTATTTCAAACATGTTTTCATCAAAAGGTAAGTAATTATTTTAGGAAAAAAATACTATTATTTCAAACATGTTTTCATCAAAGGTAAGAAAAAATACTATTATTTCAAACATATTTTCATCAAAAGGTAAGTAATTATTTTAGGAAAAACCTATTTTAAACATAATTTCATCAACAGATTTCTTAGCACTGAGCCTAGCACAGCATTGTTTCTAAGCCAATTGGTATATCAAGAATTTCCATATGCAAAATTTAGCTCAGTCGGTAGAGCGTTCGGGTAGAAACCACAAGGCTCCTAGTTCAATACCTACCCTCGCCAACTCAGTGTATGAGTAGCACAGGGATATATATATATATATATATTAAAAAGGGAGTTTAGATTGTGTATTGGTACTTACTGCAGGTTCTGTAATATCTTCCTTATCTCCAGCTTGCATAATAGTGCGAACAAGAGCCTCAATACCGCCAACCTGGCAGACTGTGACTTTGTTACGTTGGTTATTACAAGTAAGATTGGACAAAATGCCAGCAGCACAAGAGACAACGTTGAAGTCATTGGAGGACAACAATTGGACCAGCATCTGAAGCAAGCCTTCTAAGCCTTCCTGCAATAAAAGAGAGACAAAAAACAAATAAACACAAGGGAAATATATTTTACAATATACATACATACATACATACATACATATATATATATATATATACACACACACATACATAAGTGAAGTGAACAAACAATGTGTTTGAAATGGCGAAGTCCGACAATTTTTGGGAGATTATGTGCTTAATTAAAGTCATACCTAATTTGTTAATTATAATTAATTAACAAATTAGGTATGACTTTAATTAAGCACATAATATACCAATATACATATATATATATATATATATATATATATATATATATATATATATATATATATATATATATACACACATACATACTCACAAATACACATACATGCATAGAAATATACACAAATATACATATATCACAAAAAAAAAAAAAAAAAAAAAAAAAATGAAAACTTTTTAATCTTTAGTGCTCCAAGAAGAAAATTGCAGAGCAATATTCTAATATATCCCAACTATGAATCAGCTCACCCATCAATGTGAAATTGAGAGGAGAGTTATTCTTAAATGTTAATTCATTTATTCATGGTGTGTGTGTGTGTATGTATGTGTATATATATATATATATATATATATATATATATATATATATATATATATATACACACACACACTTCACACTTCACACTCCCATTGTTGAGCACTGTGGGGGGAACATTAATTGTAACTTCACTGTTTGGCATTAGCCATGACCCGTCTGTTTACAGATTAGAGTTCTCTGGTGACTGTAAAAACATACCGCCGTAAAGTATGTAGCAATTAATTGTTCACCCTAGACTAACGGCCTGCTGATAGCTGCAAGGGTAAGGAACTTGGCAGAAGAAAATTCTGTCGGTTTCGATCCCAGCTAGAGGTAGCTGTTAAAAATATCGAGCTGCACTGAAATTATATATATATATATATATATATATATATATATATGTTTGTTACATTTGTATATACATTTCATGTAACAATTATTATGGGACAGAGGTAGCCATGAACTACTGGTTCTATCCCATAATAGTTGATACATTTGCATATAAATTTCAGATACTAAATAAAATAGTTGTTAGGGAATAGTAGTAAGATTAATTTTATTTCTTTATCAAAACTTAATGATCCCAAGATGATAGGATATTAAATAGCAATGTTTATTTTGATTCAAGCCTTTAACTAAAAGGCAGTTGGTAAGTATATATATTTGGGGTAGGGGGCCGTCGAGAAGTAAAACTAAAGAAATACTTACTACGCGAGTGGCAGCATCTGAGAGATTTCTAAGTGTCCACAGGCAGTTATGTACGACACGTGGGCTTTCATGAGCCAAATTTTCAGCTAAAGCTGACATACCACCTGAAATAAAAAAAACAAATAAAAACATTAACATTATTGGGATTGCATCAAATTATAATTATACACAACAACAAAAATATCTTATGAAGCATACATATTCTTGGTCTTGTTAACAAGAATACTTTTACAGAGTATTCTTGTTAACTTATAGAGGTTGGTTGGTTGGATGGTTGGATTTTACGGCATATCAACCTCAGTGGGTCATTTAATGCCAATAAAGTTTTGAAATAAATTCAATTCTTAATGGATAATACAATTTTTTATAAATACATTTTTCTATTTAACCCATAGATGGGACCCTAACAGGTACTACCACTCCGGGTCAGAGTGGACCAGGGAGCAATGGTGATAAAGGACTGCTCCACATTCCCCAAGCCTCTAAAACTGGAACCTCACCATCAGATAGAGTTTAATGTCATTCCCAGGACATGTAGACCCTTAGCCACCGCCTTCTAGCACCCATATGATAAAAAGGGGTTGGGGCTTGCCATAAGGGTAATAGGGTTGGGGCAATCATATAGGTGCTAGGGCTTGATGTGACCAGCCAATTGATCGAGGAGGCCTCTCCGACCGCCCATCTAGCTCAAGATAGGGCCAAAGTGAGTATGGCAAGCCATGGACTGTCAGCCATCTGGGTTCTATCCTAAGCATCACGGTTTGCCACCCACGGCCAACAGGTGGCCCCATTGGGGGAGTCTTACCCCTCTGCAGAGGTGCATTCTAACGCCCCACCGACAGGGCAGGATTTTACGGCATGTCAACTCTTGTTGGATTATTTTATGCCAAAGACATTTTGTTTTATTAATTCTTGATAGAAAATCTTTTTTGTTAACTCATAACCCATAGAAGGGACTCAAACCGAAACTATATTACTATACAAGTCACAATTCTTGTTATTTACACCACATTCTCCACGATTTTATTTTTTATTTAAACCTCAATTATTAGTAAAATTGTTTTACATCATTAAGACGGTTAACCATATCTACATACTAATAACATGCAATTGTATTTATATATAAAACAAAATAGCGGTTTACAGTGTGAATGGGAAGGCTAATTTGCATATTGATCTTAAAAATTTGATTTTAATAAATATATGCTTAGTATTATTGATTTCTAATTGTTTGGTTTTATCTTATTGAATACGAGCAAAAATCTCGGGGATAAATCTTAAAAGAAATCCATTAACAAGAATGAATAACTAATATTATTCTTTACTTCCTATTTTAACTAAATAGTTAAATTAGGAAAATTTACCACTGAAAGACGGGAGTAATGGAAATTGATGGAAGAGTTAGTTTCAAAGTTGTTCTATTTTTCGATTATACCCCTCTGTTCCATATATTTTTATCTGAATTCTTTTTCAGTTTCATTAGCTTTTCTAATTTAACATGATATTTTATTATATTAAAACTTAAATACTTTGCATATATTAGCTAGTAATAATAATAATCCAACTTACCAGCTTCCACAATTCCTGGCTTGTTGCTGGAGCAGACAGACAAAACTTTCAACACTCTGGAGGTAGTCCATAAGAGTTTTTCATAGCTGTATGTTCTCATGATTCGAACCAGTTCAACAGGACCACCACTAGCAAGTATGATGAGCTGGAAAGGAAAAATAAATAAAATTAAATCAATATATAAAAATACAACTCAATTGATAAAGACCTTTGAAACAAGAATATCCCAAAAACAAAAATATTACTCTAATATAGACTGTGCAAAAATATTTTTGATGTGGATGTGAGGGTAGCTGTCAGTGATGTAATGTCCCTGGGATCCTTGGCTCTTCCAACATTATATTCCCTCCCCAGGCAACCCAAAACAGGGCTGATTTGGACCCCTGGGTTTTTAACTTAGTACGGATTCGGTTATCTAAACTGGCTCTACATACATATTGAGCACTTTTCAATATTCGTTGACTCATTTGGTTTCCTTTTCCCAACAGTCAAAATTATGCCCCCCCCTCTTTTCCATAATGAGGTGGAGCACCACACCAACCATCAGATCCCAGATAATGCTTTACTGCACAGATCAGATTACCCAAACTACTCGTGCAATAAATTGGCAGGGACTAGTATTTAACCTGGAACCTTGTGATTCCTAGGCAGATGCTCTACCGACTGAGCTAAACTGGCCCCATCATATGATAATTATCATTATTCCGAGTAGCCTTCAAATACTACCCTCATAAAAGGGAGGATTTGAGTGTAGAGCCACAGCTTCACTATTCCTTTCAAATGTATCACTGAATATTGATTTTGCAAAGCAAATAAACAAGTAAATTTTAGCATAAATAAATTAATTTTGTTTTCGGCTGGGCAAATACTTTTAAATAGACATATATATATAATATACTATATTAAATATATATATATATATATATATACACACACATACATACACATACATCCCAAACTGGTAAAATCTGCTAAAAGAAGCAAATTACTTTGTGTAGACATTAACAAATTTCTCTTGTGTCATCTACCACCTGACCCTAATTAATCCCATATTTTATACTTCTCTATTTTAAAAACTGCTAGTGTGAAAAAAACAAAAATTGTCTCATCTGAATGTCACATGCACTAATACCTAAGCACTTTATGTTTTCAAGTAAATGTCTTGCGAAAGATCTCACCACAAGAAAACACCTCATACTATACAAACACTTGACTGGCAACTTTTAAAATTTTAAAAATTTTTTTAACTACACTCCCATCTGAAGATTGTGAGAAACAAATGAAATTTGAGTTACGGAAATATTGTATCCACAATTTTATAATTCTTTTTTAAATGCTCTGCTTTTCTTGTTAGCAGTCACTTATAGAAGCATAGAAAAGTAAAATAAAATAATAAAAATTAAAAATAATGAATACTATCTTACTTTCAAAATTTGGGACAGAGTCCTTTTTTCGAAAGTGGTTTGTTTTGTTTTACGGCATATCAACCTCAGTGGGTCATTTAATGCCGACAAAGTTGTGAAATAAATTCATTCTTAATGCATAATACAATTTTGTTTATCAACTCATGTTTTTCTATTTAACCCATAGATGGGACCCTAACAGGTACTACCACTCCGGGTCAGAGTGGACCAGGGAGCAATGGTGATGAAGGGGTGCTCCACATTCCCCAAACCTCCAAAATTGGAACCTCACCATCAGATGGAGTTTAACATCATTCTCAAGACATGTAGACCCTCAGTCACCGCCTTCTAGCACCCATATGATAAAAAGGGGTTGGGGCTTGCCATAAGGGCAATAGGGTTGGGAAAATCATATAGGTGCTAGGGCTTGATGTGACCAGCCGATTGATCGAAGGGGGCCTCTCCGACCACCCGTCTAGCCCAAGATAGGGCCAAAGTGGAGTATTGCAACTCATGAACTGCTCAACCACCTGGGTTCTATCCTTAAGCATCATGGGTTGCACCCATGGCCAACAGGTGGCCCATTGGGGGAGTCTTACCCCTCTGCAGAGGTGCAGTCGGTGCATTCTAACGCCACAGCCGACAGGGCAGGAAAGTGGTCTGTCTGAAATATTAAACTAAAAGATATATTCAATATTTTGAATTTTTAGTTTTCCATGCTTCTAATATAACCAACATGGTATACCAACATCAATTACACATATCCTTAAAGAAGCATACATGAATTCTTTAACATTTTTATTTTATCTAAGGATATCTGTAGTAAGCACAATCAAGATTGTTATCAACCCTGTTAGCTGGGAAGATTTGGCTCAGGACCACCTCAGTGGTAGCAGGCTCTTTGCAGCAGGTTGCTCATATCTGAAGCCACCCTGCTGCAACACCATGAAGTAAAGAGGACAAAGAAAAGCAACATGACAACTGCACACCAACAACATCTTCAGGACTGGCCTTCACATGACATCTGTGCCAGTAGATTCAACATCTTGGCTCTTAATAAATTTAAATTAGGTCAAACTGTTCCTTTCTTAGAAATCTTACAAAAAGATTTTAATTTTAAAAATTCTGACTTAAAAAAAAAAAAAATTACTTTGCTTTGCAATCTCACTTTTCCTTAATTCTAACGAGATGATGAAGGTCCTGAGTTTTGGGAAGGCTACTATAGAAAAGAGAGGAAGAAGAAATAAGAGAGAGTAAAGGTTTTAAAAAAAAAAAAAGTTATGAACATAAAACGGTTCGTCGGGAATTT
>CM042177.1:27306460-27383960 GCA_023376005.1 Doryteuthis pealeii | reverse complement strand
CTTAAAATATTTCTTAACATTTGCCTTACATTTCAGATCTTAAAATCTTCCAACCCTTAAAATGACTTGTGTGGGCCCTCTTATCTCTCTGCAGGGATTAGAATCAGCAGTATTTTAAGCTCTGCCGACAACAGGGCGACACCCCACCAAGGCTTATTTAACCCTTTCACCATTTTGAAAGCTACCTGAAACTCTCAGTATTTCCATGGGTTAAAATTGTTATTACTTTGACGGTGTAAGGAAATTTTATCGACTCGTACAGGAATTGATATGATTTTTTTTTTTTTAAATACATTTACTTAAGGCAAATATAATCAAGTGTCTACTTTTAAATAAAATGAGGGGGGGTGGGAAACGCCGCTGCGGTTAGTGTATTATGCTGATAAGAAATCTCCTTTAAAAACGTGTCCACCCAAGACTAAGACAGGTATTTGTGGTTTTGCATATATATATATATATATATATATAAATATCTTATTTATGGAGATTGTGTGTTTTTCTGTCTGTAACCGAAACTATATTCCTGCTCAAGTCACAATTCTCTTAGTTATTGACATCACATTCTCCATGATCTTATTTTTATTAAACCTCAATTATTAATAAAATTGTCATACATTATTAATACTGTTAACTATGTCTACATACTGACAACATGCAATTATATTTATATTTACAACAAAATAGCGGTTTACAGTGTGAATGGAAGGCTAATTTGCATATTAATATTAAAAAATCGAATTTAATAATGTTTGGTTTTATTTTAATGAATATAAGCAAAAATCTCTTCAATGAATCTTAAATGAAATCCATTAACAAGAAAAAATAACTCATTTTATTATTTACTTCCTCTTTTAACTAAATACTTAAATTAGAAAAAATAACAATGAAAGATGAAAGTGATGGAAGAGTAAGTTTCAGTTGTTCCATTTTTATTATACTCCCTCTGTTTTAAATATTTTATTATACTCCCTCTGTTTCAAATCTTTTTATCTGTATTCTTATTTAGTTTCATTAGCCTTTCAAATTTAGTACAATATTTTATTACATTAAAACTTAAATACTTGCACCCGGAGGGTGCATATATTTGCTAGTGTAAAGTATATTCAAACATAGGCATGTCTATGCAGATTGCATTTCCCTTCATGAACTCTAACTTGTTTTCTTATTATTAAAGATAAAACATTGAGAGTGTCTATAAGGTTAATAGTACAAATACCGAGGGTAGTTCTCTCTCTTACACACAATATTGATGTTTATATATGTATTGAGATTTACAATAAAAAAAATTTCCTTTCTCATTAAATATAAAAGTTATTTTGTTTAATAGCATATCAACCCTTGTGGGTTATTCAATGCCACACACACACACACATTTTATATATATGTGTGTATTAAAACAGTTAAAATCCCCTTCCCATTCTGTAAGTGAAGACAGCCTAATGGTTACGGTGCCGGACTGACACCCAACCGATCGGATTTCAATTCCGGCTGTAGGTAGCTTACAAAATGTCTAGCCACACTGAGGAGACTTGATAAGTCGAAACACGTGTCTGTGGATGACCCTATATATATATTATATATATATATATATATATATATATATATATATATATATATATATAATATACATACACTGTGATGCAGATAACTTTTTAATCTAGTGCGTCCTGGACACATGTATTTGATTTGAAAGAGTTCCCAGGAAATTTGATGGGTTCCAACTAAAAGGTGTCTTAATAAATTGTAGAGTTTTTATCTATGAGTAACTAATGCTGTTTCAGCCCTACCTAGTACTTCATACAGCGTAATTAGTTTCCAAGAAAATACTGAAATGTATTTACAGTTAGCTGGAAATTGTAGAAGAAAAAAAACAAAAAAACAAACAAAAAAACAAAAAAACACTGGGATGCATGGATACGATTTTTATGCATCAGTGATGCTGGACATGTACCTGTCTGCATATATAAGTTAAGGTAGTGTGGACATAGAGTTAACACCTGGTTACTAACAGTTACTCACCTATGCAATTTTCAGAAAATATAAATGCTCTATCAATGATATTGAGCACTGTAAAGAGGATTGGAATGAATCTGACAGAATGTGGAAGAAATATGAGGAATAAAAGAAACAAAACTCAGACAAATGTGTAGTATATTTTGCTGGAGTTTTGAACTTAGCTTCGTCAGCATTTATTGAATTACCAGGATCATACAAGTGCTTTATAGAAGGGGGAAGTGGGTGGGTGGGTAAGCTTTGTGGTGAGGGAAAGATTTGATTGGTTATAGGAGAATCTTTGGGGAGGATGAGAAGGAAATCAGATGGGAGAGTTGAGGGAGGTAGGTAGAAAAATGAATAGAGAGAGATACCTGATAGGAGAGTAGCCATTCTTGGAGAGAGATTTGAGTCAAGGAAGCAGCAGAAGGGAGTAATAAAGGGGGGGTAGTTAGGTGACCATAAATCAAATTTATTTGTTAGTTTGTTGGTCAAGAAGGCAGCAGAAGGAAGTAATAAAATATATATATATATATATATATATATATATATATATATATATATATATATTTTGGGAGATTATGTGCTTAATTAAAGTCATACCTAATTTGTTAATTAATTAATTATAATTAAATGAATTAGGCGTGCATATCGGTTTAAATATAAAGCGTAAACAAATTGAGAAAAAGTTGATCTCTGTATGTACATTTCAGCCCATTAGGCCTAATCTTCCAAAAATTGTCGGCCTTTGCCATTTCAAACACATCGTTTGACCTCTTCATATATATATATATATATATATATATATATATATATAAAATCATTAATACACCTGGGAAATGTATGCATCCAACTATTCTCCACATCTACTAATAAGGCCAGACAATTATTTTGAATATTTACAAGTAAATGTTTAAGTTTAGACTTTTAGTTAATAATAAAGTTCAAATCTAATATTACTAAAATAAATAATTGGAAAATTGACATTTCAATGACTTTTACGATATTGCCTTTTGCCAGAAAACATTTGGATATCAGGTTTGACAGTGGAGGTAAGCAGTTTTAATTGATCTTTTAACAACATTTGGCCTTCAGGCTACAGGCTCCCCACACCTAGTCAGGTCAACGTTTTGCTCAATGTCTCCCCAAAAAAGCTATGGACCCTGGTTACAGACTATCACATTTTGCTCAATATCTCTTTCAACCAGGCCACATTCATTCAGGCTACTTCCCCACTAACAGCAATGGAATGTTTTACAGTTTTAATAAATAATATGATCCACCCTGGTTACAGACTAACGTTTTGCTGAATATATCCTTCAACAAGGCCATGGAAGGCCACATTCGGCCTTTAGGCTACAGATTCCCTAGTTACAGACTATCAGTAATAGCAATGAAATGTTTTACAATAATGTAGCTTTTAAAGGTGTTTAAATAATGAGATCCATCCTGGTTATAGACAACCACGTTTTGCTCAATATCTCTTTCAACAAGGCCAAATTCGGCCTTTAGGCTATAGGTTCCCCACCCGTGTTACAGACTATCACTAACAGCAATGAAATGTTTCTCTCAATGTTTTGCAATACTGGAGCCATTAAGGTGTTTAAATAACAAGATCAGATTATTAAAAGATAATAGTGTAAGCGAGCCAACGTACAAACAACAAAATCTGACGTAACTATGCCGCCAACAGATTAACTTTTTATTTATTTATTTATTTTTTAAAAATCCAGCTAGAAAGGTAGTGGTTGACGGGGGGCAGGGCAGGCGGTGAAATGTTAAACAGTCAGATTAAAAAGCGACAATTAAGGGTAGTTTATGAATACATCAGACGGTTAAAGCTTAATACAGAAATCACCACATACCTTCGGATATAAGTTGCACTAATTGATTATATTAATGAAATGGCACGATCAATACTAAATGCTACAATTGGTAGTGTACTGTTAAATGCATATTATTAACCAGTATTTATAACGATAGAACTTTTTTTTTTTTTTTTACTCTTGTGAACCAGATTTCCGTTAACGGAGTTGGGTGAGGTAGGGGGGTTAGTGTGTTTATTTTAAAATCTTAGTGACCCTACAACTGAATGTCCTAGATACCCCCACCCACGTTTTATTTCTTTTCTGGAAGGAAAGAGGAGGTGATTAGAGAGAGGAGAAAAAAAATATTGTTAAACCATGCAAATCTATGTATTTAACCAAACTGCCACAGGCAGGATGTGACACAAGCTTTTTTTTTTTTTTTTTTTTTTTTTACTCTTGTGAACCAGATTTCCTTTAACGGAGGTGGCGGTGGGTGAGGTAGGGGATTTAGTGTGTTTATTTTAAAATCTTTGTGACCCTACAACTGAATGTCCTAGATACCCCCCACCCACGTTTTTTTTTCTTTTCTGGAAGGAAGAGGAGGGGATTAGAGACAGAGGAGGAAAAAAAAAAAAAAAAAAAAAGTTAAACTATGCAAATCTATGTATTTAACCAAACTGCCACGGGCAGGATGTGACACAAGCTCAATTTTTAAGCAGAGTAAAGCTGGTTTTAATTCATTATCCTTCTCCTAGAGGGTTGCCCTACCAAGGCAAAACCAGTCTGCCCTACTATTTACCCATAGCTGGGATTTGGAACAAAGGTTCAGGCCTTTGCCAAAGGCATTAGCTCACAGTGAAATGCAAAGAGCCTTCTCCAGGATTTGAACCTAGGCCGCAGAATCCATTTCCCACAACAATAACTGTTACATGAAGCGCGACTTCTAGAACCATAGGTATTTTACCTTCATCTGAGCTAGAGAGAGCAAGAGCTAGAGAGAATAGCCTCTGTTTTAAGCTAGCTGTTTTTAATCTAAGCCTAGCCTACCCCACCTCAGTTTTGGCAACCCTACAACTGAGTATTTTGGATGAAGTAGGGATAAGGAACATCACTCAAGATATTTTCTCCCTAAATCTGTTAAGTTTTTATTTTTTTTTTTTCATAAAACATCTGAAAGACTTATTTGCAATCCTAAGTACTTTCGGTTCTCCTCTGGACCATTATCAAGGGTGTTAAAACAGGTTATCTTTATTTTGTTTTGTGTATTATTCAGACACCATCTTTGTTATCTACACAAAGTTTCGTCTGAGGTGCCCTCCAGCATTCTTCTGATATTTCCTATTGGATCCAGGTACCTTCTTGAAATTGGTAGCCTTCACAGAACTTCAAAACTAACCTGTTATTCAATCCATGGAGGTGGACTCCTCATTCTGTTAACCATAACTGGATACAAGTGTTAAGCTGTGTTTGTCGCCCTTGACTAGGATTGAACCTGTAGGCTAGAGATAACTGTCACTTAAAACTGTATTAACTCAACGCCTATATCCACTATGCAATGTCTTCCATTGTTTTGTTTGTGTTGCTAAATAACGCTAGTGGTTTATTTTGGAAGATTTATATTGCCCAGTTGATTATGACAAGTTATTTCTAATGACTAAGAACTTTGTTTTACGGCATATCAACCTCGGTGGGTTATCTAATGCCGATAAAGTTTTGAAAAACTCATTCTTGATAGGTACTCAATTCTTTTTATAAACACATTTATTTTTGTTTTAACCCATAGATGGGACCCTAACAGGTACTACCACTCTGGTTCAGGTTGGACCTGGGAGCAATGGTGATGAAGGGGTGCTCCAAAACTGAAACCTCATCATGAGATAGAATTTGTCATTCCCAGGACAATAAGACCCTCAATCACCGCCTTCTAGCACATATGATAAAAAGGATTGGGGGCTTGCCATAGCAGCAATACAGTTGGGACAATCATGTAGGTGCTAGCGCTTGATGTGACCAACCGATTGATAGGAGGGAGTGGTCTAGCCTAAATAAGGACCAAAATGAGTGTTGCAAGTCATAGACTGCTCAGCCAGCTGTGTTCCATCCTTAAGCATCATGGGTTGCAACCCATGGCCAACAGGTGTGCGTGTGAGTGTTGAGGGTCCTACCACCCTTCAGAGGTGCAGTCGGAGTATTCTAAAACCCCAGTCGACAGGACTGGCTCTAAGAAGGGATTGGGTTTATTTAAAGAATTTTTTTTTTTTTTTTTTTAAACGAAGCAAGTATCCAAAAAGAATTCTTACCTGATAGTTGATAAGATTTGCCACGGCATGTTTCAACATCTGTGAAGGTTCTGCTAACCGCTGTACGGCTGTCGGCTGATCAGGGTGGATCTGGGTGGAAGGGATCTGGATCCCTTCTTCCAGAGTCTCTGGGAACATCGCAGCTCGCACTCTTTGCGATCTGGTCTGATTCAGTTGTTGATTCATTTCTGCATCAGAAAAACCACCTTTTTGGGCGGGGCAGGGGGGTCACAGGGAAAAAGAGAAAGAGAGAGAGAAAAAAATTAAAGCGTTAACCAATACATAATTTTTTTTTCTTTTTCTTTTTTTTTTTTTTCAAAAAATGATGAATAATGAAAAATACATGTATAGGCTTATAAAATATTAAATGAAAATGTTACTATTTAGGTGATAATTTGGCTGTTGCCAGAAAAAGCCAAATAGTTTGGGTGTTCCCACTTTTTTCAAAAGGTTGGCGAAAGGAAAAAAAAAAAAAATAAAAATAAAAACAAATATAAAAAAATGCATGCCTTTTGGCAAAGTAAAGGTTATACTAATTACATTAGCAGTTAAACACAATAGATCAAATTAGACGTTACGTCTAGGCCACTGATGGCAATTAACGAAGGGTAGGTACTTATTCACGAATATATATATATGTTGAACATGTCCAAATATTGTGGGACAAACATTGAAGCAAAAAAAAAAAAAAAAAAAAAAAAAAATTATTCTGGGCTAGTTAGGAAAAATGTAGATCATGCCAATATAGATGGCTCGTATAAATTGATAAATTACACGGCGGGGTGGCTTACAAAGTTATTAAGTTCGGTGAGAAGTACAGATTGGTGACGGCAATGAAATGACACAATTACTTGCGAAAATAGGTTACCGAATATTAGAGTTAATAGGGAAATTAATAGATATAGGTTTCCATACAAAATTTTTTGGGGGCGGGGATTTTTTTTTTTTTTTTTAATTCTTTAGATGAAACATTGCACTATTGTTTTTACGACTAACTTGGACCGCCTCCATCTATTTGCTATATCATTATATATTATAACAAATTGGGTATTTCTCTGAATTTTTTTTTTTTTTTAGATAAGGCTTGATAATTTGTATTATTCAGACTATAGTCCTCATCTTTATTGTTATCTATACAACATTTTGGCTGATGTACCCTCCGGCTTTCAGGTAATTACCTTCTTGAATTCAAGAAGGTTCTTGAGTCCGGCAAGAAATACCTGAAGAAGGCCGGAGAGCACATCAGCTGAAATGTTGTGCAAATAACAACGAAGATGAGGTCCAAATAATACGCATTGGGTATTTTTTTTTTCTCACCATTAATTCATTACTACTATAACAGCAATAATAAGTTCTCAGTCCAACCAAGAAGTAAATTACTTTCCAATTTTTCATTGATTGATTTTAAATGGCATGTCAACCTGTCTAGGGTTATTTTATGCCTAGAAGATAGGGAATTGCATAAATTGTATGTTTATATTTAAATTTTTGGTGTAGATATTAGTTTTTTTTTACCCCCATTGAATCCAAATAATTTTCAATCAGATCTATTTGACCAATAGATAGGTACTACCACTCCAGGACAAAGTAGACCTGGGAGTAATGACAATGAGGAGGTTCTTCACACTCCCCAAAACTGTAGCCCCATTATCAGATGCAGTCATACCCAGGACATACACCTTTTGGAGCAGGGGTCTTACAAATCTGCAGGGGCTACAGTTAGGATATTTTAAACCCTGCTGAGAGGGCTTAAAAATTTTTTTTTTAAAGTCTATTTTTTTGTATAATAGCATATCAACATTTGTGGGTTTATTTAATGCCAAAGCCATCTTGTAGAAGAACAGTAGTACTATTTAACCCATACCTTGGAGGGAGAAGTGTTTTTTGTACCTTTCCCAAGGGTATTAGTAAGAAAGTGAATGTGATAACACGACTGGAGTTCACAAACTCATTACAATGTCTCAGTCCCACATGTTGACTGACCACTACACTACGGAGCTCCTCTTTCAAAGAATTAAAGAAACCCGAGAAATAATTTGCCAAATATATTGAACTTAGGAACGGATATTTAGAATAGTATGTACATCCCATGGCACTAGGTCATTTCTTTGTTGGCTAGGCTGAGCACTTTTGCACTTATATTGCTCACTATATGACATTGTGGGCAATATCAGGTTTTGTCACTTTTGGACATCCATACTGTAACTGTTTTATCAGATTCTCACATCTAAATAGTCTTTTATGTAATATGGCTGAAGAAAGCTTAAGAAAAAAAAAAAAAAAATTAGGTAGCACATTTTACGCATTATAAAATGAGGTACACTGGTTCTTAAATGGATCTTATTAATTTTATTCAATCTTATTGTTTCTATCAACACAGAATTGATAATAGTAAGAAAATAAGTTCAAGGCTTCATCTAAAAGAATTAGAATAGTATTTATTATGTGGTAAAACAATAACATGAAGAGATTGTGTCATTTTTTGGTCACCTACATAGTAAAAAAAAATAAATAAATAAATAAATTAAAGGCAGTGGTCTATTGTCTGTATGAGACAGATAGTGAGAGAGTCTATCCTCTTTTCACTAGTGCTAGACCAAGGAGATTATTTTAGCTTCAGAGGTGAAGAGCCACACTTTACTACACACACAAAACCAAGACGGGCTACTTATGTCAGCTGGACAGCAAGAGAGTATTTCTTTTTTTCATTAGTGCTAGACCAGGGAGATTGTTTTTGCGTCCGAGGTGAGTGTCACACCTACCATCAGCGCTACACAAAACCAAACTGTGCTACACATGCACCAAGTTGCCGGTATTGAACCTGGAACCTGTGGTTTTATTGGTGGATGCTTTACAGACCAAGCTAAACCAACCCTTGATGACAGCCACAGTAATTATCTATTGTTTATTACTTGTTATGCATCCTTGGGCATCACTCCCTTTTTTCTTCCAACCCGTCCTTCGGGACGGGGGTCCGGTGTGCTTCGGCCACTGGACCAGGGTGTTAAATTAATAGCGTTGATCCCAGGGGGCTATCCCCCCAGGCAATACCTGTCCCCTTGACTTAAAGGGTCAGGGCTGGGTTTATTGCTCAGCGCCTGAGGCGCCCCCCTTGTGGGGGAATGCCAAAGGGATCGACGCAATTTTTGTTCTTTCCCACCCATGAGCTTCGGCTTGTGGGTGGGCCCACGTTAAAACGAGGCCTTGTGCCCAGTCCATACAAGTGGGGTATGAGACAAATACCCACTCCTTTTTCTATTTTCTCACGTGAACAATAAAATAAAACAAAAATCTTTGTACAGAACATATGCACTATTAATACAGTATCTATATACAGATCAAATATTTATGAATCTAAATAATATAATTATAAAATTATGATTTAGTAGCAGAATAATTTTGTTAAAAAAAAGGAAGGGTATTTAATTTGACCAATTAAGGAAATTATTGATAATTTCTCAAATTAGTATGAACTTAAACATTTATAAAAAATCCTAACCCAATTTTGAGTGAAAACCATTTTTTAAATTTAGTAATTAACTGATAAACCTACTGAGGTGTAAATCAAGGCAATGCCTAGTAATGGTCTGGCAACCATACAAATGCATTTGGAAGTAAGCATGTTGAGCTTCGGCTTGTGGGTGGGCCCACGTTAAAAAGAGGCCTTGTGCCCAGCCCATACAAGTGGGGTATAAGGCAAATACCTGTTGAACTTGCTTGCTATGATGTTGCAGTCCAGCACCTTAGCCCCTAAGCTACAGGAACTCCCTTCTATAACAAATAACCAATATAAAAAATGGTCAAAAGTTTTATACCCCCCCCCTTTAGTGTCAGATATCTTTCTCTGCAAACCAAAGTTTAGTGGAGATTGAACTTGCAACCTCCTGATCGTGAGTGCCTCATAGGCAGACTACTATCACCCCTGTTGAATATGCAAATTCCACACGGGTTGGGCAGCGTGTGATTAGCCCGGATGTACGGTGGGGGTTTTGATCTTCTGAAAGTGAAGTGAGACATACGTTTGAGCGAGGTACTGCGAGTGTTGCCGTTATTCTGTCTGTGTACCAATGGTTTTGTGTGGTGGTGTGAATCGTAGCAGCTTCATATTTTTTTTTTTTTTAAACTGGACAGTTAGAAGTTGTATTTGAGATTGTAGGTGAATTTGTCAAAAGGTGTATCAAGGGAATATAAAAATTTGCATGCGGTCCGCAAACCTGTATTATAGACACTGAATTAAAAAAAAAATAAATGAATAGATAAATAAAATTGAACTTACCATCTACCTGTTCCTGAGTGTAACCTTGATTAAAACCCTGGTCCCAATCAAACATCATTCTATTGTTATCCATATTCTCCTCCTCCATTTCTTCCCCTGGGCCCTTGCTGCTGATAGAGGGGGCCTAGTGGCGGAAAAAAAGAAAGAAAAGTAAAGTCAGTTACATTAAGTCAATGCACATTTCAAATCTAATAGAGCATTTTACTTCTAAGAGAAAAATCCAACTTTATAAAGAGGTTGTGGAGGGGAGAGGACCCCCCCCCCAAAAAAAACAACAACAACAAAAAATGTTTAGTGCTATCTACAAATATTCTATGCACTGTTGATTATCATGCCTGAGGCAATGTTTACCAGTTGTTAAAGACAATCTATCCATACAAAAAGCAATATCTGCAATATATATATATATATATATATATATATATATATATATATATATATATATATTTTAAATTAATAAAAACAATAATATTGAATAGTTTAAGAAGTCCCTGAGCACAATATCAACATTTGAGAGTTCATGGAGCATTAGGATGATTGTCTTTAATTATAATCTTTCACCGAGATCCTGCATGTACATAGAAAAAAAAACTCTGAACTTGGCAGGTTCATATATTCTAAAGTAGACTTGAACCCCTCACAAAATTATTTGGTGAACTTAGGCAGGCATAGTAGATGTTAGGAAAAAAAATATTATGAAAATTAAAGAGGACATATTTTCTATAGACTGACCGTAAACTACATGGGTGAAAAGCATTTGGGTGAGCAAAATAAAATTTTATATCGGGTATAGGGTTAGAATAGTTGGATATTTGGATTCTACAATCCTTATTTGCCCTACATACCAAATTTCAGAAATATTGAATGCATGGAAGTATTTAAAATTTTTTTTTAAAAACACAGATTTTGCGACACTGCACGGCCTTAATTTTGAAGCAAAATAGGAAAATTATAACCCCCCCCCTTCTAAAATCGGAACGGTAAAGTTTAACACAAAATAATTTGGCACACTTTCCTAACTCATGAAAGGGAACATTTGTGCCAAATTTCAAGTAATTCGGTGTCGGTGGGTGCAGATTTCACCTTTTTGCTGGTGTTTTGACATGGAATGACCCAACTGACAACCATTAAGTAGTACTAATAGACATTTTTATATTTGAGACAACTATCAACATTACCAAGGCATGCTGACAGTACAGATTCCCTTGTCTTTCACTTGGTCATCATTCTAGGCAACTCCTCTAGAGAGCACCAGTTGTCCATACATGACTTTCCAATGCATTTTCATAGTAAACTGACTTTCCAATGCATTTTCATAGTAAACTGACTTTCCAATGCATTTTCATAGTAAACTGACTTTCCAATGCATTTTCATAGTAAACGCATTCAAGTTTTTGCTGGTCAGTCAATACTGGTTTGTCTATGTAAAAGTCCATCAAATCAGTGTATACAGCTTGTCCTTGTAAGATGAGAGGTAAGTGGCTGTACAACTGCTATTTTGAAGGGTGCTGCTTCTAGGATCTAGTCACCTTGGGTAGATACCATTTAGCCTTTTCTCTAGGCATTTCATTAAAGCCTAAGTAGTGCAACCATACAATAGTACTAACATGGCTTTTTTAAAAATTTTTTATTTTATCAGAGTGAAAGATCAGATTTCCATATAGTTGTTCAATCTGTCAATGCCTTACCCATGTGTATATTGACATCACTTTCAGTAGATAAGATATTGTTACCAAGGTATTTCAAAGGCTTGCCATAGGAAGATGAATTTTCTTTCAATCTAAAGTTTGTAATTCTATTATTTTCATAGAAGCAATATTTTTCTTTGTTTTCTTTTGTTTAATGGCATATCAACCTTTGTAGGTTATTCAATTCCAAAACCATTCTTGTAGAAGAACAGTAGTAGTACTATGTTACCCATAGTTGGGGGAATGCAGAAGTTCATATTGTTTCCCAAGGTAAGTGAATGTAATAGTGTGATGGGAGTTTGAATTCGCTTACTACAGTGGCGGAGTTTCATAAATATTATATTCTAAATTGCTAGCTAACACCCCCCTCTTGACCAGGCTAACTAATAGATAAATACTGAGGCTTGGAGTTCTAAGGCACTTCAAGCAGGATTTTTGATAGTAGTAAATGGCACATGGACTTATACTAAGTCGTAACTTAGATAATTCAACAGCGCTAGTATAACCATGTGTACATGAAAGAGCGTATTTCACATATGTGTGTGTACAAACACAGCAAACATTAGAACCATCACATATATCCCTAAATGGGTTTGAAGGGCCCCTTAGCCTTGTTCGGCAATCCATCGAAGTCAAGGAAAAGTCCGACGCAAAACCTCTGCTGCCTTTCAAGGAAAAGCTAGGGGAGTAAACCCTGAAAACAAATCAGGAACCGGAATCCCTAAGATGATGTGATGCTGAAATTCAGTGCTACCCATCAACTCCTGCAACACTACGATTGCCAAACTGCATTGGTTCCTTACATTTCCTTTGGTGTGGAGAGGGAGGGATTTGCTGCATGGGCAACAGCTCAGCCACCATATAAACCCACCCAGGCTATGTAGTTTAAAAAAACTTTGACACTACTGCATTGTCTCTTGTAGACGGAAGGTCGCCAACCAACCAAACCAACTATATTTTAAATTCATATTTACCAAACCGGCCATGTGAATGCAATTGGCGAGGGCCAGTATCAAACTAGGAACCTTGTGATTCCTAACCGGACGCTCTACCGACTGAGCTAAACAGTCCCTGTGAATGGAGTTTGAATTCACTTACTACAGGGGCGTAGTTTCATAAAAGTTATATTTTAAATTTATATTTACCAATATTTTCTGAAACTATTGTGCGTTATTTACAAACAGGAACGACATCCTTTGTAGACAAAGAAATTTGCCAAGCTTCTCATATGGAGACATTTCTTCAAAGGTTTCATTCACACCAATGGATATTGTGTGGGCAGCATTATTATTATTGTTATTATTATAAAGTTACATACAATTTTCTGAACTCCACCCCCCTAGAATAAAACCCGCAACTCAAAAGGCTAATGATTGTACGACAAAAGTAAAAAGGGTAAGAGGGCATAGACTGACCTGTGTGGTGGCGCCTGAATGAATACCAGAATCAGTCAGGTACTGGTTCTGTTGCCACATCATGGTCTGCTGCTGTTTATTTTCCATAGGCATGTTGGACAAGTCCATGTAGCTATTGCCACTACCACTATGGCTCACTGCAGAGAGAAGAAAAGATAAAAGGCAAAACATTAAATAAAGCATTTATATATATATATATATACATACAATTTGAACTTTATAAAATACCAGATATGAGCTAATTTGCTGGTGTTATGGATGGAAATGCAGAATGATCAAGTTACTATAATTATCTGTGTATAACATGCACTCATGTGTAACATGCACCCCTAATCTTTTAACTATGGGATTATGGGGGGAAAATAAATAAATAAAATAAAATAAAATAAAAAAACAAAGCATGTATAAAATGCACTGCCTTCAGAATTTGTAGCAGCTAAATTTAATCTAAATGTATAATAGGCACCCCAAACTTTAGACTACAAAATTCAGAAGGGGGTGGGAAAAAAAAGTATAAAAGTGATGACGATAGCTTCTTACTTTAGTGCCTCCATGGATGCACAAATTTGATTTGAATGAATCCTCAGCAAAATTTGATGGGTCTCAACTAAAGTTTCTTAATAAATTGTAGAGTTTTTTTTTTTTTGTTTTTTAAATCTATGAACAACTAAAGCCATCTAACTACCTTGTACTCCATAGCATGTAATTCATTTCCAAGAAAATATTGAAATGTATTTGTTAGGTAGAAATGGTGGATTGTGGAGGTAAACCCCCCCCCCCCAAAAAAAACAAAGACACTGGGATGCACGGATACAATTTTACTGCGTCCTTTTAGATTTTTATGCATCAGTGGACACAGGACACATACCTATCAGCATCTCTGGTATAATATGCACTGACTTCAGAGATTTTGTAATGGCTAAATTTAACATTTGTTCAACTTTTTATTGGTTTGGTTATTTTGTTTAATGGCATAACAACCTTTGGGTCATTTAATTTCAAATCTTTTATAAGAATCACCCTGTAAAAACATTAAGTTGGGGAGATGGCGGATTGGTACACACTGACTAAAAATATGAATTTATATAGTTCAAAACACAAAATTTACACAGTATTTAGAGCGAATGCGCAGACATGTTTACATAAAAAATACAAAAGCTTGCACATTAGGAGAAACAAATTTATAAACAAAGATTCCAGAGGATATTTTTCTAACGGCATAAAAAAACACTAATTTGGAGAATATATATATATATATATATATATATATATATATATATATATATATAATAAAATAAAAAAAAAAAAAAAAAAAAAGGTTTTTAAACATCAAATAGCTACGGGAGGGTCCACCAGAGTAAAATAGGATTAAAAAGGTTGAGAACCATTGCCATAGATGGAACCTTAACAGATACTACCATTCTAGACCAGAGTGGACCTTGGGAACCAGCATATAAGAATCTCCCCCCACCCCCCAAATTTTAAGAATTATTTGTTAATGATAGTAAGATAGAGAGCAATTCAGAGAATATGATAAAGCTTTGGTTATTGCTTTTAGAGATGATATGGAGTGCTAGGTCTATTGCATGGGCGTCGTTGTAAAGATGGAGTTTTCCTTTGGAAGAACTCCCTTTACAATTTTCTTATTTAAAGTGTTTGTGTATGATGTTTTATCATCATCCTTGGAGCCATCTGTAAAGATGTAGAAGTGGTTGGGATGGTGTTCCAGGATATTGTGGGATTTATCTTAATAAGTGCTGGGATGGGTTTTGGGGAACACTTTTAGTTGAGGAGCACTTTAGTTTTTTTTAATAATCCAAGGAGGCGTTTTAGGTAGGATGGTCTCAATGATTTTTCTTACGATTTACAAAGTTGGGCTAAACTTGCAAATCGGTCGGAAAATTAAAACATATTACAGAACCCAAATTATTTATTTTCCCATTAAACTAACCCTAAACCCAACCCTAACTCCCTAGTTAAAATTAACAGTTTTATTACAAAATTGTGGGTATTTTCTGGGTCACCCTGTATACATAGGGACCCAGAAAAAACAGAACCAAAAATATTTATTTTCCCATTAAACTAACCCTAAACACCAACCCTAACCCCCCTAGTTAAAATGACCAGTTTTCTTACAAAATTTGTGGGTTCTGTTTTTTTCTGGGTCACCCTAATTTCCCGACCGATTTGCAAGTTTAGCCCAAGTTGACCAATTTTAACAGCATGTCAACTTGCCTAGGGTTATTTTATGCTAAAATAAGAAATTGTGTGCATTATACATTTATATCAATATATTTCATGTAATTGTCTAAGAGTTTTTTTGCACACAGTTATATGATATCAAGTATTCTATCTATTACTAATACACAATTATATGCCCTCAAGTAATTATTTCCATTTAATAATAATCATTTGTTTACACAGTTATATACTTTCAAGTAAGTAATAATAACCTTTAGTAAACAATTATAGTTTCAAGTAACTATTCTTAATACAAATAATTTAGTTATATGGCATTAAATTTAGATTTTTCAGACAACAGACTCATTTTTATTGTTATATACACAGATGTGATAGGTATGAATCCCTGACGCTCAAAATAACTCAGTAAAATAATATCCATGTGCCCCAGTGATTTTCGTTTTTCTTCCCTCACCATTTCAAACTGTAAATACATTTCAATAGTCTCTTAGAAATGAATTAAAACAGGATAGGTTACAAGCTAGTATTTAGACAACTTTAGTTGGGACCAATAAATTTTCCCACGGTCTCATTCAAAGCAAATATGGGCTTCTCAGGACGCACTAAATAAAAAAGCTATCAGCATCACTGTATACACACATTTTGACCAATGTATCATACAATGGTACTAACATGGCTACAGCTAGGAAGAATTCTCATATATATATATATATATATATATATATAATAATAAAAAAAAAAAAAAAAAAAAAAAGAAAAAGAAAAGAAAAAGAGAGAGAGAGAGAGAGGATTTCCATATTGTTGTTCAATCTGTCAATATCTTACCTATGTGTATATTGACATCACTTTCAGTAGATAAGATATTGCTACCAAGGTATTTCAAAGGCTTGCCATATGTACATGAATTTTCTGGCCTTCATGAGGTGTTTTGTGTTGAACTCTGTCCGGTGGACCCTCCCATAGCCATTTGATGTTTAAAAAGACCATTTTTATAGTTAAATATATTTTGCTTGCCTGGGTCCCCCAAAAATGTTATATGGACCCTGGTTGAGAACCACTGATCTAATCCATTGGTATAGATTTTTTCTCATTCCATTCACCCTGAGTAGATGCTATGTTAAGCATTCTGTTATTTTCGCCTATAGTCAGGATTGAACCAGCAACCTCCAGATCGTCACTTAGAATTGTATCAACTCAAATGCCCACATCTGTTATCCCAAGTGTCCTACTGGATAATTCAGAATTAATTTTTGGAATTTATAGATTCAAAAACTCTGAATTATCCTAATGTTTTGTTGTTTTTTTAAACCTAGAATTTACACACACACACACACACACACATATATATGAGGAAGAATGAATAAAGAAAAGAAAGAATAGAATGGATAATAAAAAGAATTTAATCAATATCACTTACACATGTGTTTCGGTCAGTTCATTTGTGTGAAACGAAACATGTGTAAGTGATATTGATTAAATTCTTTTATTATCCATTCTATTCTTTCTTTTCTTTATTCATTCTTCCTCATATTGTCGGATTCATTTCCAATTTCCATTTTTACACACACACACACATATATATATATACCCCCCCAAAAAACCCAAAAACATTAGGATAATCAGAGTGAATTTTTTTTGGAATCAAGACACGTTTTGTTAAACTCTGATGATTCTTGACGGATGAGTTTTTGTTTGATCCTTTCTGTCTGGCCATCTTTTTAATGTCAGGGTGGAACTGGTGTAGCAATCCAAAGGTTTCTTCACGAGCACTTTCAGCATGTCTTTGTGCCATTTTCAGGTGCAAAACTGATGGAATGTTTCCATTGTCTCACTTTTAAAACGAGCAGTAGCAGTAGGAATTAGTAGTAGGGGGGGGGGTTCACAAGTTTGTAAGAATGTAAGGGGAATAATTATATATATATATAATATATATATATATATATATACCTTACTCACAATTTAAAACTTGTACATAAAGATACAGATTAATTGATATGTGCCAATTTCAACAAATTGTACTTTGCGTTTTCTTCACCCCAAATCTTCTCGGATTTTGTGGGTCAAGCAATGGTCAAGGGGTCCTATTAACAATTATAATGGTTGAAGTATCCGGTCACACTCATTTTGTAGACAATCTCGACAGATTGTCTAATAGGCCAAAGAGGATAAATAAAATCCACAGGAGGAAGAGGAGGAGGTCATCTAATGACTTTAATAGTATCAGGCCATCTTAATGACCACAGTATCAACCAAGAACACTTGACCCATCACATGGTCAGTTTTTTTTTTTGCAGATGAGTAAGTAGGTGAATAGAAAATTAGATAGAAATTAAAGAGGCTTAAGAAAGTGAAGCTTAAGAAAGTAGCACTTAAAAGACACAAGACAGACAAGATGTACACACGCACAAACATTGTGCTGACAGTACAAATTCTTATAACTCTTGCCACCCATCCCAGGTCTTCCATACAGCATCAAGAATATGCATAGAGCTGATTGATGTAGGTTTTTGCTGGTCAGCCTACATGGGTGTGACCACAGAAGAATGTTACTTATATTTTTGCCCCTGCTTCTCCAGTAGGTTTTGTTTGTCTTAGGCCACCCTGTTGACTTTAGTTTCCAAACACATACTATCACTTCAGGTCAGATTGGACCTAGGAGTAATGGTGATGAAGGTGGGACTCAACACTCCAAAGATCTCCAGAACTGGAGCCTTGGCATCCGATTCAGTTTAGTGTCATATCCAGACACACTAATCTTTTGAATTAGTGTCAATGGCTCTTTATTTAGTTAATAGTAAAGTGCAGTTAAAAAAAAGATTATTAATGAAAGATCAGATTATCTGTTGCTTTCTGACCATGTAATATCCGTGAGCTCTACTTACAATCAAAATGTCACTCCCTAATTCTCTGCTTAGGATCAGTGTAGTATCTGCATGCTTTGTCTAACTACAGGGATTCTTAAAGTGGTCTACATAAACCCTTGGGGTCTATACAACAACTCAGGGGTCTGTAAGTATTCAGATTATCTATGAAACTACTAAGCCTTCTTAGTAATTAGAAGAAATTAATTCCTCAAGAATCCTGGAAAAAATGCTCATATTGATATATTTTCAAAAGTTTAAGCCAGGCTTTCTCAAACTGGTCTACATAAACTCTTTAAGATCTATACAACTTAGGGGGTCTGTAATTATTCAGGGGTCTATAAGTGGTCTGTGGAAACTACTAAGCCTTCTTAGTAATTAGAAGAAATTAATTCCACAAGAATCCTGGAGAAAATGTTCATATTGATATATTTTCAAAAGTTTAAGCCAGGCTTTTTTAAAGTGGTCTACATAAACTCTCTAAGGTTTATACAACAACTTAAGGGGTCTGTTACTATTCAGGGGTCTACGGAAACTACTAAGCCTTTTTAGCAATTAGAAGAAATTAATGCCACAAGAATCTTGGAGAAAATGCTCATATTGATATATTTTCAAAAGTTTAAGCCCAATATTCATGAACTTATCAAAAGTCATTAGCTTCACCCATCACATTAGGAATTGTGCTTCCTTGGTAAATTATTAAAACAGTTTTACATAAACATTTGTGCAGAATTCATTAATTAATAATTAAGATGCTCTCTGATTTTGAGTTTGCAAAAATTTTATATAATTTTTTCCTAAAAAGTTAAGTAAAAGCAAAAAGTAAGTTTTAGTCTATATCAGGGTTTCTCAAACTGGTCTGCATAACCCACTGGGGTCTATACAACAATTAGGGGTCTGTAAGTAATCAGGGGTCGACATGGGGTCTATGAAAACTACTAAGCCTTCTTAGTAATTAGAAGATATTAATTCCACAATAATCCTAAAGAACATACTCATATTGATAAATTTTCATGAGCCCAATATTCATGAACTTATCAGTTTCACCCATCACATTAGGAATTGTGTTTCTTTGGTAAGTTATTTAATATTAAATATTTGCAACTCTTTACTGTTTATTTTACAATTAACAGTTTTACATAAACATTTGTGCAGAATTCATTAATCACATAATTGGTTGTAACAAAACAACTGCAAGGTGGATTGGGGTATATAAAGAGGGAGAAGGGGCATGATAGGTCAATCAAATTTTTGTAGGGGTCTACGGACTTAAAATAGGGGCCGGTTTAGCTCAGTCGGTAGAGCGTTCGGTTAGAAACCACAAGATTCCTAGTTCGATATCGGTCCCCGCCAACTCAGCGTATGAGTAGCACAGGGATCTGTGCGGTAAAGTAAGGAGCTGATGGTAGGTGTGGCGCCCCACCTCGGATGCAAAAACAATCTCCTTGGTCTAGCGCTATTGCAACGGGGATAGACTCCCTCGCTGCATGGCTGATACCGACATTAGGCCCGACGACTTTACTTACTTTTTTTTTTTTTTTACGGACTTAAAAGTTTGAGAACCCCTGGTCTAACTCATCCAACAACCTAACTAAGAATGTTTAGTTTAGTCGTTTAATGCCATATCAACTCCTTATGGGTTATCTAATGCTGAAACTGGATTCATTTATAAATATTTGATTGTTATAACTTTATATTTTCAATGTTTATATACAGTTTAGTGTATTCTACCTTGGAAATACTAAGTGGATTGGAAAGAAAAGCCGCATAAATGGTCACCTACATCTTTATTTGAATAGAATGAGTTCTGAGGTGAATAGATAGTGAACTTTGAAATATCCCATCATACACGTAAAAAAACACCAAGAAAATTTGGTAGGCAAAGAGTTAAGTATTGAAGATGAGGACAATCCAAATAATGTAATATATTGTCTGATCAGTGCACCCAAGGACCGGGCTGAATAGGAAGTGCATGGGGGCCAGGTGCAGCCTGGAAACGAAAATAGGATGTGGCCCCGACCTGACCTTTTGCACCTGGAAATGCAGGTGGATGTTTGTCATGATTTCGGTGCAGAAATCTGTAGGCGTAGCCCATAAGCCAATGAAAACAGCCTGCGTGGGCGAAGAGGTGTGTCTACAGAAAAAACTGCGTAGGTGTCACGAACAAGGAGGCGTGATACCGGTGGTCAGACTACAATAAAAGAAGCCCGTAGAGATCGATTAGACAGACAATGATCAGGTTCGAGATCAATTGAAAAGAACTCCCGAAGGCTCCACATTGCGTAACCCTGCCCACGACTCTCAGCTGTACACAACCGGGGAAAATAAACATTTCTTGTTTTTCTAAATACAAGTGTTTGTGTTTTTTGATGGGTCCAGTTTGTAACAATAATACTAATTATCAAGCCTCATCTCAAAATTTTTTTTTTTACTATTATAGACATTTGAAAGTAGTCTTTATTACAAAGGTAGTTTAACTCTTAACATCCTGTTGGGAATTTTCTAAGTTCAGAGCCCCATTCCTATAAGAATTTATTAAAAATGGCCTTTTCATTTAAAGTTACCTGTTATTGCCCTTAAATCAAAGACTTCTAAATATGTTTAATACTACATTTTAAAAAAAGGCTATCATTTGGGGTGGATTAGGAAAATAAATGACTTCCAGCCGGGTGGAACGAGGCGGTATAGGATTTTAAGAGTTAACTCAAAAACATTTTTATTATTAGAAGTTTGAACACCAATTTCACTTTTGAAAAATGTTCTGTTTTCAGATCAGCTACTTAAACTGAACTGGAGATGAGATCAAATTAACTCTTTCCCTACTTTAAGCCGCTCACAGCAATTCTCTCACCACTGTGATCCTACCATAAATTGCTGGCAGTAGCTCTCACATGTTTCACTTGTTCACACTGAAAAATCACTAAGTGAACACAGAATGAACTTTGAAATATCCCATCATACTGGTAAAAAAGTACCAGGGAAATTTGGTAGACAACGGGATAAAGTTCAGGTAGTGTAACCGCATAATAGTACTGACATAGCTACAGCTCTGAAGAATTCCAATTTCATTGGAGATGATCTCATTGCCATATGATCAATAACTGTCCATGCCTTTCCTATGCATACATTGACATCACTTCCCATATTATTTATATTACTTTATGGTTGTAGAATGTAAAAACCCAGGTATAAGAAAAAGGAAATAATTGTCTATCTGTTTAAATAAATTGCGAAGATACATTTTTGTACCATATGAGTAAGAAAGAAAAAGAAAGAAAGTTAACACCCTTATGGAAGTACGTTTATGATATAATTGTAAATAGTTTCCAGATTTTCCCCACCCCTGTCAACACATTCTTAGAATCACCTGCAGGTGATTAAAAGTTAATATTTCTATGGGAGTATCTTTATTAAATCTTCTGTCTGTTATCATCCTGCAACTGTTACATAATTGTTAGTCACCTAACATTTATTTACAGTAGTGTAGAAACCAAAATGGCTGTTATAAGTTGCAGCCGACAGCCTTGAAGGATTGAGTGACAAGGTTTGACCTCACCGTGAGAATCGGTGGAGAAGACCCTCTTCCAGTTTAGATTAGAAAGGGTTTTTAGTATCAGCCAAACCACGACGGTGGTAAGTCATTTTAAGCGCACGGCCGACTCAATTTGCGCAGGTAGTCTGGTGGGGATTTTGGAATAAAATATGATCTAAAGCAAATCAAAGTCTTGTGTTATTATCTAAAAACTACCAATGACACAGAGCTTGTGATAAAGAGAAATCCCCAATGGAAGACCAGACACAAAGTCCAGACGCTAGAAGAACGTAAGATACAAAAGATGAGCAGAAGGATAATAGAAGTAAAGAGAGTATACAACACAACCTCTGCTTAAATATGAGATCGTCCAAGATGCAATGCAAAAAAAGCAAATCCATATTATCTTATGTTGCTTAATCGTTGAGTTCTTATTTGTCCCATTTTATTTCACCTAATTTTAAAAATGAAACATTACAAATGATTAAATGTCCAACATAAAATTAAAAATGAATTGGAGAGAGAGAGAGAAGAGAGAGAGAGAGAGAGAGAGAGAGAGAGAAAAGAGAAAAAAAAAAAGTTAACACCCTTATGGGAGTACTTTTATGATATAATTTTAAATAGTTTCCAGATTTTCACCATCCTTGTCAACAAATTCTTAGACTTTCCTGCAGGTGATTAAAAGTTAATAAAGGTACTCCCATAGAAACATTAACAAAACAGACTGATATTACAGAGACCACATGGGGAAAATTCCAATATTGTGTTGACAGGAATGAGGAAAAAGGTGGAGACTTTAAAATATTAAAAAAAAAAACAAAAAAACTTCCATATGTACCATGAAATTAACCAGCAAAAATGAAATAAAAACTATTAAAAAAAAAATATTAATATACATATTAATATTGGTGTTCCTAAATCTTCCGTCTGTTATCACCCTGCAACAACCTCTGGTTAAAAATAAGACCGTCCAAGATGCAATGCAAAAATGTAAATCCATATTATCTGGTGTTGCTTAATCATAGATTTCTTATTTGTCCCATTTTATTCCACCCAATTCTAAAAATTGAAAGTCGGTAGAGCATTCGGCTAGAAACCACAAAGTTCCTAGTTCAATACTGGCCCTCGGCAATTCAGCATATGAGTAGCACAGGGATCTGTACGGTAAAGTAAGGAGCTGATGGTAGGTGTGGCGCTCCACCGCGGACGCAAAGACAATCTCCTTGGTCTAGCGGTAGTGAAAAGGGGATAGACCCCCTCGCCGATTGGCTGATACCGATACGACGACTTTACTTTTATTTGTAATATTGCAAATAATCGTTTCTGGTTTAAATAGCTCCTCTTGATTTTTTTGGTTTCGTTTTGTGGAAATTTTTAAATGGGTCCTGCTAGTAATAATCAATCCATTTAGTCCAATAAGCTTTCAGTTCAAATATTGTTGGAAACGTTTCCTTTATTTTTAAAGAAATCTACATTGCTTACTCAAATGCAGGTGTTTGTGGTGTAATTGTTATCAAAGAAAATAGAGACGGCAACCAGAGTTCAAATCCTGGACAAGGCTGTTTGCATTTAACAGTGATAATATCCTTGGGAAAGGTATGAAACCAACTATTCTCCCTCCAGTTATGGATAAATAATAAGGAACTGGGCTCTTTAAACTTGATATGGCAACCAGTCTAGAAGGAAAACTGAATTCAAACAGGTTAAACTGCTTAACTCTTAAAGTCCTATACCACCTCAGTCCACCCGACCGGAAGTACATTCATTTTCCTAATCCACCCCAAATAATAGCCTTTGTTTAAATGTAATATTAAACATATTTAGAAGTCTTTGATTTAAGGGAAATAACAGGTAACTTTAAATAAAAATGCTATTTTTAGCCAATTTTTTTTATATATCCTTATAGGAATGCTCTGGACTTTTCAAATTCTCAACAGGATGTTAAGAGTTAACTGACCTTGTGTCACATTCTACTCATACAAAGGGGGTTAGTTAATTTGTCTATCTTTAAAATGTATATCCTATTGTAAAACTCTTAAATTCAAATCATTTTAAATTCTTAACACAAAAGTGATAATGATCAGACCAACCCATTCTAGATAATATGCATAACACAGAAGGATTCCATTTATTGAACTGTTCTTCTAGCCTTATTTGATTTAGTAAAATATAAATCTGATACACTCCATTAAGGAAACACCAGATGACAGACCAATTTTTGTGTCTTATTTTTCCTTAAGCTTTCTTATTAAATAGTTGCAGTCCTCCTTACAAGCCGGAGGGAGGAAAAAAAAAAAAAAAAAAAAAAAAAAAAAAATGAAAGTTCAGCCGGCATTTTGAAGGCCAAAGTACTTAGACGTTGACACGTTATTTTAGGTGGATGACGGTAACACTGAGAAAATGATGAATCTTAACCAGTAATAGAGACTGAGAGCAGATGTCTAATTGTATGTAATAGAGATGTGTCTGCTTACCCCAGCACCCTCAACCCTTGCGCCACATCGAGTTTCAAAATAGATTTTAACACAGAAATGGTCCAAAAAGAGTTTGCAGCAAGACAGCAATACCCACCATGAAAATGCCAAGTTTACTTAACTCAATTTTGGTTTGTAAAGGCAAGAAAAATCAACACCAAAATCATTTTGGTAAGGTTTGTACCAGAGAGAATGAAAGAGAAAGAGAGAGAAGTAAGCACAATCTAATAACTTATGATTAGGAAGTTGAGAGAAAGAGAGTAACCACCATATAACTGAATATCATTGGAGGAGGTTAGAGAGGAGGGATGGGAGAGTGAGAGGGTAAGATGAAAAGAGAGGCGAGAAAGGGATAACCACCATATAATAACTGAAAATCAGAGGATATATATATAGAGAGAGAGAGACAGAGGGAGATAGAGATGTAGAGAGAGGGATAGAGAGGAGAGACAGGGATAGAGATGTAGAGAGACAGGGATAGAGATGTAGAGAGACAGGGATAGAGATGTAGAGAGACAGGGATAGAGATGTAGAGATGTAGAGAGAAGGGGGAGGGAGGGATAGAGACGTAGAGAGACAGGGGAAGGGAGGGATAGAGACGTAGAGAGACAGGGGAGGGAGGGATAGAGACGTAGAGAGACAGGGGAGGGAGGGATAGAGACGTAGAGAGGGAGGGAGGGATAGAGACGTAGAGAGACACGGGAGGGAGGGATGTAGAGAGACACGGGGAGGGAGGGATAGAGACGTAGAGAGACAGAGATAGAGACGTAGAGAGACAGAGACAGGGAGGGATAGAGAGAGAGAGATAGAGACAGAGAGGGAGGGAGGGATAGAGATGTAGAGAGACAGGGAGGGATAGAGATGTAGAGAGACACGGGGGGATGGGATAGAGATAACCACCATATAATGAGAGAGAGAGAGAAAATGACAAAAAATAAAAAGCCCTATTTTAAATAAATCTTCTTACCCCAAAAACAGTTTTATTTCCTAGAGAAGAAAAGAACACGTCTTAATAAAAAGGCAGGTGATTTTATAATAGACACTTGGAGAAAGATGGTAACCATACAGTAGTACACGGCTTGTGTCATATTCTAGAAATAATTCCCAGCAAAGAAAATTCAAGTTTTAACTACAATCTAAATTTTGGAGGAAAAAGGTTGACTACTAATTTGTAAAATAATGAATTGATTTTAATGGCATGTCAACCCATCTCAGTTTATATCATACCTATGGGTACGAGAATCACACGCATCTTTACATTTTTTATATAGTCGTTTAAGAATTTTTTAAAATTATTTTTATTTTTGCACACGGTCCCATGAAATACAAATAATTTTTAGATCTATTTGACCAATTAATGGACCAGATCCCCTAAACTGGAGCATCACCATAAGCTGCAGCTTACCCAGAACACCCCGTTATGAGGTTGTGGGGTGGGTGTCTTACCCGTGAAGATAAGCACCACCAACAGTGTTAATTTATAAAATAAATGTTCTTGCTCAGAAAACCTTTTTTGAACAGAACATAATTGTTTATCTTTTGAAATATCTATTCCTTTTAATGTCTCTTGAATTTTAGCCATTTTTGTCAAATGGTATCTCAATGTAAGGCATTTTCCAATTAGATATATAGAAACGTCACTGTGGTGTAGATTATGTAAACATTGTTTTGTAAAATCTAATTCAAAGGGAGTGCTTTATTTTCATACCATTATACTGTGACACAATTGCTGATCAAATTACGTGGTCAGTTTTCTTATATATGACTAGAAGTGGCTAGCCGGCATTGGCCGAGTAGAGGAGGGATAAAAAAATTAGTCACACGCAGATCCATTGATTGTTTTGGTCTTTCATATCTGATTTATTTGTTTTAATTATGAACTCCACCAATGACTTTCCTTTCTCTTATTTTTAATATCTTCATGAATATAAATAAAAATCTTCCAGTGATGCTGATCTTTGAAGGAGTCCCCAGGAAAATTTATGGGTCCCAACTAAAATTTCTTGATACATTGTAGGGTTTTTATTTATGATCTGAAGAAACAACTAAAGCCATCTAACTCCTATCTTATAACCTATCCTGTGTAATTTGTTTCTAAGAAACTATGAAATGTATTTAAAGTTAGCTTGAAATGTTGAGGGGAAGAGAGAAAAAAAAAATAAAATCTATTTTACAATTTTCTATAAGTAGTTAGAAATTAGTGTAATAGTTATGTTTCTGTATGTGTTGGCCAGATTAGACATGTTCTAAGTTTATTCATATATAACTTGCCAATCATATTATAATATAATTATATATAACTTGATCAGTCCAATCTGGCAACACAGTCCCGAGATTACAAGACATTGTAAACTCAAATTCAAGTAGTTATGAATTCTTAAGAAATAGTGATAATGATCAGACCAACCCATTCAGGATAATGTGGCAACACAGGTGATTCCATATTTTATTTCTGAAACTTCTAAATATAAGCTTTGAGAAATTTTGATCTTTATCATTTCACTTTAAAAAAATTTTTTTTTTTAAATAATGAGAAAACATTTCCAATAAAATAGGACAAAATACACGAATTTCATATATTTTCTAAAATTACCAATTTATACCTGAAAAAGACAAAAAAATTCTCACCTGTCCTAGTGGTAGTGGTTCCCGTCATTTGGTAGGAACTCATCTTTCAGACGTGCCTCTGGTTCTGCAAGAAAAAAAAAAGGAAGATTGTTTTATTAAATATTCAACTTTCAAATCTTTAATGTAGTTCCTCCCCACTAGAGGAGAAAAAGAGAAAAGTAATTGAAGTAACAAAATTAATTTGGCAAAATTGAGCAAGAATAATAGAATATAGTTTTGACTGATTTTAATGGCATGTCAACTTGTCAAGGGGAAGAGTCTTACCCCACAACAGGGGGTGCAGTCAACTTACTCTAAGAGGTTTCTAAATAGGATTTGTATGAACAAGATAGATTAATGATTTTGTAAACATTTTTAAATATATATATCTTTCAAAACCCATAAAATTATTTTTCATTTCAATACTTTGCCAGTGGCATGTCAACTTGTTAAGGGTTATTTTAGTCCTAGAGAATTGCATTCATTGTACATTCTATATACTAGCACAAAATAAAAAATGCCCTCTGGGCAATGTAAAAATAGATTTTTGAAACCCTAAGTAAGTAAAATCATCAAATTCATTAAAGGACTCAAAAATAAAACAATTTGAAATGTAAACTTTAAATATGTATTAAAATAAAACAAAATATATATAGATATATAATACCAGTCATGTTTTTATTAAAACTTGTTTTAAAAAATAATGACTGTCTAATGTTGCATGTTCAAATTTTGAGTATTTATTCTATGTTATGATGATTTTGGCAATGTGACGTAAGCAGTGACATAATTTTTGTTACAGACAAAAACCGGAAGCGAATCTCCATTATTAATAGATATTTTAACTATTCCAAATAATTTACAAGCCTTCGAGTAATTATTCCTATCTAATACAAATAATCTTATAAAATACGCAGATGTTTGAAGGATTTTAATGGCATATCAACCTGTATCAGGTTATTCATCTTTTTCATATGAACAACCTCTTCCACTGAAGAAGTGTCAGCTACACCCATTTCTTCCCCCCACCCACACAAACTAAAATCCCCCATAGAAACTGCACGTGTACAAAGAGAATGTCAGGATTCCTTATAAAAATAATCAAAAATTTTGCCTCTGAATACCACAATGTGTTTGGCAAGCAAAGAGAGCAAACAATGAGGAAGTGCTGGAGAAAACCCAAGATTACAAGAGTTGCAGCCGCATTTTTTCCTAGACTGTTAATAGAGCGGCACCGTTCTCAAGTCACCCAAACAATGGAGGTCACAAAAAAAAAAGAAAAGTATTTTAATGTTTAAATTAAAGACATGTGTATGTAGGTCAATTCTGAAACTGTAACGAAAGTTGCAAATTAACAAAGAATTTACACACAAAATATTTTTCTTCAAAACATTGCCTTTGTTTGGGGAAATAGATTTCAATCTTTTAAAAATGTCATCACTGTTACAGCTTAATTATTAGGTAAAAAAAAAAGAAAAAAAGCAGCATATCAGGTGTCGGTTGTGATGGGGGGCATATTTTCAATTTGAATTCTAGTTACATTTTATTAAAAAAGGGCTGGTTTAGCTCAGTCGGTAGAGCATTCGGCTAGAAACCACAAGGTTCCAGTTCGATACCGGCCCTGGCCAACTCAGTGTATGAGTAGCACAAGGATCTGTGCAGTAAAGTAAAGAGCTGATGGTAGGTGTGGCGCTCCACCTCAGATGCTAAAACAATCTCCTTGGTCTAGTGCTATTGAAAAGGGGATAGACTCCCTTGCTGACTGGCTGATACCGACTTTAGGCCACCCCGTCGACTACTATATATATATATATATATATATATATGAGAAATAAACAAACAATCTGTTTTTGATATGGCTTTTTTAGCCAACAATTTTTGGGAGAATGTGTGCTTAATTGAAGTCGTACTGAATTTTTAAAAATTAATTTTTAATTAATGAATTAATTTTAAAAAATTAGGTACGACTTCAATTAAGCACATATTCCCCCCCCCCTCAAAAAAAAAATATATATTATATACACACACACACACCCACACGTCCTTTGCTTCAATTAAATAATAAATTCTTAATGTTAGTAATGTTTATTTATATGCGATTGTCAATAGAAGATTATATTTCTTTTTGTAATCTCAAACCAAAAATAACTTAACATTAAACCTATTTTATTTTGCTATTTTAATAGAAAAAACCGAACCTAAGTAATCCTAAGTTATCAACACTGGTATTTGATACCATTTTACTAGTTGTTGGCTTTTAAAATTCACTTATTTTAGGAATTATATTTAGTTTTTATTTTCTTATCCTTTTTTTTTTTTTTGCCGCTTGCAAACTCCCTTCAATTGAAAATAATTAAATTTTCTTTTTAGGCATTCAAGTTTTGAACACTAAAATTTAAGCCCCTTCATCTTTATTTACTTTAGAGACGGACATATTTAATGAGGTGTATAGATTAATACAATTTCTTTATGAGAAAACATATGGCAGTTACTTCAAGGAAAGAGGAGGAATCATATATATATATATATATAATATATATATATATATATATATATATATATAATTGCATATCAGGAAAGTGTGAATTCATGCATTACTGATAAACTATATTATGCTGTCATTGGTAATGGTTTTCTCTTTCTTCCTTGTAACTTTTATTTATTGTGTTTCCACTAAATAGGAAATAGGATAAAATTGAATTTATTCAGATGGTTTGACTTTTGACAAGACATCTCAGGAGATAATAGGAGCTAAAAATATGAGATTTCATTGGTGTTAAAATGAAAAAATGTTCAGGTCATTTATTAAGAGTGTCATATTGAGGCAGATAGCAATACGTGTAAAAAAAAAAAAAAAAAAAAAAAAAAAAAATTCAAATAATGGCAGCAGATATGAAGTTTGCAGAAGATATTGAATATCCCTCATCTAAAAAGAAGAGGGGGCAGGAGCAGGAGAGGGGCAAAGAGGAGCAGAGAGGGGCAAAGAGGAGCAGGAGAGGGGGCAAAGAGGAGCAGGAGAGGGGGCAAAGAGGAGCAGGAGAAGCAAAGAGGAGCAGAGAGGGGCAAAGAGGAGCAGGAGAGAGGGGCAAAGAGGAGCAGGAGAGGGCAAAGAGGAGCAGGAGAGGGGGCAAAGAGGAGCAGGAGAGGGGGCAAGAGGAGCAGGAGAGGGGCAAAGAGGAGCAGGAGAGGGGGCAAAGAGGAGCAGCAGGAGAGAGAAGTTTTTTTTCCTTTTTGTTTAACAGCATACCAACCCCTTATGACTATTGAATGCCGAAATTTGATTTGCTTGGAACTATTTATAGATTTGTTTTATTTACTTAATGGCTTGTCAACCTCTTATGGGTTATTTAATGCTGTAATTTGATTCATTTGAAAATTATAATCAATTATTTATCTTTCCAAATTTTCTTTAAATCAATCTTTTTTGCATATAATAATTTGTTTGCAGTTATATGGTATTAAGTATTCCTATCTAATACAAATAATTTACCCAGTTATATGGTCTCAAGTGTTCTTACTACAACTCAAGGTTGAGCACCTCACATGTGTAATGATTAGTAAGCTAGATTCGCAGACCATTGTTAGCGAGTTCAATTCTTATTGGGCACCCCATACTTCTGTCCTTGTGCCACATCTCAGCTTAGTAAATAACGACTACCTTTCAATGTCTGAACGGACATGAAAATAAGGGTGACAAAGGGTTGACTCCCCAGAGCTCCAGAGTCTCACCACTGGATGCAATTTAGTGTCATAACAGGACACCCCCTCTTTTTTTTGGGGGGGGGTACCTCCTCTGCAAATTCTAACCCAACAAACAGCGCAGAATAGCCAATAGGCCACCCACGCATCCATTAGAGTCAAACTTTTAATCATTTCCCTAATATAGTGTCATAAAATGTCATATTTTAAACAGTAGTTGGTGGGTGGGGGCGTGGGTAGAGGCTGAAACGAAATATTAAGGCTTAGGGGATTTGGGTTGCAATGGCAGTACCGAGATGGGGGGTGTAGAGAGAGAGAGAGAAATTGTTTAATACATATTTTCATAGTGATAGAGGAAATAGCTGAGAGAAATTATTACCATCTGTTCAATGTATTATTATTTATATTTGGAGCATTAAATGCACACTTCAACTGCAGGCAGCTCTGTCATGTTCTTAAAACAACATTAAGTATTTTAGAGGAAAAAAAAAAAAAAAAAAAAAAGTTAATTTTCCAGCCCTCCCCTCCCCCCACCTCATTATGTAAAAGTACTGGCATGCCCACCGACACCCCTCACCCTCATCCAAATCACTAATTTTCTGCTCGTATGCTAATAGAGTTGTACCCAAAACAAATATGACACTATGACACTCACAAAATCTACTAGATAAAAAAAAAACTAAAAAAAAAAAAAAAAAAAAAAATATTTATAGTATATAATATGAAGGGGGGGGGGTTTAAAAAAAAACAAAAAAAAAAAAAAAAAACAAAAAAAAAACACACCCGGTGTCAGCCCCTCCCACCAAGTAATTGCCAAATCTTCCACGTTGACAGCAGGAAATGCATCTGTCAGTAGAAATATGTACTTCTCAAAAGTCCATGATGAATCAATTACAGAGGACAGCGGCAAAAAAAGGAAACCCAGGAAAATTGGTCGAAAAATAATCGGCATGATATAAACTACTTATGTATGACCAACAACCAGGGTGTACTATACCTCCAGGCTGGCTCATGGCACCACTGTGAGACAGAACTGATTGCATATTGAAAATTAAGTCAACTATTTTGGAAAATTCTTAGAATAACAATACCTTAAGATGTGTTGAAAGTTAAATAAATATCTAATATTGTTGCTTGTTTGTTTTGTGGCATATCAACCACGGTGGGTCATCTAATGCCAGCAAAGTTTTGAAAGATTCGTAGCAATAGTTTACAATAATTTTTTTAAAAACTAATTTCTTTTTTGTAAACAAATTTTCTATCTAACTCATAGATGAGACCCTAACAGGCACTACCACGCCAGGTCATAGTGAACCTGGGAGCAATGGTAATGAAAAGGGCTCCCCAGTCCCCCAGAACTGACATACTCAGGACATGAAGACCCACAGCATTTGTATTTTGAAAAAAAAAACAAAAAAAAAAACAACTCAAATTTATTTTTCCGACATGCATAAGTAATGTAAATTCTCTAGGCATTGTTTATGCACACAAAGTTTAAATTCATCGCTTATTTCTCGTACAATTTTTAGAATATTTATATCGTTAAATTAACACAATCTTTCTAATTATTCAACTTTTATGTGTTTTTAACAATTGAATTATTTTTTACGTCCGTTTCAATTTTGAAACAGAAAAAAAAAAAACAAAAAAAAACTTGAAATTACTAGAGATGTAAACAAAACACGGCCCACACTGCCGGGTTTGTGTGAAAACATATGTAAATAGGTAATCTATTTCTTTTATGTAATAAAAATAATTGATTTTAGCATGGAGATAATCTAATACCAGAATCAGAAAGAACATAGAATTTTACATAAGAATGCAAAGTTTTATCAAAATTGCTTCAAAAATAAAGAAATGGTGAAGAAATTACTGAATTTCTTGTTCTGAAATGGTCCATGAATTGACTTTTTTTTAAAAAATCAAAATTAAATTCTCCTAACTTTTGAACCACTGGGGATATTTGCATAATTCAAACAGTTCTGAACTCCATTTACAAAGCTCTATATAACCAACGTGATTAAATAACAATAACCTCAAATAAAAAAAAAATCAACTGGGAATGCTAGTAAAATGTCCTGCTTTCATTTTAAAATAGTATGCCATGGTTACAACATAAACACTACATTTCTGTGATTTCTAAATATTTTGGAGACATTGCTGATTTAGCTCAGTCAGTAGAGCATTTCGCTCAGAACTACAAGGTTCTGGGTTCAATACCGGCCCTCACAAACTCAGTGAAAGGTGAACTTGTTGTCTATCACTTCTATAAATGGTCATGCTATAATGGTAACTTTCAAACCATACCGCTATTCAAATTTTCCTACAGTCAGCAGGCACCTTACGATTTATATAACACACAAACAATATTGTTAACAAAACAATATAGTAGAAACTTTAGTTGGGACCTATCAAATTTCTGGGGATTCGTTCAAATCAAATACATGAGTCTCAGGATGCACTAAATTAAAAAAGCTATCAGCATTACTGCCTTGTGTGGCATCTTGCTCATGTGGTTTGGTTTGTTTTACGGCATATCAACCTCAGTGGGTCATTTAATGCTGACAAAGTTTTGAAATTTTGTAAACTCATGTTTTTCTATCTAACCCATAGATGGGACCCTAACAGGTACTACCACTCAGGGTCAGAGTGGATCAGGAAGCAATTGTGATGAAGGGGTGCTCCACATTCCCCAAACTTCTAAAACTGGAACCTCACCATCAGTTAGAGTTTAATGTCATTCCCAGGACATGAAGACCCTCAGTCACCACCTTCTAGCACCCATATGATAAAAAGGGTTAGGGCTTGCCATAAGAACAATAGGGTTGGGAGAATCATATAGGTGCTAGGGCTTGACGTGACCAGCTGATTGATCGGAGGAGGCCTCTCTGGCCACCCGTCTAGCCCAAGCAAGGACCAAAGTGGAGTATTGCAAGTCATGGACTGCTCAACCACCTGGGTTCTATCCTTAAGCATCACGAGTAGTCGCCACCCATGGCCAACAGGTGGCCCCATTAGGGAGTCTTAGCCTACTGCAGAAGGTGCATTCTAACGCCTCAGCTGACATCTTTAAACAGTAAAAGATTTAGTAAAAGCAGTATTATGCGAGAAAGAGAGAGAGAAGATATAAAAGGGTTAATGTATAAAAAAAAAAAACTAGTTTTTTTTTTTTTGGGGGGGGGGGGTGTTTAGCCATTGGCCACGAGTTGGAATGAGTCACCGTGCGGCAGAGATGGCAGGCAGTGCCAGCTACTTGGAACTATTGTTAGTATCCACCCCAAGGAGGCTGGTAGTTCACATTGGTGTAAGAGGCAGAGGTCAGAGTGCAAGTTGAATGACACAAAGCAGAGAATTGGAGACAAGGGGGAAATGACACACCAATTATAACCTTTGGGGTGGGGTGGTGGTGCTTTTATTTAAGTGCTTCCACAAGATACAATTGCTTTCTAAAATATGTTAAGCCTAGTAATTGTCTTGACACTCAAATAAATAGGTGTCTTTAAAAGCGTGTCTTAGTGATTCGTGCCTCCACCCTCGGCAATAATAGAATTAACCCCTTTAATGTGACAATTCAATAGTGTTTATAGAATTTAGAAGGTGAAAAATAATCATTTTGGTATAGTTAAGAGAATTTTTAATTTGTAAATAGAAACAAAATAAGAGTAAAGAGAGAAGTAGAAATAAAAAGATATAGGCCTTTCAGTTTTATTGGGTAAAAATAGTTGGAGAAAAATCTTTTTTTTTTTTAACGCTTTAGACGATTACCATTTTGTATCTACCCAACTACAAGTAGGTAGGAGAAGTGGAGGGAGAGAGAAACAGAGAGAGAAAAAGATGGAGGAGAAGATAGAGATGACAGAGAGAGAAAAGTGGAGGGAAGATAGAGAGAGCAGAGAGAGAGAAAAAGTGGAGGGAAGATAGAGAACAGAGAGAGAAAAGTGAGGAAGGAGAGACAGAGAGAAAGTGGAGGGAAGATAGAGAGACAGAGAGAGAAAGTGGAGGGAAGATAGAGAGACAGAGAGAGAAAAGTGGAGGGAAGATAGAGAGGAGAAGAGAGAGAAAAGTGGAGGGAAGATAGAGAGAGACAGAGAGAGAAAAGTGGAGGAAGATAGAGAGACAGAGAGAGAAAAGTGAGGGAAGATAGAGAGAACAGAGAGAGAAAAAGTGGAGGAAGATAGAGAGAGAGAGAGAAAGTGAGGGAGATAGAGAGAGAGAGAGAAAAGTGGAGGGAAGATAGAGAGACAGAGAGAGACAGAGAGAGAAAAGTGGAGGGAAGATAGAGAGACAGAAGAGAAAAGTGAGGGAAGATAGAGAGACAGAGAGAGAAAAGTGGAGGGAAGATAGAGAGACAGAGAGAGAAAAGTGGAGGGAAGATAGAGAGACAGAGAGAGAAAAGTGGAGGGAAGATAGAGAGACAGAGAGAGAAAAGTGGAGGGAAGATAGAGAGACAGAGAGAGAAAAGTGGAGGAAGATAGAGAGACAGAGAGAGAAAAAAGATAGAGACAGAGAGAGAAAAGTGGAGGGAAGATAGAGACAGAGAGAGAAAAGTGGAGGGAAGATAGAGACAGAGAGAGAGAAAAGTGGAGGAAGATAGAGACAGAGAGAGAGAAAAGTGGAGGGAAGATAGAGACAGAGACAGAGAGAAAAGTGGAGGGAAGATAGACACAGAGAGAAAAGGAAGATAGACACAGAGACAGAGAGAAAAGTGGAGGGAAGATAGACACAGAGAGAGAAAGAAAAGTGGAGGGAAGATAGAGAGAAAGACACACAGAGACAGACAGACAGAGAAAAGTGGAGGGAAAAAGAAGAGAAGACAGACCAATGAAATGAATGAAAGGAACAAAAAGTCTGCCTTCTTTTTACCACTAACACTTTACAGCATTTCAAATAACCTTTTGAATTTCAATAAATAAATAACCTTTTGAATTTTGTTTTTCTGTAAACAATGAGAAGTGCGTATTTTGGGGAGGAGGGAATGATTAGTTAAATGAAAAATTAATCCACTAACTCACAATTGGTAATATTTCTATTTTCAGGAAACTGTTAGTGTAATCCAATAAGGAGCTAGCAAGGGTATTAAAAGAGAAATCATTTGAAAAATATTGTTTATCATTAAGTCATAAGTCAAATATTCTTTTCAGTACTTTCATTCAATCTAATTAGTTGTAATGTGTGTGTGTGGTGTATATATATATATATATATATATATAAAAATGGACTCTCCCGTCGATTTTCGACAAATGAGGGTTCATACACACAATGAACATCCACACAGGAATTTGTTTATAGTGGTGAAGGCTTGTGTTGGACCATCCACACTTTTTGGCACAGTCGATAGGAAAGAATTGGTGCATCAAAGGTTGCCACAAACCTCAATGACCGACCACAGGAATTTTGAATTCAGAGTTATCCCTCTCCTAGACTGGTTACCTACCCAAGGCTGAAGAGCCCAGTCTGCCCTACTATTTAACCCATAGCTGGAGGGAGAATATATGGATTCATACCTTTCCCAAGGGTATTAGCGCTATGTGATATGCCAACAGCTTCGAGAGAGAGAGAATAAATCTGACAATGTGATTAATAGAGGAAAAAAAATGTGGACACTTGTTTGAGTTGTTTTTTTGTCTACACCTTTTTCCTTAACCACATATATATTTTGTATATATTTAATTGCATGGAAACTAATCTGCAACTATATGGTAACAGATTAGTTTCCATACAAATATATACAAAAAACATTTATTAATATTGGTCTATCACAGATATTGAGCACTGACTTAACAATACTGTATATATTGGTTTTACTGGCCTATATATATATATATAACTAAAATTTTACAGGCATAATTGAAAACTATGCTTAGTAAAATAATTTTATTCTAAGCAATACTATTAGAAATATATAATTTTAATAATGTAAAAAAAAAAAAAAAAAAAAAAAATTCAAGTTCTACAAGAAACACTTAAACAATGCCAGAGGGTACATCCATGAAAATGTTATGTATACAAAGATGAGGACAACAGCCTGAAAAATCTAAATACAAATTAAAAACAGGATTTTAATTTTGTAGTTTATATAAAATAGTAGTATGAAATTATAAAATGGTTATTTGTTTTCTCCTCTGAGTCAAGAAAAAGCAAAATAATCTCTGCCCCCCACCCCAAACTCTGAAGAGGATAAGGGAGGGGGGAGTGAATTTAATTAAAAACTATGTTCACAGCAGAGAAAAGTTACTTTGTTTAGCAAGGAAAAAAAAAAAAAAAAAAAAAAAATTTTTTTTTTCTTTATAAAGAAAATTGTGAGAGTACCAAGATTTAAAAAAAAAAAAAAAAAAAAGTTTAAATATATTGACAAGACTAAAAGAAACGAGTATGTGTGTGGAGGGGGGGGAAGTAATTTTAAGCTAATCACTTACCGAAGAAGAGAAAAAAAGAAGAAAGAAAGCGTACACAACAAGATGAAGAGAGGAAATTGCAAGCAGAGAAGCAGTTAAAAAGATTACAGGGAGAAGAATCGGATGAAAATGTCTTGAAAGAAAGAGTCAACAATAAATACACTAAGAGAAGAGAAAAAACAACAAATTTTCATCTAATAAGGTTTGACGATGGTTCAACTAAGATTGAACAAAAAAAAAAAAATTTTAAAATAAAAATAGGGGGGGGGGACACACACAGAAAGACCAAAAGACAAAGGATGAGTTTATAGGTTTGATCTGAGCTTCTGTGAAGCCCCGTTTCAAATGCTCCGAGACCATATTACTAATTTCAAATCTGTACCATTTATGGACACTCAAGTAGTCGTGATGAAAATACAATTGAAATTAAGATGAAAGAAATACTGGTCAAAAATGAATAATGCTTGACAATGCTTCATCTAATGAAAACCCAAGATAATATTACTGCTAATGGGGTGGGGTGGCAAAATTTTTAATTTTCAGCAAACATGTCTGGACATGTATGCTGAAAATGAAAAATTGCGATATTGGAAAAAGTACCTGGTACCTCTGGGGAAGGGTCATTCCTAAAATGGGGTAACCAGGCTAGTACTATTAGTACTTTTTGAATTTAACCATGATTGTAGTTCTTTTAAACAACAAATAAAATTATTATAATTAATTATTATTCTGATAACTATTTCATTCTATTAGATTTTCATGTCACAGTTGAATGAGCTGTCAATCTTTATCAAATTCTAAAATGACTTGATTAGTTAAAATAAAAAAATAAATAAAAAAATGGCGTGAGATATATATATATATATATATATATATATATATATATATATATATATATATTTACCAACCCCTCCGCACGAGCAGGATGTGACACAAGGTCAATTTCTTAAGCAGAGTTCAACAGGTTTGAATTCAGAGTTTTCCTTCTCCTAGACCAGTTGCCTAACTAAGGTTAAAGAGCCTAGTCTGCCCTACTATTTATCCATAGCTGGAGGGAGAGTAGGATTCATACCTTTCCCAAGGGTATTAGCACTAAGTGAAATGCAATTACCACATCCAGGATTTGAACTCTGGGCGACAAGTCCATTTCGCATGACTTTAACCAAATATAAATAAATCTATATAAACTGCCAGAATGGCCTAAAGTCAGTATCAGACAGACAGCAAGGGAGTCTATCCCCTTTTCACTAGCACTAGACTAAAGAGATTGTTTTTGGCATCTGAGGCAGGATGCCACACCTACCATCAGTTCCTCACTTTATTGTACAAATCCCTATGCTACTCATACGCTGAGTTGGTGAGGGCCGGTATTGAACCAGATACTTAAGTAATAGGTACCAGGCACTTTCTACAATATCACAATTTTTCCTTATGGGACCCCCCCCACAACCCCTGTTTTGGCATACATGTCAAGTACTTAAACTTTGACCCCCAACAAAGACCATATTGCTTATTTTAAATCTGCACCATTTATGAAAGCTTTCATTTTTTCATATTTTTTTTTTTTTTTTTTAATTTGAACTGTTTATTTTTTGAACTCATTTTTGAAGGGTATTTTACGCCAAGTAATATAGTGCATTATTGGTACACATTGAGTTTTCATACCAGCAGAGAATGGTGATTATTACTAGGTCAAGTGACATCACAACTGTTCCAGGACTTTTTTCAGTAATTAAAATTGATTCTAGCATTACAGCTGTCTGAATCCTCTTGATTCTTCTCCAACAATCAAATCTTTGATCCCTTAGGATCGGCTCACAGGAACATTCCTAGTAGGTAATTACATAAATTGTATGTTTATATCTATGTTTTTTTGTTTAAGGGTTTTTTGTTTTTTTTGCATACAATCCTATTGAATAGAAATAATTTTCAATCAGATCTATTTGATGCATAAATGGGACCCAAAGAGGTACTACCACTCTGGGTTAGAGTAGACCTGGGAGTAATGGTGATGAAGGGGTACTCCACACTCCCAAAAGCTCCAGAATTGGAACCTCACCACTAGATACAAAGACACAGGAGGAGGGGGTGATTCACACTGTTCCAAAAGGTTCGTTTTGTTTTACAGCATATCAACCCTTTTAGGGTCATTTAATGCCGACAAAGGACTGGTTATTTACAGTACCTGCTATTGCTTAAGTGGTCACCCAATAAAGTACCGAACAGGCTCATCATTGCTTAACTTTGGTGATCTACCAGGAACCTGACTTAACCGTAAGCTTCCCAAGGGTGTTAGCCCGAAAGTGAACATAATAGCACATCTGGAGTTTGAACTCGTTTACTACAATATTACAGTCCAGCACGTTAACCACTATGCCGTGGGGATCCCTCCCCATGGCCTTTAGCAGTATCAAAATCTATTAATAATGGAGATTCACTTCCGGTTTTTGTCTGTAACAAAAACTACGTCACTGCTTAGATCACATTAACCCAAATTGTCATAACAGAATAAATACACTCAAAATTTGAGACAGTCCTCATTGTTTTTTAAAACAAGTTTTAATAAATACATGACTGGTATTATATATCTATATATAGTTTGTTTTATTTTAATACATATTTAAAGTTTACATTTCAAATTGTTTTATTTTTTTAATCCTTTAATGAATTTGATGATTTTACTTACTTAGGGTACAAACTCACTGACATTGAATTTTTTACTCCCACCCCTCAGGCAATATGCTTCAAAAATCTTTTTTACATCGCCCGGAGTGCGTTTTTTTATTTTGTACTAGTTGATATAATGGAGGTATGTGTTGTAATAGTTATGTCATAGGAAATGGACTCATCGACTCAAATCCTAGATAAAATTATTTTCATTTCACATAGCACTAAAACCCTTGGGAAAGGTATGCATCCAACTATTCTCTTTCCAGCTATGGGTAAATAGTAGGATTGATTGAGCTCTTTAACTTTGGTATGGCAACTAGTATAAATAAAGAGTAAAAGAAAAGTTCAGATGAGAATAAATAGCAAAAGCTGTTGATTTGTTGAACTTTACAATCGCCCAAGATAAAATAGTATCAGTATAACAGACACAAAAAGGGAGGACACTAACAACTAAGATATGCAAATTAGCACTGACATATAAACATATGAAATAAGAGTTAAATAAAATAAAATAAAATATTTACACAAAAGCTTTCAAAGTGTTGAAAACTGATATTTAACCCCCTCCCGATGAGAAGAGAATTGCACAAAAGATTTGTTTTTAATGTGGGAAGGACAAAAATTGACATCCTCAATTTCTTTTAAAAACATGTGTCATGGGAGGAACAACAATTATAAAATACTTAAAGGTTTGGTTTATTTGTTTAATGGCATATCAACTCCTTATGGGTAATCTAATGCCAAAATTTTGATACAAATAATTTGCACAGTTATATGGTTTCAAGTGTGGAGGTGAGTGGTGTAGGAAATAGATTTGTCTTCCAGAGTTCAAATCCTGGATAAAGCCATTTCACATTGCTAATACCCTTGGGAAAGGTATGCATCCAATTACTCTCCATCCAGTTATGGGTAAATAGCAGGGCAGACTGGACTTTTAAAATTTGGCTAGGTAACCAGTCTAAGAGAAAAAACTGTATTCAAACCTGTTAAACTCTGCATAAGAAATTGACCTTGTGTCGCATCCTGCTCGTGTGGTGGGGTTGGTATATACACACACAGTTTCAAGAAATTATTATTTTTATCTTACATATGTGACACGCGTTTCAGATCTTCTGGTATCTTCTTCAGGCTTTGGTCAATAATATGTGACCAAAGACTGAAGATACCAGAAGATCTGAAGCACGTGTCACATATGTAAGATAAAAATAATAACATTTTTTTTTCTAAAAACACAATCCATTTTGCGGACCTTTTTTTATAAAATATTGAATTTTCTGCTGTTGGAACCAGAACAACACTTTCTATAGTTTCAAGTATTCCTATATTTTGTTGGGTCAGTTTAGCTCAGTCAGTAGATCATTCACCTAGGAACCACAAGGTCCCAGGTTAGATACCAACCATCACCGACTGAGCGCATGAGTAATACTGCTTGGATCTGAGCATCCCATTGTGGTGTAAATACTAGTCTCGCAGTTCCATTACTACTAAAAAAGTGAATTTGATCCTAGCTGGATGCTCTACTCATGGCCAATGGGTTGGGTGAATACCTACTCAGGACACCCCTTTGCGGAGAGGATATTACCTCACTGCAAGGGATACAGTCCACATATTCAAAACCAGGCCCCGACACTAACTTTTTTCATGACCGTCCCGAACAAAAATCGTCAACCGTCCCGAACAAACTGCATTGGTTTCTTACTTTTCCTTTGGACCCCAGCAGCAGTGTAAAGAGGAGGGTATCTGCTGCTTGCGCAACAGCACATCCTTCATATCAATCCACACAGGCTACGTAGTTAAAAATTTTTTAAATTTTTCTGACACTAGACCAGTCTTTAGCAGATGGAAGGATGCCATCCATGAAGGTTCCTAGCATGGCGTAATGGTTAGCAATCTGGATTAGCAGACCATTGTTAGTGGGTTTGATTCTCCATACTTCTGGCCTAGTGCCACATCTATAAAAAAAAATAAAAAAATAAAAAAATAAATATATATATATATATATATATATATATATATATATATATATATATATATATATATATATATATATATATATATATATATTACTGAAATAGATCACTAATTAGGACTGAGCCTATTCTCGTAGTGACCACTCCAAGCAAAGTTTAACAGGTTTGAATTCAGAGTTTCCCCATCTCCTAAACTGGTTGGCTAACCACGGTTAAAGAGCTCAGTCTGCCCTACTATTTACCCATAGCTGGAGAGAGAGAGAGAGAGTAATTGGATTCATACCTTTCCCATGGGTATTAGCGCTATGTGAACTATAACTTGGTTCAGGATTTGAACTCGGGTCTATGATTCCATTTGCTATGAGTAACCATTAGACCACGGCTTCCAACTAATTGAGCTTAGTAAATAACTATAGGAGACATACTAAGGTGAGATCTTAATTACTTTTAGTTTTTCTAACGCTTTGTTGTCCAGTATTTAAACACTTTTTAAAATGACTATTTTCATCTGTTAAGGGAGATATAGAGACAGTGAGATAGCTAAGCAGGATTATAAAAATTATGTTGATAACTAATTGATAGTCAGCCAGAGAGATTTATTACAAAACTACCAATTAAGATTAAAGGCCAATTTCAGATTTACATTGATTTGGTTTGGTTTTATGGCATATCAACCTCAGTGGGTAATTTAATGCCGATAAAGTTTTGAAATAAATCAATTCTTAATGGATAATACAATTTTTTTTAATAAATACATTTTTCTATTTAACTCATAGATGGGACCCTAACAGGTACTACCACTCCGGGCCAGAGTGGACCAGGGAGCAATGATGATCATGGGGGGCTCCACATTCCCCAAACCTCCAAAACTGGAACCTCACCTCAGATAGAGTTTAACATCATTCCCAGGACATGTAGATCCTCAGTCACCACCTTCTAGCACCCATATGATAAAAAGGGGTTGGGGCTTGCCATAAGGGCAATAGGGTTGGGAAAATCATATAGGTGCTAGGGCTTGATGTGACCAGCCGATTCATAGGAGGGGGCCTCTCCAACTGCCCGTCTAGCCCAAGAAAGGGCCAAAGTGGAGTATTGCAAGTCATGGCCTGCTCAACCACCTGGGTTCTATCCTTAAGTATCACGGTGGCCCCATTGGGGGAGTCTTACCCCTCTGCAGAAGGTGCATTCTAACGCCTCAGGCGACAGGGTGGGATTTACATTGAAAAATCATCTTAATCTATAGATTTTATTATATAGAAACGTGTCAAAAAATTTCAGGATACAATTAGAAAGACAATCATCATAAGTAAAATAAAGTCGTTGGGGCGGCCTAAAGTCGGTATCAGTCAGTCAACGAGGGAGTCTATCCCCTTTTTATAGCGCTAGACTAAGGAGATTGTTTTTGACGCCTGAGGTGGTGAGTCACACCTACCATCAGCTCCTTACTTTACACAGATCCCGGTGCTACTCATACGCTGAGTTGGCGAGGACCGGTATCAAACTAGGAACCTTGTGGTTTCTAGCCGAATGCTCTACCAACTGAGCTAACCCGGCCCATAAAACACTTGGAAAAAAAAAAAAAAAAAAAAAAAAATCATATATATATATATATATATATATATATATATATATATATCTACCAACCCCTCCACACATGCAAGATGCATTTTAAGTGGAGTTTAACAGGTTTGAATTCAGAGTTTTCCTTCTAGACTAGTTGGCATACCAAGAGACCAGTCTGCCCAACTATTTACCCATAGCTGGAGGGGGAATAATTGGATTCATACCTTTCTCAAGGGTATTAGCATTATGTGAAATGTGAACAGTCTTGTCTGGTCACAGTGACCATTTTCTACAATGATAACAATTACACCTATATCTTTCATTTATATATACACAAGCAGGACCTATGGTTATACCACAGTATGATAATAATATTACATTTGATATGTTTACTTAAGAGCTATTGCAACAATAGTTCAATATGAAAAAGTATAATAATCTTGATTTAACTTTTCTTTTCATTATTTTTGATCAAAACAGATTAGCATTATCACTTCGTGTGCTCACCCCCTATATCTTTCGCCCTACTCTCTCATATTCTTACCTCTCTTTCTATATATAATAAAAACTGAATAGTCCATTAATTAGTTGTGGTCACACACACAGTTCCAACCTGCTTTACTCAAATTTATTCAAAAATTGACACTCCCCCTGCCTGTGGTTGGTAGAGGGGTTGGGTAAAAATACACACACACTACCAGCACAAGCTATTATACAGTTTTATCTATGCGAGTTTATTTAACATCTAATTTGCAGTAAGCAAGACAGGGTCTGTTTAATGAAGGGAGTGTCCATTCATAATTAAAAATAGCCCCAGTCCCTGGAACCAGTATTACAAGGTCACCCTCTCCACAGAGACCTGTCTGAAGATAAGAACTTTACTGAGAGAAAGAGATGAACAGATAACACACTTCAATCCCCAGCCCAGAGGCCAAGTGGCTTTTCTGTTCTGGTAGCTTACTTCAATTTTGATTTAGTTATATCATAAATCCTACAAATACCTAAAATGAGTAAATTACAAATACTTGAGATTATATATTTAATTGGGATGCATGTATTCGATTTGAAGGAGTCCTCGGGGGGGGGGAACTTGATGGGTCCCAACTAAAGTTCCTTAATAAATTGTAGAGTTTTTGTTTATGATCTAGAGAAACTACCTTGTAAACTATCCTTTGTAATACATTTCTAAGAAAATAATGAAATGTATTTAAAGTTAGCTGGAAATTGTGGAGGTGGGTGGGGTTGGTGAGAAAAAAAAAACAAAAACAAAAACAAAACAGTGGGATGCATGGATACAATTTTACTGTGTCCTTTTAGATTTTTGTGGTCCAGCATTTCCGTGTTTCTAATATATGTATGTGAGTGAGTGAGATCTAATAAAGAGCTCATTCATTGCTTTTGCACTACATCACCGATTTTAGAATTCCAGGTATATAATTGTAAACAAATATTTTGCTGCTAGAAGATGCAAAGACTAGCAAGAAATTATCACTGATTAGACACCAAAGCAAAATAGAAAGTTACCACTGCTACTAATACTACTATAATGGCTGAATGCATTCCAATAGACATCAGGAGATATGCCAAAATAGATTTTCTATAATCTGTGTTTATTTATATACAATTTGTGTGAGTGAGTGAGTATATATATTTTTTTTGGGGGGAGAATATGTGCTTAATTGGAGTCGTACCTAATTTTGAAAATTAATTAATTAATAATGAATTAGGCGGGAATGCCTATTTAAATGTATGGCTAAACAAAATCGAGAAAAATCAATCTCTGTATGTACATTTCGGCCTATTAGGCCTCATCAGCAGAGCTATAGATAGGAAGACCGCCCTGTGTGTGATTTGAAACCGGACTGCCAAGCTTTGCTGATGAGGCCTAATAGGCCGAAATGTACATACAGAGATTGATTTTTCTCGATTTTGTTTAGCCATACATTTAAATAGGCATTCCCGCCTAATTCATATTAATTAATTTTCAAAATTAGGTACGACTCCAATTAAGCACATATTCTCCCAAAAATTGTCGGCAAAAAGCCATTACAAACACACCGTGTTTACAACTATATATATATATATATATTATAATATTATATATATATAAAAAGCAGGTTTCGCTTAAAAAAAACGGAATATTTCTTGATTTTCTTATATCAGTATCCAGATAGTAGAGAAGGTGTTCCAAACGTACCTGAGTGCTTCAAATGGATTATTGGTTGTAGTATGGGATACCTTCTGTATCATCTAGACATGGATATTAAAGAAAATCATCAACAAGAAATATTTCAGGTTTCTTTTAACAAAACCTGGTTGAATAATAACTTGTCGGTAAAACATATACTCTCTCTTACACACACTCACTCACTTTCAAAGAAAAAAACATAAACCATCATTTGGCTATTATAAATTTCTTTTGACCAGAAAAGGTATTCAAATAAAAAATAAATTCAAAAATTTTAAAAAATCCTCTGTATATAATTAATTTATTAGTTATTATACATTGAGCTCTCCTAGGGATTAAAAAAAAAAAAATCTTTGTATAAATCTGTTTGCATCAACATGAGTATGCATTGTGGATGCACAGGAGATACTGATGATCCCAAATAGAATTATCTCCTACATACCAGTCAGTTGGATACTTATATATACTTCTAACGGCCTCTGCGTTCCTAACGATTCAAAAAATATTCTTTTTTCAACATTTAAAATTCTATTCTTGTCTCAAACTCAAAAAAAAAAAAAAAAAAAATCACTCTGATGAAGGTCGTCAAAATCTCTCTGTGTACGGAACATTTTTCCTATTATTATTATCATCATTTCAACTCCATCTGATTATTTTAATAATAACGTAAATCCGTATACATTTTGATAAACAGACCGAAACACATGTGTAAGTGATATCGATAAAATTCATTTTTATCCATCTACATTTCTTTTCTCTATATATGTGTGTGTGTGTGTGCGCTACAGAAAAAAAATGTATATTCAAATTTTATATAAATAAACAAGTTATGGCATGTGTGTATACACAAAAATTACATATAAAATAGGAAGTGTGTGTGTGTGTGTGTGTGTATATATATATATATATATATATATATAAAAAAACACACACACGTTATAGAATTTTTTTATATTATCTAGAAGAATATAAACGAAAAATTCTAAGTAGACTTAAGAGCCACTTAAGATATGGCTGTAGATTGAAAAGTAATGGTTGACATGTTGAATAAAACTGCCATTTTAGCCTTGCCTAAAATAAACAGGCCTTAACAAGGCAACAAGAGTACAAGTCACTCATTGTAATTAGTATTTTAGGATATTTAACCCTCTCACAACCCATCCCACAAACCAAAAACTAGGTGCACTGCCTGCTTCTTTTTATAAAATTCATTTATTTTGGAAAGAGATGGGGTATTGCATATCTATATAAAGAAGGCCAATTGTTTTAATATAAGAGTTTGTAGCTTATATTATACTTATCTTAACAACCTACTTAATAGTAACCCAATATGATAGACAAAAGCATTTTTTTTTCGTTTACGGCATACAAACCTCGTTGGGTCATTTAATGCTGCCAGTTTTGAAATAAATTAATTCTTAATTTTTTTTTTTATAAACACATTTTTCTATTTGACCCATAGACGAGAACCTAACAGGTACTACCATTCCAGGTCAGAGTAGACCTGAGAGCAATGGTGATGAAGGGATGCTCCACATTCCACAGACCTCCAGAACTGGAACCTCAGAGTTTAACGTCATTCTCAGGACATAAAGACACTCAACCACCGCCTTTTAGCACCCATATGATAAAACGGGTTAGGGCAATCATATAGGTGCTAGGGCTTGACATGGCTAGCTAATTGATCAGAAGGGCCTTTTCGACTGCTGGTCTAGCCTAAGTAAGGGTCTAAGTGGAGTGTTGCACGTCATGGACAGCTCATCCACCAAGATTACGTCCTTAAGCATCATGGTCACCACCCATGGCCCCATTGGAATGGGGGGGGGGGTCTTATACCCCTGCAGAGGTGCAATTGGTGTATTCTAAAGACCCAAGCGGACAGGGCCGTTTGAAAGAGATGGGGTATTGTAGAGAGGCAGATAGGGTACACGCCCTGCATCACCGACGCATAAAAATCATATCCATGCATCCCAGTGTTTTTTTTTTCTTCTCCAACCATTTCCACCTAACTGTAAATACATTTCAATATTTTCTTGGAAACAAATTATACTGTATTGGGTACAAGGTTAGACGGCTTTAGTTGTTCATAGATGAAAAAAAGTCTTAGGGTAGCCTAAAGTCAGTATCAGCTAAACAGCAAGGGAGTCCATCCCCTTTTCACTAGTGCTAGACCAAGGAGAATATTCTTCCGTCTGAGTTGGAGCACCACACCTGCCATTAGCTCCTTACTTTACCACACAGATCCCTCTGCTACTCATATGTTGAGTTGGCGAGGACCTAGTGGTTCCTCGTCAGACGATCTACCAACTGAGCTAAAAAAACAAAAAAAAAAAAACAAAAAAAAAAAAAAAAACTCTGCAATTTATTAAGAAACTTTAATTGGGACCCATCAAATTTCCGGGGACTCATTCAAAAATGTGAGTCCCGGACTCACTAAATTAAAAAGCTATCAAGCATCACTGGTACTGCATATCTATATAAAGAAGACCAATTGCTTTAATATAGTTTGTAGCTTATATTTTTTTGGCACCATACTTATCTCAACAACCTACTTAATAGTAACCTAATATGATATAGAAGACAAAAGCATATCTATTCACACAATTCAATGTTTATTTTGCTGTCATCATTTAAGCGCTTGATAAAGACTGGGATGAAAAAATAAATAAATAAATAAAAAAAAAAAAGGAAAAAGATACGCAGCCAAATATAAAAATTTGGATGTGCTTTTATGAAGAGTCCCATTACAGTATTTATACAACCCTTTCACACGGAAGGTTGCAACATAAGGCCAGTTTTTTTAAGCAAGAGTTTAAGAGTGGACCTGGAAGTAATGACAATGAAGCTGTAAAAGCATATCTATTCACACAATTTTCAGAGAGGGGGTGGTGGTGGTGGTAGCAGCTCCATGCCAAATGTAAATATGCCTTGCTTTGTGAGGAGCCCCTTATATATATATATATATATAATATATATATAATATATATATATATATATTTATTTACCAACCCCTCCGCACGGGCAGGATGGGACACAAGGTCAATTTCTTAAGCGGAGTTTAACATGTTTGAATTCAGAGTTTTCCTTCCCCTAGACCGGTTGTTTCATCTTTGGAGTTTCCTCCAGACATACATACAAACTGTCCTTTATATATGTACTAGAAGTGGCTACTCAGCATCATCTGGGTGGATTTGGGGGGGGGGAATGTGGTTAAAGTCTCACAGAACCATTATTATTATTATTATTATGTATATTATAATTTTCAGATATCTTTAAAAATATAAATCAAATATTTGTAATTTTTGCACAAAGAGCAAGAACTGGTGATATTAAATGTGTATATATTTTTACTTTGTTGTTAATTGTATTTTCGTAGTTTCACCCAGACATACATACACACACCAACTGTCATATATATATATATATCTCTCCCGAGTTCAAGCTTGTTCATAATTTTGCATCATAATACTCAGCCACATGTTGCCAGGATGACATGCATAAGCTTACTGACTTGGGATAGGAGACATTGCCACACCTATATTCTCTTTATATCTCACCCACTGACTACCATTCTTTCAAGCATCTGGACAGTTTTTTTTGTTTTTTTTTAAATTTTATGGCATGTCACCCTTGTTGGGTTGTTTATGCCAAAGACGTTTTCTTCCATTTTATTAAAGGGTATTGAAAATTCCTTTTTCCTACCCAATTTAAACACATTTTTGATAGAGTTTGAATTTTGTTTAATAGCATATCAACCTCTGTGGGTCAATATTTGGTGCAGATTTGTCCAAGACTGTTACAATTTAGGAGTATGTGTTTAATAGTGAGCTGCACCTGGCATATTGGGGCGTCCTCCTTTTAAAAAGGTGAGAATTGGTGAAACCCATTTTCTTCTTTGAACCCATAGATAGGACCCTAACAAGTACTACCACTTCGGGTTAGGGTGGACTTGGGAGTAATGGCAATGAAGGGGTACTCCACATTCCCCAGAGCTCCCGATGAAAACAAAATAATAGTTACATTCAATAATAATGATTAACAATACCTCATTAAAGATGAAAAAAAAAATACAGGTTAGAATTGATAATAATGACAATGATACTAGTCAGAATTAATGATTATTATTACTGACAAGACTTCATCTAAAAGATGAAATAAAATCTATTAATAATGGAGATTCGCTTCCAGTTTTTGTCTGTAACAAAAACTATGTCACTGCTTACGTCACACTGCCTAAAATAACATAGTACACTCATAACATAGAATACACTCAAAATTTGAGCATGCAATGTTAGACAGTCCTCATTGTTTTTTTTTTAAACAAGTTTTAATAAATACATACCTGGTATTATCTATCTATATATAGTTTTATTTTATTTTAATATATATTTAAAGTTATCAGAACTAAGTTTCCATTTCAATTTAAAAAATTTTTTAGTTCTTTAATAAATTTATTTCATTTTTTACTCCTTTAATAAATTTGATGATTTTACTTTACTTATGATACAAACTGATATTAAATTTTCAACTCCCATCCCCTCAGGCAATATTTATTTTAAGTCCCAGAGGGCGTTTTTTATTTCGCTAGTACTAGCTAATGATGATTAACAATGCTTTATCTAAAAGAAAACAAAATAATAATATTAATAAGGATTAATAATAACTAGCAGGACTTGTGGATATACCACAGTATGATGATTTGATTATTATGTTTGATATGTTTACTTGAAAGCTATTGTAATATAGTTCAATATGTAAAAAGTATAATTGATTTCTGGCCCAACTTAGATATTTTCTCAAGTCCTGTTTTTGTCGGAAAATTAGGTCAGGAGGTCAGGATGACACGAGATCAAAATTACCAAAATATATTCCGTTATTCACAATTTCAATATTACAAATAAAACTACCCCCCCCCAAATTCATTTTAACTTTATGTTGGGCATTTAAACCTCGCAAGACTATTTGGAATGTTTCATATCTAAAATTGGGTGAAATAAAATGGGACAAATAAGAAACCTGTGATTAAGCGACACCAGATAATTGATTTTACATTTATTGTATTGCATCTCTGATTTTTAACCAGAGGGTGTGGCTGGTTGATAACAGATGGAAGATTTAAGAAAAAAGCGTATGAATATATAGATAATGAAGACGATTGACAATGCGTCGTCTAAAAAAATAGATATAAACCAAATATTTTTCCTAGTCCATTTTAAAAAATGTGTTTTATCAAAAATTATTTGAATCTGTAGTAAATGACCCAAAAAGTGTTGATATGCCATTAAAACAACCAACCTGCTAATACCGCTCAAAAGAGACCAGACTATGGCCCACTAACTACCTTTTATTATTACATTTCTGAAGAATAAGAAGAAGACAACCAGTTTGTGTAGTTTTAACACTTTTCGAAATAGACATAAATTGAGTATAAAACAAATCGTCCTGTTAGAATTCTGCTTGCATTAGGTAACATGTGGGGCCATGTGTGTGTGTGTGGGGACCGGGTTTGGGCACGTGTCCAAAACTACTGCCCAGTCTCAAAACTGACCATGTGCCTTCAATTCTGTCCTTGTGAGGAGCTAGTTAAATATCACTTATCAGTTGGTTGTTGTAATAACGGATTTGGAATAGATCAAGTGACAATCATTACTATCATTCCCTACTATGGCCACGGAATAAATTTTACATAGAAAAGGTTTAATTTTTTTGTGAAATAACCTGAAAGCATAGATAAATTGTTGGTGTGTTTGTTGTATATAATTGCATAATTTTTAAAAACTATTTTCTTTGTTTACAATCTTATTACTTTTCTTAAAGAAAAAAAAGAAAAAAAGAAGAGGGACAACCAGTTTGTATATTTTTGTAGTTTTAACATTTTTCGAAATAGACGGAACTTGAGTATAAAACAAATTGGCCAGTTAGAATTCTGCCTGTGTAATATGACATGTGTGGCTGTATATATTAGTGAAGCCGTGTTTGAGCATGTGTCTTGAGATTTCCATCCCATCTCAAAACTGAACAGGTGCCTTCAATTCTGTCCTCATGAGGAGCTAGTTAAATATCACCCATCAGTTGGTTGTTGTAATAAGGGATTTGGAATAGCCCGAGTGTCAACCTCTGACTAATTAGCAAAACTTCTGAATTATTAAAGTAATGCCTGGGTACCAGAGATCTCAATTGGATTCCTATTCTGATTAAATAAGAATTATTTTAAATGTCATTTAAAGTTTTATAATTAAGAAAAAAAAAAAAAAAAAAATAAAAAAATAAAAAAAAAAGAAAATAATATTAGTTTATCTTTAGTGCAAAATTATTTTTTTTTCATAATTGCTAACATGAAATAACTAATTCTTTTAATTAAAAGCAAGAACTATTTTAGTATAAAAACGTGCCTTGTTTGTATGAAATTATGTAAAAATCATTTGTTTATTTTGTTTACTAACAATCGGTGAAAAGCAAAATCCATTCCAATGAAAACAACTCGCAACTGGGGTGCCTATTGGCGACCTGATCCGAATTCTGTCTGGTATATGACTGTATATGTTAGTGGGCCGTGTTTAGGCATAGGTCTTGAGATTTCCAATCCCATCTCAAAACTGACCATGTGCCTTTAATTCTGTCCTCGTGAGGAGCTAGTTAAATATCACCTATCAGTTGGTTGTTGTAATAAGGGATTTGGAATAGCTTAGTGTCAATCAACATTTTCAGGTTAATGATTAGGCAACAACAACAACAGGTAACCGACTGATTATTATTATACTTTCTCTTGGCATCACAACACAAATCTATTATTACATGCCAACACACAAAACGGATGACACATGCCATCAATTATACAGTTGCCAAAAGTTAAGAGATTTATCTAAAATGAAAATAGACATTTATCAGTTGCCAGAAATAAAAATCGCTTTAGGTTTATTGCTCTCCATACTTGAGCAAAGATAACTATCCAGGTTCAAATCTAGGAGAAGGTAGTAGAGAAATCTCTACTCACAATTATGTCCCACGAACATAGATCTATTTGACAGATAGATGGGATCCTAATAGATACTATTATTCTGGGTCAGAGTGGACCTGGAAATAATGGTAGTGAAGGGGTACTCCACTCCCCCCAGAAATAAATCCAGAGATGCTGATAGGGACGCGTTCCATTTCCCTGACGCACAAAAAAACTAAAAGGACGCAGTAAAATCATATCCATGCATTCCAGTGTTTTTCTTTTTTCTTCCCTAATAGATACGATCACTCCAGGTCAGAGTGGACCTGGAAATAATGGCAGCAGTGAAGGGGTACTCCACACTCTCCATCAGATGCAGTTTAAGGCCATATCCAGTACAGCCCCTCCCCCCGAGGATACAGTTGGCATATTCTAAACCCCGCCAATAGAATACAAAATCAGAGGAGGGGGAAATCTCCAAAGAAATTTAAAACTTAAGAAAAATGAATATTAGGTATTTACCCAACCCGGTCCCAAGTATGGGGCATCTGGCTAGGATCAAACATACTATTCAGTAGCAGTGATCCTGATAGCTCTGATTTAGTGTGTCCTGGGATACACACATGTTTTGAATGAGTCCCCGGGAAAATTATGGGTCCCAACTAAAGCCATCTAACCCCTACCTTGTAATCTATCCCGTGTAATTCATTTCTAAGAAACTACTGAAATGTATTGACAGTTAGCTTGAGGGAAGAAAAGAAAAAACACTGGGAAGCATGGATATGATTTTACTGCGTCTTTTAGATTTTTGTGCAGGGACGCAGGCGCACTTATCAGCATCTCTGCAGTAGTAATGAATCAGTAAGATTAGCTTGCTAATATTTGTAGAAAAATTTATGCTCTTAATAGAAATAAAAGTAAATAAAGTTTGGTTTCTTTGTTTAGTGGCATCAACCTTTGTGGGTTATTTAATGCCAAAACTATCCTTGCAGAAGAACAGTAGTGATACTATTTATTTAACTCAAACAGGGGGAGGTGAATTATTTTAAAAAGATGTGGTGTCCTTCAATTGGTTAAATAGAAATTTGGATCTAGTCGGATGGGTAGTTACCCAAACCAACCCAATCGCCAGAAGTAGGATGTGACATCAGGTAACAAGTATGTTTGTTTGTTTGGGTTTTCCGGCATGTCAACCCATTGGGTTATTTTATGCCGAATACTTCTATTGGTAATTTGGTATTCAAAAATGTTTAATGCCGATAAAGTTTTGAAATGATTTCATTTTTAATGGATAAAACAATTTTGTTTATAAACTCAGGTTTTCTATTTAACCCATAGATGGGACCCTAACAGGTACTACCACTCCGGGTCAGAGTGGACCAGGGAGCAATGGTGATGAAGGTGTGCTCCATATTCCCCAATCCTCCAAAACTGGAACCTCACCATCAGATAGAGTTTAATGTCATTCCCAGGACAGATAGACCCACAGTCACCACCTTCTAGCACCCATATGATAAAAAGGTTGGGGATTGCTATAAGGGCAATAGGGTTGGGGCAATCATATAGGTGCTAGGGCTTGATGTGACCAGCCGATTGATCAGAAGGGACTCTCTGACCGCCCGTCTAGCCCAAGATAGGGCCAAAGTGGAGTATTGCAAGTCATGAACTGCTCATCCACCTGGGCTCTATCCTTAAGCATCACGGGTCACCACCCATGGCCAACAGGTGGCCCCATTGGGGAAGTCTTACCCCTCTGCAGAGGTGCATCTAACGCCCCACCGACAGGGCGGCATCCATAGAGGATCGAACTCACTATTTAGTAGTAATGGATAAGTGAGACTAACTTGCTACTGATTACACCAACTGTATTAAAAAAAAATGAATAAGAAATAAAATAAAAAGTTAACATCCAAGTCTCGCAGATCCATTACTATGGAATAACTAGTTCAATTCTCACTGACATTGTGTCAAATCTTAACCATAGTAACCGGGCTGGGTAAATATTTTTTATATATCAATAATGGGGATTCGGTCTCCATTTGTCTGTGACCGAAACTACGTCACAATACCAAAAATCTTTAATACATACAATAAAGAAACCTGTAATCAGTTTTTAAAAATTAATTTACTCTCGTCGTTTTTTTTTTCTTTCTCTTTTTTGTCAGTAACAAGGTTAACTAAAAAGTTTACAAATATATGGATATCCACGATTTTGTGTAAAATTTACGTGTAAAATATTCAAAATTTTTTTAATTAATAGATGCACGCAACATTTTATTTAAGGGTGGGGGGAGGAACAGAAATAAATTTCCATTTCAAAGTGTTGTTTTCACTCCTTTAATAAATTTGATGATTTTACTTATGATACAAACCCTCTGACACTGAATTTTTAACTCCCTCCCACTTTAGGTAATATCTTTCAAAAGTTAATTTTTACACCGCCCGGGGTGCGTTTTATTAATTTTTTTTTTTTTTTTTTTTTGCTAGTACTTATAATAGAAATGTAAATGAATTAGATAAATAATAAAATAAATAAGAGATTATTTTTGTTTTATACGATACCTTATTATTGGCAAGAAAATTACTAGCAGCGAGTAACGGGGGAGGGGGGGAGGGGGTTGCAGTAAAAAAAAAAAAAAAAAAAAAAAAAAAAGTTTTATTTCTAAAAGCTGCAATTAAAATTTTCTAAGAGTTGCAGGTATGTATAAAAAAAAAAAGCTAGCAAAGTCTGATGTTTAAAAAAAAAAACCTTTTGGTGCTATTAAACAAACACAAACAAAATAAAGGGGGGGAGAAGGTAATGGGGGAGTTTAGGATGAATCAGCTATTAAAGAGGAAGGAAAGAGAGAGAGACGAGGTGTGTAATAAGATAACATGGCATTTGTCAGGTTGTGGGGGTGGGGGAGAGATCAAAAGGTAACTAGAATGAAACTTCAATACAAACATTGAATTGATATGTCATCAGGGTAGGGGTTGACACGAGAAAGAAAAAAAAGGGGAGGGGTTGGTTTGGAGAAAGAAAGAGAAAAAAAAGAAAAAAAAAAAAGCTTTTGTAGTAAGGTAAAAGAAAAAAAAAAACTATTCATGTATGAATGAGAAATAGGAAGTAGGGTGCTAAAGCCTCCAACGAAAACAAATTCCTTTTCAGAAATAAACAATTTCTTTAAAATAATAATGAATAATACTAATGGTGGTATAAAAAAATGAGATTAAAATGAAGGGTTAAAAAAAAAAAAAAAAAAAAAAAAAAAAAAAAATGAATAAAAATATAAATAAAAACTATAAAAGAAAAAAAAAAGAAAAGTTTATCCTAAGATCAAAGGAAAAATTCAATGTATTTTTGGGGGGTGGGGGGGTTAATCTCCCTTTTTTATTTTTAGAATATACTGAAAACAAATTTACGCAGATTTTATAAAGAGTTTTGACAAATCAATCAAATCTATTAAGACAGATACTGGCAAAGGTATCTATTCCTATTTAATAATAATTTGTTTTAAATGCAGTGACGTTGATAGCTTTTTGATTTAGTACGTCCTGGGACGCACAGATTTGCTTTGAACGAGTCCCCGGAAAATTTCATGGGTCCCAACTAAAGTTTAATAAACTAAAGGCTTTTCCTTTATAAGATCAAAGGAAAAATTCAATGAACTTTTATTTTTTGGAGGAAAGGGGTTATTTTTAGAATATACTGAAAAACAAATTTAATAAGATTTATAAAGAGTTTCGACAAATCAATCAAATATTCCTATTTAATAATAATTGGTTTTAGTTATATGCAGTGACGTTGATAGCTTTTTGATTTAATGCGTCCTGGGACGCACAGATTTGCTTTGAACGGGTCCCCGGGAAATTTGATGGGTCCCAACTAAAATTTCTTAATAGATTGTAGGGTTTTTATTTACGATCTGTTACGATTAACTAAAAGACATCAAACTCCTACCTTGTAATCTATCCTGTGTAATGGGTTTCTAATATATACACATAAACTGCTAGGTACGCTCAAAAATCTAAAAGGACGCAGTAAAATCGTATATATGCGTCCCAGTATTTTTACCCCCCCCCCCTTTCAATATTTTCTTAGAAACAAATTACACAGGATAGGTTACAAGGTAGGAGTTAGACGGCTACAGTTGGGACCCATACATTTTCTCAAGGACTCATTCAAAGCAAATATGTGAGTCCCAGGACGCACTAAATCAAAAAGCTATCAACATTACTATATATATATATATATATATATATATATATATATATATATATATATATATATATATATATGAGAGCTTAAGTAAACAATCAAATGTGTTTATTTTTTATATGGCTTTAAGCCGAGAATTTTTGGAGGATATAAAGTCATACCTTTTGGGGGATTTGAAGTTATACCTAATTCTGAAAGTTAATAAGTTAATAATTAATGAATTTAGGCGGGCATATATGTTCAAATGTAAGGCTAAACAAATCGAGAAAATGTCAATCACTGAATGTACATTTCGACCTATTAGGTCTTGAAAAAAATGCAGCATGGCACTTACATAGAATAGCATCGATAGTGCTCTATTTCTCAAAGGGAATATTAATATACAAGTTTTAAAAATACAATAACATTACATTTATTATAAATATTAAAATGTAGACTACAACTTTATAAGTTTATTTACCTTGTGTATGGAGTGAAAATGGAATATTTTTTCCACCCTGAAGTGATCGCATAGTCACTTTGCGAACTAATAAAAATACATAGCTGACTATTTGGTAGTTTTTTTGTTTTTTTTTTTTTTTTTTGCCTGAAAATTTTGTGCATTGCATCTAAAGTCCGTTGATGGGTAGGAGTCCGTAGATGAGAGGTTAGAATGTACTAATAATTGTTTAACAGATCTATTTGACCAATAAATGGGACCCTAAAAAATATTACCACTCCTGGATATGTACATTTCTAAAAAGCGAACTGTAGAGGGGGAAAATATATATATACACAGAGCTTACCTCAAAAAGCTACCATCCCAATGGAAGTATATTAGCCAACTGAAACAAGGGCACGGCTCAAGTGATATGTTATGGGTGTAGGGGTGTTGGGAGTGGGTAGCTTTGAGTGCTAATTCAGGTGTCGCTTTGGTGAGGTTGGCTGTCCTAAATCAATCTCGAGAGGAGGGGTGGGGGTGGGGCTGAGCAAGAAATATTTAATCCAACAGCAATCGGGTATTAAATTTTAAGCCAGAGGTTCAAATAGTAAATATAAACACGCTATTTGTAAATTTATATCACTTGGCAGGATAAGTGGCTCAATGTGTGAACAATGGATCTTAAAAATTGAGGTTCTATTTTAAAAACCTAGTCTCAAAATATTTTGGCTAAACTTGCAAATCGTCGTCAAAATTAAAACGGAAAATTTTGACGATGATTTGCAATTAAAATTAATTTTAAAATCCGATTCAAAAATACTTTTTTTTTTTTTTTTTTTTTGGTAAGTCAGGTTAGTAATTGTTTTTATTTCATTTATTTATCGAATCTTGAAATATTTTCTAAACTAAAATATTTATGTGCAGTTTAGATAATATTTCAAGATTGTTAAATAAATGAAATAAAACAATTACTAACCTGACTTACAAAAAAAAAAAAAAAACCCAAAAAAAACAAGTATTTTAAATCAGATTTTTAAAATTAATTTTAATTTCAAAATTTACTTTGATATATTGCAAATCGTCATCAAAATTAAAACGGAAAATTTTGACGACGATTTGCAAGATTACCCAACCCCTCCGCCACAAGGTCGATTTCTTTTTTTGAAGCGGAGTACACCTGATTTGAATTCAGTTTTCCTTCTCCAAAAAACCCACTCTGCCCTACTATTTACTCATAGCTAGAGGGAGGACAAATGAATTATTGCCTCTCTACAGTAGCATTAGCACGAAGGGAAACAAACAGCTTTATCTACCAGAGATGCTGATAGGTAAGCGTCCTGCATCACTAACGCATAAAAATCATATCTACGCGTCATAATGCCCCCCCCCCCACACACACACAATTTTCCAGCAAACTGTAAATTTATTTCAATATTTTCTTGGAAACAAATTACACTATATGGAAGGGATACAAGGTAGAGGTTAGACGGCTTCAGTTGTTCATAGATAAAAACTCTACAATTTAAGAAACTAAAGTTGGGGCCCATCAAATTTCCCGGGGACTCATTCAAATCCCAGGACGCACCAAATTAAAAAGCTATCAGCATCACTGCATATGATCACTATCTTCCCTCATGCTAGGTCTTGGGTAAAGACCCGGTGAAGGATTGTAAGGAACTGAAAGCAAAACTGAAAATTAAATAATGTCTGCACAGTTGTAAGTTTCAAGTATTCCTATCTAATACTAACAAATATATGTACAGAATTATGTGGTTTCAAGTTATTTTATAACAATAATAATAAATAGTAATAATAATAAATAGTAATAATAATAAATAGTAATAATAATAAATAGTAATAATAATAAATAGTAATAATAATAAATAGTAATAATAATAAATAGTAATAATAATAAATAGTAATAATAATAAATAGTAATAATAACTTAGGGCCCTTGGATACCAATTGTAGTAGGTGCCCTTGCAACAGTCACTCCCTCCGAATCTCTTTTCAAGGCATTTGAGAAGTGGAGATCAAAAGAATTGAGACCACCCAGATCAGGATCTCTCGATGGTGGCCTCGGAGAGGTGGGGGTGAGTTTTATTTTTGGCGGGCCATAAGGCCAAATTTGAAAAATGAGAGGCCACAGAAAATTTGGGACTCATAATGTGTATATACATTTATTTGTACTTGTGTATAACTGCATGTACGTATACATTAATATACTTGAACATTGGAACTTTAAGGGAGCTCTCTTCTCGTTAGTTAAACTACTTGGAGAGCTCTATCCCATACTTAAAAATCTCTTGTAACTAAATTTAACGCAAATCAACCCTTTTCCAGTCATTTAATGCCGAATCAAGTCATTTGGATAACCAAAGGACATCTTGCTCACAGTGAAGAAAAATAGGGCATCGTGCATGGTATAATGGTTAGTAAGATGGGTTTGCAGACTATTGCTATATTGAGTTCGATTCTCACTGGGTGCTCCATACTTCCGGCCTTGTCACAACAAAGCTCAGTAAATAGGTCACCTCACATGGCGCAATGGTTAGCAAACTGGATTCACAGACCACTGCTAGTGAGTGCCCTATACTACCGGCCTTGTGTCACAAAGATAAGTATAGTAAATAAAAGGAAGAAAAATAAAGAATTAAAAGTCAGATATGCTAAAAGGTACGCGTCCTGCGTCACTGACGCGTAAAAATCTAAAAGGACGCAGTAAAATTGTATCCATGCGTTCCAGTGTTGTTTTTTCCCTTCCCTCACCATTTCCAGCTTACTGTAAATACATTTCAATATTTTCTTGTAAATGAATTACAAGCTATGCGGTACAAAGTAGGGTGAGACGGCTTTAGTAGTTCATAGGTAAAAACTCTACAATTTATTAAAAAAACCTTAGTTGTGACCCATCAAATTTTCCGGTTACTCATTCAAAATCAAATACATGCGTTCCAGGGAAAAGGAATTTAGCAAAATCACAAAAATGTTTTATCAACTTTCAGAAAAAAGAAAGGTGGGGAAAGAGATGACTTCACAAAAATCAGATTAAGTTTGGTTCAATTGTAAAGTTGTGGTCCTTTTTTTTTAAGTGACTGATTTTTGTAAAGTCTCACCCACCATCTTCCACTTCTGCCAACAGAACCCCAACACTTGATTTATTCGATTATATAGGATTGGTTTATTTGTTTAACGGCACATCAACTCCTTATGGGTTATTTAATGCCGAAATTTGCTTAATATTTAATATTTATAAGCTCCATTGCATTTTTTGTCTATAATGATTTGTTCAGTTATACAATATCAAGTATTCCTAGCACAAATATTTTGCATACAGTTGTATGGTTTCAAGTATTCCCGTCCAATACTAATAATTTCCAATTATATAGATTCAAGTATTCCTATCTAAATACTAGGAATTTATACACAATTATATACTACTTTGAAATAAGTTTCTTAATTTAATGGCATACCAGCCTTCGAGGGTTATTTAATGACATCCTCGTCGAAGAACTGTGGTGGTACTATTTAACCCATAGCTGGATAGATGAATAGGGGTTCGTACCTTTCCCAAGGATATTAGTCTGAAAGCGAACGTAATAGCGTGACTCGAATTCGAGGGATGTCCAATTTGACGTGTAAAATTTACACCTTCCCCCTATATTCAACACAATGAAACTTGAATAAGGTTAATATTTGTTTAATTTTTTTTTGGACCATTAACATTTTTTTTTTTTAATCCTGATAATTAAAAAAAAAAAAAAAAAAAAAAAAAAAATCAGCTTACGGAAATAATGAAAATTTAATCTACAGGTGAATAAGTATCGACATTTTCGTGAAAATTTTACTCTTAATTGACGTTTCAGATTTTTTTTTTTTTTTTTTTTTTGGCTACGTTAATTTTCAATTGATTTAATGGTGCGAAAATGTAAACATTGTTTTTGTTTATAATTTTCATTATTTCCGTAAGCTGAACATTTTAAAATCACCAGGATTTTTATTAATTATTTATCTTTTAACGTTTCTTCTTTTGAATGATCAAAAAATTTCGAAGATAAAATTCAAGTTTCATTGTGTTAAATATACGGGGAGGGGGTAAGATTTACACGTCAGATTGGGCATCCCTATCGAACTCGCTCACTATGACGATAACCATTGGGGAACATGCGCCTCTCACTCAGGATTTATATAAAGTAAAAAGGCCATTGTGTTTAGCGGTCAATTCCTCTAAGCCTATTTGTTAGTATCCCGGGTTTGAAGGTGTCCCACCCTCATCTCTCTAGTCATAAAATATCTACACCCAACTCACTAAAATAAATATTATGATTCTTTGTGAGAGCTGGGTGACAATTCAGACTCTTGAGTGAATCACAGAGCACACCATCCCCCTTCTACATTAGAGAGAGATGAGAAGGGGAGGGGGTTCGACAACTGAGGTTCAACCATGGCCTTAGAATAGACACACACACAGGCAAAATGTGTGGAATGTGTCGAGGGGAGAGGAAGGACGCGATAGTCTAGAACACGATAGTATTGGATTTTATTTATTTATTTATTTTTACTTGCTCTCATATATTAGTTAAAAAGTAAAAAGTAAATGTTTTTAGCGGTAAAATTTTCAAAGTTGCTTGCGAAAATACTCGAGTGAGATATATATATATATATATATATATATATTATACTGGAACCAATCAAGAAAAAAAAAACTTGTCAGACAGGCGATGTCTGTCCTTTTTAATAGTGTCTGCATTAAAAAGAAAATCTTGCACAAATACACACAGACATGTGATGCTGAAAACTTTTGATTTAGTGCGTCCTGAGACGCACATATTTGCTTTGAATGAGTCCCCGGGAAAATTTATGGGTCCCAACTAAAGCCGACTAACTCCTACCTTGTAACCTATCCTGTGTAATTCATTTCTAAGAAACTATTGAAATGTATTTACAGTTAGCTTGAAATAGTGAGGGAAGACAAAAGAAAAACACTGGGACGCGTGGATACGATTTTACTGCGTCCTTTTAGATTTTTGTGCATCAGGGACGCAGGAAGCATACCTATCAGCACCTTTGAATATTGTGAGCTGGGTGACGATTCACTCTCTTGGGTGAATAAGGTCGTATAAAACGAACAATGCATCCCAGTGTTTTCTTTTTTTCTTCCTCAACATTTCAAACAAACCGTAAAATACATTTCAATAGTTTCTTAGAAATAAATTACACAGGATAGGTTACAAGACGGCTTTAGTTATTTTATTAAGAAACTTTAGTTGGGACCCATAAATTTTCCCGAGATTCATTAAAAGCAAATATGTGCGTCCCAGGACGCACTAAATCAAAAAGCTATCAGCATCACTGCACCAGGCGTTATTGTGAAACATTAAAAATAACCAAATTTTCTCATTTACTCAATTCACGAGAATACAAGCGATACTTTTTTAGAAGCATTCGTCTTGCATAAAAATAAGCCGAAGGTTCAAGCTCTACAGGAGGTCATTCCCGTTATTAGACCCAGTGATGCAGATAGCTTTTTGGTTCAGGGCATCCAGGGATGTCCATATTTGCTTTGAATGAGTCTCCGGAAAAATTTATGGGTCCCAACTAAAGCTGGCTAACCCCTACCTTGTAACCTATCCTGTGTAATTCGTTTCTAAGAAACTATTGAAATGTATTTACAGTTAGCTTGAAATGGTGAGGGAAGAAAACAAGAAAAACACATGGATACGATTTTACTGCGTCCTTTTAGATTTTTGTGTGTCAGGGACGCAGGCGCGTAGCTATCAGCATTAGTTTTGCATAAGAATAAGCGGAAGGTTCAAGCTCTACAGGGGGTCAATCCCCCTTACTAGACCCTAGTTTTATAATGAAAAAAAAAAAAAATAAATAAAAATAAAAAAAGGACTGTGACGCATATTGCACGACACATTGTCTATAGAATTTCGTAAGCGTAAAGAAAATAAATTGTCCAGCTGTTGTCATTTTTTTCAAAGACACCTCATAAAATCTAATAAAAAAACAAAACAATCAATTTCAGTTATGACGTTAGGGCACATAAATGCATTATTGTGTAGTAGTAGTAGTAGTAGTAATAATTTTGACCATACAACAAAATGGCAGTGATGCTGACAGCTTTTTGATTTAGTGCGTCCTGGGACGCACAAATTTACTTTTAACGAGTCCCCGGGAAATTTATGGGTCCCAACTAAAGCCGTCTAACTCCTACCTTGTAACCTATCAGGTGTAATTCGATTCTAAAAAAACTATTGAAATGTATTTACACTTAGCCTGAAATGATAGAAGAATAAAGAAAATCACTGGGACGCATGGATACGATTTTACTGCGTCTTTTTAGATTTTTGTGCGTCAGGGACGCAGGACACTTGGCTATCAGCATCTCTGAAATGGTATATGTATAAACCAGAATCTGTTCTCGAGAATGAAACGCATAAAATTCACAGGGACTTCAAGATAAAGATGGCTCAGAAGATCAGACAAAGTATTGATTAACAAGAAAAAGAGAATTTGCCAACTGACAGGTTTTGCAGTTCCAGCAGATCACAGGGTGAAGATGAAACAAAGAAGAGAGACAAATACCTGGACCTTACTATAAAATTGGAAAACTAGAATATGAGTGATACGAAAATATAGTTGGTGCACTTGGAATAGTCTCCAAGAGTTAAAAAAAAAAAAACAGACGAGAGAAATTTGAAATCAGAGGAAGTATTGAGACCATCCAAGACAACAGCCTTGCTAAGATCAGCTAGAATCCTGAAAAGAGTCCAGGAAACACTCAGACTCCAGTGAAAAAACTCATATGAAGTGGTTATTTACAACGTACCCCACGTGCACGGGTTAGGCACAAGGCCCTATTAATTAGGGACCACACACGAACCGAAGTTCATGGGAGGCGGGTGCAAAAAATACGTCGGCATTCCGCCCTCAAGCGGGCGCCTCAGGCACCAAGCAATAAACATAGCCCTGTCCCATTAAATCGAGGGGGTAGGTGTTGCCTGGGAGGTGGGATGGTCCCCTGGGATTAACGTTATTAACTTTTACGGTCCAGGGCCGAAGTGAAACAATATTAATTCATTATATTGTGAAAGAAAGAAAGAAAAGAATTAGGCGTTGTTTTAGGGTCAAGAACGGATTAATTGTATTTCCGTTTATTTCAATGGTGAAAACTTATTTGATATACGAGGAAATCGAGTTACGAGCGGAACGAATTAAACTCGTATATCAAGGTACCACTGTATTTGCAATTAAATATTTTTCAATGTATTTATTAAATAACTGGAATATTGATCAGCTTACAAGGTGGGGGTGGGGGTGCTAGAGGAGATCCAGTCCCTGCTGATATTGGGTTAGATCCTGTCCGGGAGCTTCACATTACAATTAGGGCACCTCGCGTGACTGTGGGTAATAGTTTGGGAAGGTGGGGGGGGGGGGGTTTCCAGGAATGCATCTTGGCATCATCAATGGATTATTGCCTCCACGTTAGTGGCCCTGTGCTAAAATAGGGAAATAGCATTGTACAAACTAGAAAATATATAAATAACAAGGCACAGGAGCTATACATAGTGCTATACAGTGTACAGGCAGAAATGCTGATAGGCACGCGTCCCTGACGCACAAAAATCTAAAAGGACGCAGTAAAATCGTATCCATGCGTCCCAGCGTTTTTCTTTTCTTCACTCACCATTTCAATAGTTTCTTAGAAACGAATTACACAGGACAGATTACAAGGTAGAAGTTAGACGGCTTTAATTGGGACTCATAAATTTTCCCGGGGGATTCATTCAAAGCATACATGTGCGTCCCAGGACGCACTAAATAAAAAACTAACAACACTGAACAGGAATAAATATTCACTTAGTGCGTCACATTGATAGCCTTGTTAGAAAAGGCTCGAATAGGCTATTTATCCGGTTCTAAAAGCTAGCATCCGGGCATTTCATGTGTAACGTCTTTCCTTATAAAAGGTAATGTAAACAACTTTTTCACGATTCGTGTTTGGAACCAAAAAAATTATTACGTATTCATAAATATCACTAAGAATTCATTGTTAGGGTTGGGTTAGAATTTTATATTTAAAATTGATAATGGAAAATGCCATTTTTCCACTTAGGAAAAAAAAATCATGATAGTCAAATTTACGTTTATCATGTCCTTGAATTTTAAAAACGTTTTATTAAAATTCACATGTTTTATCACAAAGTCATTAACGGTATCTATATTTTTCGGTTAAACTTGCAAATTGGTCGGTAAATTAAAACGGAAATTTTTTTGGTGGTCCCCCATGACAGTTTAACTACAGTCTATGAATGAATTTTTTTGCAAATTGGGTTAAGGTTTAGGGGGTTGGGGGTTAAGGTTGTTTTTAATTACGTATTGCTTTTTTTAAAAAAGCACTATACATTTAATTAACCATTGAAATTAATTATTGAATCCAACGGTAGACACATTAGTCTGTGTATTAGTATTTTTAATAAAAAAAGAACCTTAATCCCCAAACCCCTAAACCGTAACCCAATTCGCAAAAAGTTCATTCATATACTGTAGTTAAAACTGTCATGCGGACCAAAAAACTTTGTTTTAATTTTCCGACCAATTTGCAAGTTTTGCCCATAAAATATAAATGAATATAAATAAACTTTTGTGTTAAATCCGTGTTATTTTTAACATTACTTGTATCCATAATAATGAAAATATTTACAGCGACAATAAAATAAGCATAAAATAGGTTTGTCTATCTTACGAGGACCGGCTAAATAAGCATAAAAGCAGGTTTGTCTATTTGACCAGGACCGGCTAAGTAGTTTCTGAAAAAGATCGGTAATTAGGGCACCTCGCATGAGAGAGGGGGGGTCTAGTAGTACACTTCGATCATTACTAGGAGCTTTTAATCAACATTGGGGACTCCCCTATTAGTAGCCTTGTGCTAAGCTAAGACAAGGAAGTACAAGATAATAAACTAGCATTTTGCAAACTAATAAACGAATAATCTATTAAAAATAAAATAAAAATCTAATTTCTTTTCACAAAAAAAAAAAAAAGACTATTCTTTTGTTGCCTCTCGAATCTCAGACGCGGAAATGTCAAACATACTGATTCATTACTCATGGGTTCTTTTATAATAACAAAGAGACTTTTTTTTAATTAAATAAAAAAAACTAAAAAAAAAACTGTAGCTATTCATATAATTCCTTGCATTGGGAAATTATATATATAGTGATGCTGATAGCTTTTTTTTTATCTAGTGCGTCCTGGGACGCACATATTTGCTTTGAACAAGTCCCCGGGAAAATTTATGGGTCCCAATTAAAGTCGTCTAACTCCTACCTTTTAACCTATCCTGTGTAATTCGTTTCTAAAAAAAAACTATTGAAATAAATTTACAGTTAGCTTGAAATGGTGAATGAAGAAAAACGAAAACACTAGAGCGCATGGATACGATCTTATTGCGTCCTTTTAGATTTGTGTGCGTCAGGGACGCAGAACTCGTACCTATCAGTGTAAATATTATCCCTAGAATCTCAACAGAGAGCTGTTTTCTTACATCCCCACCTGATAACAACAACATCATCATCACCATAACAGTAGTAATAAATATTTCTTCTCTGGTGAGGTCGAACTATCACTCAGTTACTTACAGTCGACTAAATCAATATTTCTCGCGATATATATATAATTTTTTTTCTAGTTTTCTTTCTTTTCCGATTTCTTTCTAACTAACCATGCTTTTTTTTTTTTTTTTTTTAAATCCCCAGGGGTAAGCATAAAAAAAAGAAAAGCGAATGTTCAATAACGAGCTGGAAAACTACTACTCACCTATTTCGAGAGAGAGGAGAGTTATTTTCCTCGTCCCTTCCTAGTGCGACCGAGATCACGTGATCGAACCACTACCCCCCACCCCCATCACTCTAGCTCCCTACCCACCACCACCACCACGCCACCCAGCAAGGAGGATTTGAGCAGCTATTATACTTTAATTAACAATATTAATTACATGTCATTATGATAATCTCTACATCGCAAAATGTGCCAACAGAGGGTCCGGATAAAATTATTACTGCTATATATATATATATATATATATATATATATATATATATATATATTCCTTTAAAAATATTTGCTCCCCTTTTATATGTGATGTTGAAGATTGCTAACAGTTGTTTAGAGAGAACGAATATTATATAAAATATTATTATTATTATTTCGTTTTTATTAATGTAAAAAAGTAATAACATTAAATTAATACATGCCTTTACTTAAAAAGAAAGAAAGAGGTAGGGTTTGTTTTGAGGAAAATGAAAAGGAATAAAAAATGTAATTATCTTAAAAATATAATACGGTTTGGACCATAGAATTAAAGAAGGAATATTTTATTCACCTATTAATTAATATATATATATATATATATATATATATATATATAAAACAAAAACTTTATAGTCTTCCGAGACTGAAATGCCAATAATACATTTCTTCCTTTAAAAATATTTGCTACTCTTTTGTGTTTGTAATGTTGATTCTTAACAGTTGTTTAGGGAGAACGAATATATATATGATTTATTATTTCGTTTTTATTAATGAAAGAAAGTCAGAAAATTAAGTTAGCCCAAGGCTTTACTTAAAAATAAGAAAATAGAGGTAGGGTTTTGAGGAAAATGAAACAAAATATATAAAAGAAAAGTATTTTTTATACGGTTTGGACCATAAAATTAAAAGGAATATTTTATTCACCTATTTCTAATACATATATTAGAAGAAATAAAGTAGGATTTTTCTACCATAGAGTTTGAGAATGAAAATAAAAAAAGACGTTATAAAAATTATATGGTTGACTATAGAATTAAAGAAGGGATATTTTATTCACCTATTTTAATTCACTTTATATAATTATATACATATATATATATAATAATATATATAATACATATATATATATATATATATATATAGTGTGTGTGTGCTCGCGCGCGCACCAGTAGACAAACATGAAGACTAGATCATGGCTACCACTTTCTCATGACACCAATCTGACAACTTTCAAATTATTTGCTATTACTAATAAGATTCATATAATACTAATAAAAAAAGCTTGAAATCTATTTAAAAATATTTTAATAAACATCTACTTGGATACCATTCTATAAGTAATATATCAAATAGAAAATATTTTCAATACAATAGACAAAATTACGAGGGAAAAAAAGGGTAGCCACTTATAAAAAATATTAAAAAAGTAGAACAGGTCAACTTGCTAGGTCGTTTAGAAAGATTTTTTTAATTTCCCTTTAAAAAAAAAAACAGGTTTATTTAGTATTAAATCAGTTTATAAACAAAATAATATATATATATATAAGTATATACATATACAAGTCAAAAATATAAGTTTTAGATCCGGTTATGGTAAAAGTTAGTTTCCTCTGTCGAAATGGGAAATGACATTTTCCCATTTAGACAATTATTTTCAGGTCGAGGAAGTACGTTTTTTTTCTCTCTTTTCGACTTTAGCTGGGAAGGGGGAACCCTAAGATATAATCTGATTTATTTATTTATAGATTAAAAATAGAATAAATAAATAAAAGATTTGCATATGTAAGTTTCTCAAAATAAAATTTAATTAATTTATTTTGAGGTCAAAATAAGTAAAATAACAAAACAAAAAAAAAGTAAAATTTGTCAATTGCCAATTTTATCAAGATAAAAAAAAAAAAAAAAAAAAAAAAATAATAATCCAAAAATTAACCACAAAAGTAAATTTAAAAACTACGAATTTAGTAAATAAAAAAAATTACATTTAAAATAAAAAAAAAATATAAAGTAAACTATGAGGTCAAAATAAAAGTAAAAATTTATAAATTGACAAAAAAAAATAAATAAATAAATAAATAAATAAAAAAAAAAGTAAAAATCAACAAAAGGTGATTTTTAAAAAAAATCAAATTTATTAAGTCAAAAAGATTTTTATACTGTAAAATATTTTCAGGGTAAAAAAAAAATAAAAATAAAAATAAAAATAGTAAAAAATTGTAAATTGATAATTTTATCAGACCTTGAAAAACAAAAACAAAATTCCAAATAATTTTGTTATGAATTTTAAATTAATTCAAAATTCTAAAAATTGAATCAGTCAATTAAAAAATATTTGAATAAAATTATGATTTATTAATACAATATACTAAATTAGAATATCTTTTTAAAATAATATTATATAGTTTGGTCTACAAAAATAATTAAAAAGCAAATAAAAGAAATTAATGAAATATTTAACAAATTTAATAATAAAAAAAAAAAGTCCATGAAAAAAAAAAAAAAAGTCAAAAATAAATAAATAAAGCAATTAAAAAAAAAAGCATCAAAACATGAAAGGGAAAGCCGTAATATTTACAAATAGAGAAATTAATTTATTTTTACAAAAAGGAAAGAAATATAAAACTATTCTGAATTACAAAAATAAAATGTGGAAATATTTATTATTAAAAAAAAAGCCAATTTTATATTAAAAATCACTTCAGTTATTTTCTTGGTCATAAAATGGGGGACCAGGTTATTGTTTTTATTCTAGAAAAAAAAGTAGGTTTACGACCCGAGATGGGGGTAAAGACATGCTTTTAGAGAGTCTAAGTGACTTAATAAAACATATACGGGTATATTTTATGTAAATAACCGGAATTTACAGTATTTTAGGGATATTTCTTTATGAGAGGATTTGACAAGAGAAGTAACGTTGATTTTTATGGCAGCCATAAGACCTTAGTGATATTTTCATAAACACCCCGGTTGAATTTATCACTCTAGAAAATATAAAAATCATGGGGTAATTGTAGATTTTAGGAGTTACTTTTATGCAGGAGAGAGCGGGGAACATTTTAGAAGGATTTTATAACGAATATTTAAAATAGGAACTAAATCAAAATTAAATAAGGTCACTATACAATATGTGGATCGGAGTCAAAATGCCTTATCTTCTATATGCAAAAAGACGACTCGTACGTTCAATGCAGGCGACATTAGAGTTTACGAAAAAAGATATTACTCGGCTTTTTCAACGGGGTAGAGGTTAGAAAATCAAACCTGAAGACTCACCGAAAAAGCAGACGGCCCCCCTCAAACCACAGACCGCACTGAATTGGAAATAAAAGCCTGAAAAATGTCCAAGTGTCCGCTCCGGAATAAAGATAGTTCCAAGAGAAAACTTCCAAGATGGCGTTACTGTTGTTGTTGTTAATAGCGAAGGAACAACACTCGTTCTCTCTTCGCACTACTCTCTGCTTTTCTCTTTCCCCTCTTCCCCTTTAGTCAACCCCTCCGTCTACTGTTTCTTTTCATTTATCAACTGCCCCTCTCTCTGTTTCCGTCTACGCAACTCTCAGCTCCTACTCCCTCTCTCACACTCGCTTCTCCTCTACTCCCATCGCTACAAAACCGACTTAACCTGCTATATTCATGCGCCGATAAGAAATGAGTCCGTGTCGTTAAACTTTTCTACACCCTAAATCGCTTTAAAGAATGAACGTGTGGCTTTGATTTTTCAAATAAAAGTTGGTTTTAAAGATATTTATTTAGATTTCGATGGTTTTGCAATCGTACAAGGTGAATTATTACTGAACAACTAAGGATCTGTTTGAACAGGGATCCATCCCAAAACTCCTACGCGTCCAAACTAACGAAGCTATTAGGTCAGCGGATTGGAATGTAATATTTCTTAATTTCTACAGCCAATAAGTAAAATTTATTTAACTATGCTGACTGATTTTTGCAATTCGGAAGAAAATCTATGCTTGATTTTTTATTTATTTATAAATAGGCAATAATAAAAGTCAGATTTGAATTTTGAGGTTTTTCTTGTTGTTGCTTCATGTGACGTCACAAGTGGACTGAGAATTGTGGGTAGTATTATTATTATTAGTAGTATTAGTATTTTTATTATTATTATTAATGAAAGAATGGACAGGTTCCCTTTCGTAGATAAAAAAAATATATTTTAGGCCAGTTTTAAATATCGTATAAATTTACTTTATTTTGTTTTCTGTTATATTTTAATATTTATTTTAAGACTGGATATGTTTAACTAAAAGAAATAAATAAATGATAATAATAATAATAATAATAATAGTATTCCTGCATTTTTGATTTGTCCCATTTATTGAGAAGTGAAGGATACACTTTTTGTAAAAAAAAAAAAAAGTTTTAATTTATTAATTAAAAACTTATTTAGCAATTAGTAAAAAAATTTTTTTTAAAAAAAGGTAACTTTTATAGGTTTATATATCATTTTGGAAGTAGCTTGTATGTACAAATTGTGTCAACATTAAATGGGATAAAAAAAATATTTGAAAAGTTATCAGGTAAAAAAAAAACAAAAAAAAACGAAACCTGTTTGAAAAATTTTAACGCATGTGAAATTATTCGGTGTAATTTGCTTTTTTATTTATTTTTTTTTTTAAGCAACTAAAAAAAGTTTGACACTTTTTAGAAGTAGATATAATCTTTTAAATATAAAATAAACAAAAATATTTTTTTAAGAAAAATCGTAATCATTTGTCAGGGTTATTTTTTTTTCTTTCTTTCTTTCTCTTTAAGGGCGTATGTAGAAAAGTATTGAGAAAGAAAGAGACTACTATAATATACGTAGTTATTTATTTAGAGTCCTGGACCTCGAGCAGACCTGACATACTGTTCCCCACCTTATTTTTAAGAGGCGGGCAGTAGGAATTTCAAATTTTGACTCATAACAAAATATTATTCTCGACAGGTTTATATATATTTAAAATCTTTTGAAATATATATATTTTTTTCTCTTTATTATGTATTGTTAGTAAATTAAGATGGAAAAAAAAAATGAAGAAAAAAGACGAGCTTGAAAATGCCGGATCACACTATTAGAAAAAAAATACTATTTATTACAAGGAGGGAACAGTGTCCCAAATCTTTTTTTTTTTTTTTTTTCCCTTATGCGTTTCTTTTTTCTGTCTTCATGACTTTAACTGAACTGGCAAACCTGCTACAGAATGTTTGATCTAAAAGTTGATTATTAAACGCTAAATTATTTCCTCGTTAATTATTAAATGAAGGGTAATTATGAACTTTTGTTTAGTAAAATAGGGTGTCCCAGAAAAAACAGAACCCACAAATTTTGTAATAAAACTGTTAATTTTAACTAAGAGGGTTTATGGTTAGGGTTTAGGGTTTGGATTCTGTTTTTTCTGGGTCACCCTGTACAAGGTGACCCAGAAAAAAACAGAACCCAAATTATTTATTTTCCCATTAAACTAACCCTAAACCCCAACCCTAACCCTAGCCCTACCCAGTTAAAATTAACAGTTTTATTACAAAATTTGTGGGTTCTGTTTTTTTCTGGGACACCCTAATTTACTAAACAAAAATTCATAATTAATTACCAAATGAAGTACTATTTTATCTGGGGGGGGGTTGTTATTGTCGAGGACGCACACTAATTCGGGCTTACAACATTTTGAGGTAAAAAAGGACTATTTGCTCGTAAATTCCTACCATAAGATAAACTGAAGCCTCATTTTATGTCCGTGTTTTTGCAATAAATGTTTCATTTTTCTTGCACCCGACATTTTACAATATTAAATATATTTTCTTTATTTATTTTAATATTCACTTGAATGTTTATATTCTAAAAGTTTTTATTTTGTGAGAATGGTTAGTTTTAAAATGGGGGTTCGTTTTTACACTTCAACTTTTTACTCGTAAATTCCTACCATAAAATGCCCAAGCCTAATTTTATGGTAGGAATTTACGAGTAAAAAGTTGAAGATTACCTTTTGTTGTTATTTCTTTTCTTTTTGGCTTTGGTACACTAAAATAAAAACGTCAGATTTTAATCATCGTCGACGAAAAAACAAAATTACGGTCATAAAAGTAGGATCCAATTTATGCCTAAATTGTAAAACGGAGCCCCACTTTAAAACTAAACATTCTCAAAAAATAAAATTTTTAGAATATACACATTGATGTGAATATTAAAATAAACAAAGAAAATATATTTAAAAAATATATAAACCATCATCAGGACAATGCAAAAGAAATTATGTAAGGGAGAAAAATGAAAAATGTTAAGTGTATGGTGAATGTGTGAATATAATGTTATTTACCGTTATTTTTTATATGTGCGTTTATATACGAAAGCTGATGACATGATCATTGCATGTGAAAAAAAACGGAAAATGAAGATCATAAGATGACGCATGTAGAACGTGAATATAAAAAATAACGGTAAATAATATTATATCCACACGTTCACCATACACTTAACATTTTTCATTTTTCTCCCTTACATAATTTATTTTGCATTGTCCTGATGGTTTATCATAAACCGAAATACTTAAGTAGAGACATATAACATTTTTCCTTTGATCGTAACATCCTGTATCTGTTATAGTTTGAAAACATTTTCTTCACATATTGTCGGATTAATTTCCTCATCGTATTCACACACACACACACACACACACACACACACACACACACATATATATATATATATATATATATATATATATATATATATATATATATATATATATTAATGATTTGAAGGCAATTACAATTACACACACAAAAAAACAAAAAAAACAACCAAACACATACATTTCTGATATTCGTCTCTGAAGATAAAGTTTTTTTGAAATCGATAAGACAAAAATAACATCTTTTTGTTTTTATTTTTTTATACCCATTGTAATTGCCTTCAAATCATTAATATATTATAACATACTTAACAATGCTTCAAGCAAATTACCAATTACTTATATATATATGTGTGTGTTGTTGGCACCCTTCTGTCTACGAAAGACGATAGAGCAGTGACAAAATTTTTTTGAACTACATAGCCTGGACGGGTTGATATGGAGGATGAGCTGTTGCCCAGGCAGCAGAACTCTCTCTCCACACAACTATCGCAGAAGTTGCTGGGTAGCACTGGAGTTCAGTATCACGCCACTTTAGGGACTCCGGCTCCGAATTTGTTTTCGGGGTTTACTCCCCTAGCCTTTTCTTGGGATGAGGTTAAGCACCGTTATCAATATATATATATATATATATATATATATTATATATATATATATATATGTGTGTGTGTGTGTGTGTGTGTGTGTGGAGAAAGGTAGACAAACACGGGATGTTATGGAAACTGGATGTTTATTGTCGACGATGCAACGTTTCGGTCTCTTATTAGACCATCTTCAGGACTTGGATATAGTTCTTGCTCCAATGATGGAGATTCTCAAAATGCTGAAATAGAAGGTCGTCAGTAGTGAGAGGGGTGGTTGGGGGTGGTTAATTTATTTATATTTATAAATAAATTAAATAAAATAAAAATACAAATAATAAAAAAGAGAGACAGACAGACAGACAGACAGATACTAACAGATTACCCATAAACAGACACAGATGATATTAACTGAGTAAAGACAACCAGATAAATATTATAATATATATGATACATAACAACAACAACATTAATAATACCGCCACTATTATTATTATTATAATAATAATAATAATAATAATAATAATAATAATAATAATATACATATGCTCACTTACAATTTTAACAAATCTTACCCATACTCCTTACAAAAAAAAATCACACTAACATACCAACCACACACATATAACTTAACGACAAATCCAGTTCCCCAACACATATAAACAAAAAAAAAACCAATTAAACAGACACAGACACACATACACATATTTAGTTAACCAATCCCCACAATCTGACACCTGTGGTACCACCATCCACCATTCTGACACTCCCCATCTAGAGAGAAGAAAATCCACTGTGTGTGTGTGTGTGTGTGGTGGTGTATTTATATAGATAAAAGGTGGCTTACCGGTGAATATGGGCACAATCGTTGGAGGTGCACAAAATCCAGGGGTGAAGTCAGCTATATAACAAATACAAAGTGCTCAATACAAAGTAGAGCAAATTTATTAAAGAAATGGATACAATAGAAACCTACTCGAGTTTCACCATTAGGATCTTCAGGGTTAAATCCACTGAATTAATGGAGGTACCGATTAATTGCAGCCGATTACACGTGTGTTCATTGAATAAGATGTAACGTAACATCTTATTCAATGAACACACGTGTAATCGGATGCAATTAATCGGTACCTCGATTAATTCAGTGGATTTAACCCTGAAGATCCTAATGGTGAAACTCGAGTAGGTTTCTATTGTATCCATTTCTTATATATATATATATATATATATATATATATATATATATATATATATGAGGAAGGAGGATTGGAATAAATCCGACAGAATGTAGTAGATATATGAGGAACACAAGGACAGAACTCAGACAAACGCCTTGGGTAGTGTATTGGTTAACAAGCGGGACTGACAGACAATTACTAGTGAGTTCGAGTCTAACTGGGCGCCAACAAATAAGCTTAGTAAATAACTATGAAGAATTCCTTCTGATCGCTGCAATGTTAGACAATTACCCACCCACTTGACCTCTTCTCCCCTCCACCTCCCTCCCGTCCACTTCCCCCTCTATAAAACACTTTGTATGATAGCTTTGATAATCAATAAAACGACTGATGATGCCGAGCTCAAAGCTCTAGCGAAATATATCCTACATACGTTTGTCTGAGTTTTGTCCCTGTGTTCCTCATATCTCTACTACACACACACACACACACACACACACACACATATATATATATATATATATATATATATATATATATATACCCGCACCCATAAACAATCAAAGAATATATGGAATGTTAATCTTAGACACATATTAATAAAAAAGAGATCAGATGGTCCTGTTAGTAAACAAACAACAAAAAAACATGCTTAGAGGGCGAGCCAATTCTGAATAATAATTTACAAAAAAAAAAAAAAAAAGAAGCAAATGAACAGACACACGGACATAAGCGCGCACACACACACTTAGAAACACACAAAACACACGCATAAACAAGCACCACTCCCCACACACGCACAGAATTTGGAAGACATGAGACAGAACAAATGAACGGTCACTAGCAACAACTTCAGTTCTAGTAATCATCTGTAGAAGGGATTTTTATTCCGAAATATTAAGAATTGAGAATAAATCACAGGTTAACAAACAACACCACAGTTACCTTATTTTTCTTTACACTTGTATTGTGATAGCCTTCAAAAACAACCAACAAACCAATATAAACACAATGCTTCAAGCAAATTACAAAACCTATATATATATATATATATATATATATATATATACAGGTAGGGTTCGAATCGCGCACAAAGCACTGCCCTGTCTATAGCTCTGCTGATGAGGCCTAATGGGGCTGAAATGTACATACAGAGATTGACTTTTTCTCGAGTTGTTTACGCTTTACATTTAAACCGATATGCACGCCTAATTCATTAATTATAATTAATTAATTAACAAATTAGGTATGACTTTAATTAAGCACATAATCTTCCCTAAAAATTGTCGGCCTTTGCCATTCAAACACATCGTTTGAACACTTCAATATATATATATAATATATATATATATATATATATATATATATATATTTGAAAGTCCCCCATTGGAGATGGGGGACTTTATCACCGTACCATTAAAAATGGCGCGAATATTACGCCACAAAATATATCATTCTCTTTTCTCTGCAAATTATTCTAAAGATCCATGGAAAGAAATAAAGAATTCCTCCCTTGCACGCCTTGGGTGGTGTAATGGTTAACAAGCGGGACTGACAGACCATTTCCTAGTGAGTTCGAGTCTCACTGGGTGCCAACAAATAAGCTTAGTAAATAACTATGAAGAATTCCTTCTGATCGCTGCAATGTTAGACAATAGAAAAAAATTACATAGCAGAGAGAGAGAAAGCGAAGAAGAGAGAGAGAGAGAGAGAGAAGAGAGGGGGGTAAAGAAAGATGGAGGTGTGAGAGAAAGAAACCAATGTGGTGAGAGAGAGAGAGAGAGAGAGAGAGAGAGAGAGTGGGAGAAATTGTGTATGTGAAAGAAAGAGAGGGGCTGAGCGAAATAAAGTAGAGCGAGAGGGGGAGAGAGAGGGGGAGGGGCAAAAAAGAGGAAGAGTTTAAAGCAAGAGAGAGAGAGACAGACAGACAGACAGAAAGAAAGATATAGATGGATAGATAAAAGAGAGAGAGAGAGAGGGGGAGAGAGAGAGAAAGAGAAAGAAACTGAGTGTAAGAGAGGGCGAGAGCATGAGAAACATTTCTCTCTTCCTTCCCATTAGAGAGAGAGAGAGAGAGAGAGAGAGAGAGAGATCTCTCTT
>CM042177.1:27263513-27306360 GCA_023376005.1 Doryteuthis pealeii | reverse complement strand
ATATAAAGAGGAGAGATAACCAGTCTAGGAGAAGGAAAACTTGATTCAATCTGTTAAACTCGCTTAAGAAATTGACCTTGTGTCGTACCTGCTCGTGCGGAAAGGAGTTGGTAATATATATTATAGGTTAGATGGCTGGTCGAAGAGGCGCTGGATGTATGGTTAGCCATCAAGCCCTAGCACCATATATGGTTGTACGCGACCCTATTGCCTTATGGCAATACCCCAACCCTTTTTATCAATATATGTTGCTAGAAGGTGGTAGCTGAGGCTCTTAGTGTCCTGGGTATCACGTTAACTACATCTAGTGGTGAAGTTCCAATTCTGGATCTATAAGGAGTGTGGAGTGTCTTTATTATCAACTTACTCTTTGTAGTACCTGCTAGGGTCGCCATCTCTGGGTAAATAGAAAAATGATTTAAAAATGTGTTTAAAAATGAGCTTAAAAAATACGAATAACCATCAAGAATGAATAAAAAATATCTTCGGCATAAAATAACCCAACGAGTGTTGACATGCCGTAAATCCATCCAATCAACCTAATTGAGCTCAAATGAAAAAAAAGAATTGAATACCCAACAAGAATAAATAAAACAAAATGCCTTCGGGCATTAAATAACCAACAAGGGTTAACATGCTGTAAAATCCAACCAACGATATCAAGATGTTGTAATAGTTAGATTTATCATACTGTGGTATAACCACAGCTCCTCCTAGTTTAAATGATTACATAAAAAAAACTGATTACGTAAGTCCTGATTAAAATAGCTGTGCTGGTGTTGTCGCTTGTTAGCCGCTGAGTCACACGAACAGTCTTTTTGGCGCAAATTGTTTTGCACAACATAGGCAAGAAGAGAGGCTTTTTGTTTTGAGAGAACAGAACAGAGCGAGAATCACACCGGTAGATATTAATTGAGATGAAAGAACAAAAGAAGAAGAAAATGAACTATTGTCTTGAATCCCATAAACAATCGCTTTTTTGTTTTTGTTTTTGTTTTTGATACATACCTTCTTTTTTTTGTGTTTTCTTTTTTTTTTTCTTCTTTTTCTTTTTCTTCTTCATTCTCTTTTCTTTTTCTCTTTCTTTTTTTGTTGTCTTAGTTAGACAGACACAGGATGGTCTCATAAAAATAAAATACTAATTCTAATCGTGAAAAAAAAAAAAAAAAAAAAAAAAAAAGATAGCGATAGAAAAGGGTCGAAGAGAAAAGAAGAAGCAAAAAACGAATCAAGAAGCGAACAAGGATTTTTATGAGGAGACGAAGGTCGTGTGAGTAAATTCGTAAGTGATGTGGACAGGATTCCCAGCATTGTGTTTTGCCCGCCAACGGATAGACAGACGGGCTCAATAGGAGCGCCCATTTTATTTATTCTTAGGGTCTTCTCGTCTATTGTTGTGGTGTTGGTTGCTGTGGTTGTTGTTGTTGTTGTTGTGGTTGTGCTTTTAAATTTAAATTTATGCTTCTTTCAATACATTTCATTCTGTCCGAAATATTTTCTATCTAATCTCCTGTCTGTCTGTCTCCCTAAAAGAGAAGTAATAAACCTAGAAACAAATCGTTATTCTTATTGGACCATTATCTTATGTTTATAACCCACGGTAATTTTATGAGGAAGTGCATCCCGGTCTCCTCGCCTCAAAAACCACCAACTCGTGACTATCAAAATAACAACACCAGCTCGTCGTAATTCTAGTTTATTTATCGTAATTTGTCGTAATTCTTGTTTAGATATGAAGATGGATATATAGTTTCGAATAGACTGAGATAGATAGATAGATAGATAAACAAACAAAATAATATAGATAGATATGAAATGGAGATAGATAGATATTTCGGCAAGTAAATGTATTGGGGGGGGTCGCTTTTTTTTTGTCGTAATTTCTTGTTTATTTAAACTAAAACAAGACATTAAACAAACATGAATAAAAAAATTCTTAGTATTTAAAGTAATATACATAAATAATGAACAAATTGAGATAGATAGATAGATAGATGGATAGTTTTGAATAGACTGAGCTGGGTCGTTATTTTTAATAGTCACCGGCAGCAACTCTTGAGGCAGGAGACCGAGGACGCACTTCCTCATAAATTACCTAACCCACTTCTGGGTTACCAAAACTCCACAGTGAGTCCCACCTTGTCGGCTGGAGCTGTAGAATACACCGACTGCACCACTGTAGAGGAGTAAAATCCCCCAATGGTGCCACCTGATGGTCGCGGATGGCGATCAGTGATGCTTAAGGACAGAATCTTCGAGGTTGAGCAGTCCATGACGCTGCAACATCCCACTTTGGCCCCTTACTTAAGTCGTAGAGGACCCCCTCCGATCCATCGGTTGATCACTCTAAAGTCCTAGTGCTTATATGGATTGTCCCAATCGTATTGCCCTTGTGCCAAACCCTTTCTATGATATACGTGCTGCAGGGCGGTGGCTGAGTTTTCTTAGTATCCTGGGTATGACGTTAGATTGCATCTAGTGTTGAGGTTCCAATTCTGGAGCACCGTAGAGGTGGAGTGCCCCTTTATCGCATTACTCCCAGGTCCACTCTGCAGCTGAGTGATAGTACCTGTTACTATGGGTTGAATAAGAAAAATGTGTTTAAAAAAGTTTAAAGGAAAATCGAAGACCCCAAAAGAATGAATAAGACAAATGTCTTCGGCATAAGATAACCTAAAGATTGACATGCATAAAATTCCAACCAACTAACACTCTGTCTGTTCACACACACACACACACACACACACACACACCATATATATATATATATATATATATATATATATATATATATATATTCACGAACCCTCTGCACGAACAGGATATGACATATTTTGAACAGGCTTAAATTCAGTTTTCTTTTCCTAGACTGTTGTCATGCCAAACGTTAATGATTGCAGCAGCCTAACATATCTATCTACTCATAGCGGATGAGAATAGTTGGATTCATTATTATCCAAGGGTGTTACTGATATATATATATATATATAATAACAACAGTTCAATTCATAATTCTTCTGTCGAAGAGATTTTATTTCCGAAATATTAAGAATAAATTAGAGGTTAACAACAAGCACCATATTTACCTTATTTTTCTTTACACTTGTATTGTGATAGCCTTCCAAACCAAACCATCAAAACAGATATATACATAATTCTTCAAGCAAATTATAAAGCGCACACACACACACACACACACACACACCATATATATATATATATATATATAATATATATATATATATATATAATATATATGTCCTCAATTTAAAAATCATATATTATAATATATATATATATATATATATATATATATTATATATATATATAATATGCCCTCAATTTTAAAAATAATATATATTTGCTTCCAATTTGATATTAAGTTCAGAATATTTTCTGTCGTCAATGCAGTAAAATCCAGTAAGCCAGCTGTAACAACAGTCTGGTCCTTACACAATTACAAAACACAACAACATCCACAATTCCATGCTCCTACTCTCTATCCCCATCTCTCTCTCTCTGTCTTTCTTTCTGTCTGTCTGTCTCTCCTTCTCGCTCTCTTTTGCCTGATCAGCTTCGTCCTCTGGACACATTTCTCTTTTTTGTGGACCCCAAACAAAAACTCAAGACGAAGTACCTGTGTTGAACTCTGATGGTGCCACAAGCCCCCAAATCAGAAAGCCAAATAAACTAAAGATAAAAAAAGGGGTGTGGAAATCACGCACACGTGTACACTAATTTAATAAGTTTAGTCCAATTGGGCGGAAGGCAACAATCATAGAGCAATTATTCGCCAAACACGCTTGTTTTCTCTCCGTCGAAGTAATGCTCTTGTCACCATAACAACGCTTTTTACTCTCTATTTAGACCAAAATGGTTGGTTGGTTGGTTGGTTGGTGTTTATGACATTTCAAACCCTTTTTTTAAAATCATTTCTAAAACTCATTTTTAAACACATTTTTGAATACATAAAGCTTAATAATAATAGACTAATAATAGAATCTGAAACATTCGGAATTCAATTTTCTATTAGTCACGTGGGATATATTTTAAAATATTTATAAACGAAGATGACTTCGCTTGCACAAACTTCCAGCTATTCATGGGGGGGTTGTTTCTGTTTTATGGCATTTCAACCTCCACGTTCATTTAATGTCAAACAAAGGTTTTAAATAGATTCGTACTCATTTTTTTTAAAACTCAGTTTTGGTTGAGTTGGTTGGTTGGTTGGTTGGATTTTACGGCATGTCAACCCTTGTCGGGTTATTTTATGCTGAAGACGTTTTGTTTTATTCATTCTTGAATTTATTTAACATTTTACTAATTTTTAAAACACATTTTTCAACTCATTTTTCTATTCAACACATAGATGGGACCAACAGTACTACCATTCCGCGTCAGAGTGGAACAGGGAGTAATGGTGATTAAAGGGTACTCCACACTCCCCAGAGCTCCAGAATTCGAACTAGATACAGTTTGCGTCATACTCAAATGAACTAAATCCACACCCACAGCCTTCTACCACAGATATGAATAAAAGGGTGAGGGGTTTGTCATAAGAGGCAGTCATATTTCTGAACAGTCTATGACATAGAACACGCCAATTTGGCCCTTACTTAAACTAGACAAGCGCTCAGAGAGGCCCTCCGATCAAGTCCTAGCACCTATTGATTGTCCTGACCTATGGCTCTATGTGATCCCCAATCCTTTTTATCATAAATGTGCTAGAAGGCGTGGCTGAGAGTCTTAAGGTCCTGGTAGGACGTTAACCTGATCTAACGGTGTAGTTTCAATTCTGGAGCTCGAGGGAGTGTGGATTATCCCTTCAACGCCATTACTCATAGGTCACGGAGTGGTAGTACCTATTAGGGTCCATCTATGGGTTAAATAGAAAAAATGAGTTTAAAAATGTGTTTTAAAAATTTGAGTTAAAAAATGTTAAATGCCCACTAGAATAAATAAAACAAAACATCTTCGGCATAAAATAACCCGACAAGGGTTTGACATGCCGTAAAATCCAACCACCAACAACCAACCAATCAACCAAACAGAACCAGAACAACAGCATATTTGTCTCACTCTTTTTGTCATTTGATGAGTTACTTGACACAAAATAATTTGCATGCAGAAAAAGACTGACTTCAGCATTAAATAAACCAGCGAGGTTTGACGTGCCGAAGAATCGACCAACAGTTGTGGCTTAGAATATGTGCGACTGCATCCCTTGCAGAAGGGTAAGAGATCCCACCCCCAAATGTGGCATCCGGTGGGCAGGTTCCAGTTCCTGGAGATATGGTGTACCCCTTGATTGTTATTCCTCCCAGGTCCACTCTGATCTGGAGAACTAGTACCTGATAGGGTTACATCTCTGGGCCAAAATATATCTGTTTGAAAACTGTTCGTGTTTTAATGGTGTTACATAATCATAATCAACTTATGATTTATGTACGTACCTGTAGTTAGATATTTTGAATAGGGTCCATTAGATTTAGAATAATGGGATCCTATTGGAAAGTTACTCTCTGGGTAAGTAATCTTTTTACCTTGACCCCTTGAAATGCGCGATTGGGCGTCATGAGAATAGTTTTAGTTTAGTCAGATTCGGTAGAGAATCCAGGGCGAGCGGACCCGTAGGTCGCCGCTCTGAGCCGGTCTCACCATGCGGAATCATGGGCAAGGTTCTGGATAAAGCTTTATCAAGAAAACAACCAAATCTTGTTGTTAATGGAATATTAAAAACAAGAAATGTCTGCCCGAAAGAAATCAACAAAAGAAAACCAACCCTTAACAGAAGCCCATTAGATTCACGAAGAATAATGGCGTCGAGTTGTAAACAAGTTAGAAACTACCATATCTACTACTCTATCTATCTAATCTATCTATCTATCTGTCTGTCTCTTCTCTCTCTATTATATACCCTACGTATATGATGTGGGTATATGTGAGTATACAACAATAAAGTAAGTAAAGTCGACAGGGCAGCCTAATGTCGGTATCCGCCAGACAGCAAGGGAGTCTATCCCCATTTCATTAGTGATAGACCAAAGAGATTTGTTTTTTGGCGTCTGAGTGGAGCACCACACCTACCATCAGCTCCTCACTTTACCACACAGATACCTGTGCTACTCATACGTTGAGTTGGCGAGAGCCAGTATCGAACCAGGAAACTTGCGATTCCTAGCCAGTGCTCTACCGACAATAGACCAGTGCGGCAAAAAGTGTGCCAAAGTGTGCAAAAAGCTTCCCTCCCCACACCAATATAATAAGGTGGTGTCCTTTGTTTGACACTAAAACAGAATCTGATGTCCGACATTCCAGTTTTAAATAACTTAAACACGATTATGTGGTTTCAAGTATTTCCCAACAACAAATGACTACGCAGATGATCTGGCACTTCTTGGCAAATAGACCTGCACAAGCCGAATCCTTGCTACACAGCCTAGAAAAGGCAGCATGGAACATCGGCCTATAAGTGAACTCCGATAAAAGTGAGTTTTGGAGTTTTCAAGATAAGGAGACATCTCCACACTCGACAGTAAACTCCTAAACTCGGTGAAACAATTCACGTACTTAGGTAGTAATATCTCATCACAGAAAGCGACCTTAATGCACGCATGGGCTGCTTTAAACAGATAATTATTCATATTCAGCGATATGGAAATCCGATCTCACTGACAAGTTAAAGGTAAGTTCTTCGAAACCGTAGTTGTATCAGTGCTACTGAACGATGCACTACTTGGACCCTAACAAAGCGCCTTAGAGAATAAGCTTGATGAGAGATGCACAAGAATTCTGCGTGCAATCTTAAACAAGACGTAGAAACAAAAACGCCCCACGAGGAAAACCGTGCTACTAGCGCACATGATGATGATGATATCGAATGACGTAACTAATAATGAAATCCATAATAAAAAAATTATAGCTTTAAGTAACTATTATTAGTCAATAATAATTAATATAGTGTATATAGGTGTATCGCCCTATAAGACTAATGGAAATGCGCCGACAGTACTATAAAATAACAGGGATAATTGTGGCTTAGCAGTAAGCCAATGCGAGTTATGCCAATAACTCTGTTCGTCGGACGTCAATTTCCACATCTCTCTAATTGTATTTGTTCTACTTTCTATAATACATTTTTCTCATTTGTTACCCGTCGTTTTGTTCTTATTTGACCCTTAAAACCTCACAACATATAGTCATATGGTTTTAAGTATTAGTATTCAATATTAACATTTTATGCCGAATAATATGATTTTGTGATTTTATATTTTATGATATTTTTAAAATTCATTTCTTGTTTGGTATTCAATCTAAAAAAAACAACTTATTTTAAACTCATTTAAAAAAATATATTTAAACATAGATGCGACCCTAACATATACTACCCACTTCCGAGTCAGAGTGAAAATTGTAGATAAGGGTAATGAATGAGTACTTCCACTCCCCAAAGCACCAGAATGGATACCTAACCACTAAGAGTAATGGGCTCAAAACAACAAAGATACTGAACCCCGTACGAAATAAATCACGGCATAGTGACAATCCCAATAATTTATCAAATAAAGGTGACTTAGTACGTAAAAGGTTTGTTCTGCGTAGAGATAACTAAAACGAGTTCGTGTGAGTGCAGACAACGACTTGTAGATGTGACATGTCTATAGTTATTCATTTACAATTAACATCATTTTTGACATTATCTTTGCTATCCGTGAAGATGAAGGATTTATTTACCCACATAAATAGTCGTGAGAAATTAAAATTACTGTATTCAGCATTTTTTTTCTCTGTAATTTTTTTCAAACTATTTATTACTACTAACAGGACCTATGGACATTAGAGTAAAGGTCGATTTTTCACTTAAAAATATCAAATTGTCCATCTATGCGAAAGTTGTGTGTTAGTATACTGAGAATACTGGATACCAAACAATTATATATTTTACTGCATATTGTTGAGGAAATAGCATCAAAGATCGTCTACTAAAATTGCACCAAAATCCTCGCTTTCGCAAAATTTAGCCTTTAGAAAACGAGGATTCTTAGTGCATTTTAGTAGAACGATCTTGAGATATTTTAAAAAAAGTGAAAAATCGACCTAGCCCTAATGGACATACCACAGTATGATAATTTAATCATTACAGGACCTTTTTGATATGTTTACTTTAGAGCTATCTAAAAAAAAAATAGTTCAATGTTATAAAAAGTTATATTGGGCCGGTTACGCTCAGTCGGTAGAGCACTTGCAACTAGGAATCGCAAGGTTCCTGGTTGATACCGGCCCTCGTCAACTAGCGTATGATTAGCACAAAAAGATATTCCGTGGCAAGTGAGGGCTGAGGTAGGTGTGGCGCAAAAACAAAAATATCCTTGGTTTTAGACGCAAAAAAAATATCCTTGGTTTAACGCTAGTGAAAAGGTGATAGTCTCCCTCGCTGACTGGCTTGATATCGATAATAGGCCACCCCATCGACTTTACTTTTTTTATGATAATCTTGATTTAACTCTTCTACTTTTTTTTCTTTTATATTTTTCTTTTTCATCGTTCATTGTGTTTGATTGAAAAAGACAAAGTTATCGCTTCCGCCCGCTCACTTCCTCTCCTCTATCTTTCCTCCACTTTCTTTTCTTTCTTTCTTTCTTTCTATTATATTTTTTTTTCTGCGAAAGCATGCTCATGTTGTCTAACCTTTCTTTCTTATGATAAAAACGGAATGGTCCATTATTTAGCTTCATACTTGTGATCTGCTGAACTGCAAAGTCCACCAGTTGACAAGTTCTTTCTTTTTTGTTTATCAACACTAGGTCTGGTCTTCTTGCTGGATAGGTGATCCGTTTTTATTTCAAAGTCCTAGAGAATTTTGTGCGTTTCGTTCTCAAGAACAGATTCTGGTTTATGCATATACCATTTTGTTGTATGTTCAAAATTAAATTTTTTGCATAATTCCCAGTTGATCACCTTCCCAACCCAGTCGTGTCTAGTTTTGTATTCTCGTTGTGCTAGTTTGCTACATTCGCAGAGTATATGGTTTACAGTCTCATCTCTATTACAACAAAGTCTACATTTACTATTTGTTGGGTCTTATCAATTTTCGCTTTGATATAGTTTGTCCTTATGGCATTATTTTGTGCAGCAATTATTAATGATTCTGTTTCTCTTTTGAGGCGGGTTATAGCCTTCACAACGTGACAGATTTGGTTCCGTGACGACAAGCACCTTAACTACTGAATTAACCCATATTGTAATAGGAAAGATTAGTCACCGTAACCATCTCAATACATTAACAAAGACTTTAATACAATGTAAGATATTTTTGGGGGGAGGGACAACCTATCATTTCACAAAGAAAATCCCTTCACCCCACAACAATAGAACATTACTCGTATGATAGAAAAATAAATAGTAGATATGAATAAAACGATTTATTTGAATATTTATCGTATTAAAAAACAACATCTTTATGGAGAGATAAAATAACAGGGGCCGCGTAAAGGCACAAGTATAAGCCTATAGTTGGGGGCAAGCCTCCACCCCCCATATCCTAATGGTCAGAGACACATTTCGGACCATATGACCTTTAGGCACCCCTTTTTGATCTCGATTAAGAAAGGACATGTTTTTCACTTACACTGTCAATATCCGGTTGTTTTAACAGACGATTTTTAGATTTATTTAAATTATAAAACTAACCCCTAACCCTAAGCCCTAACCCTAACTCCTAACCATAATCCCTAACAAACAACCGGATATTGGTGGTGTAAATGAAAAACATGTCCTTTCTTAATCGAATTCAAAAAGAGGTGCCTAAAGGTAATATGGTCCCACATTTCTGGTGCATGTCTGGAGATCCCAGATGAAAGAGAGACTTAGTTTTCCCGGGGTTGTGTTTAAATAGCCAGGTTGGAACGCCCCATAGTGCCAAACCCTGGCGACAAGGGAAGATAACCGTTTGCCAATCTCTATTCCATCCAAACAAGGGAAGATAATCACTACAAGACAAATAGCACACAACTTTGAGTTTCCCGACTATGATCATCAGGCGAGATTCGCCAATAAAAAAATTTGATGAAAGATTGGACGAAGTAAAAGAAGGTCGGAATATAGGAATGATATTTTCGTAATGGTTTGATAGTAACCCAAATAATTTTTTAGAATTCATGGAATTTGATATTTGGGGGTGGGGGGGGGACAACCCATCATATCACGAAGAAAATCCCTTCACTCCACAACAATAGAACATTACTCGTATGATAGAAAAATAAATAGCAAATAGGAATGTAACGATTTAATCAGATATTTATTGTATACGTGGCTGGTTGACTACTTAATCACTAATATGAAGAAACGTTCATTTGCAATCATTAACAAAAGACTTGCAATACTAAGGAGCACCAAGGAACAACCAAAGGATTATTTACCAAGGATTTCCGCTGGACAAGCGCTCTTGCTTGAAGCATAAAGGATGACCCATAGAATTGTAACAACTAGCAGGACCTTTGGATATACCATAATTATTTCTACGTTTGATATGTTTACTTCAGAGTTATTGCGAAATAGTTCAATATGTAAAAAGTACAATAATCTTGTTTTAACTCTTTTTACTAGCAGGGACTTTGGATATACCACAGTATGATAATTTAATTTTTACAACGTTTGATATATTTACTTTATTACTTTAGAGCTATTGCGAAATAGTTCAGTATGTAAACAATATAATAATCTTGATTAACTCACACACACACACACACACACACACACACACACACACACACACACACACTCTCTCTCTCTCTCTCTCTCTCTCTCTCTCTATATATATATATATATATATATATATATATATATATATATATATATATATATATATATTCCCTTATTTCCTTCTTTTCATCTTTTCATTATGTTCGATTGAAACAGATTAGCGTTATCGCTTTTGTGCGCTCAGCCCCTCTCCATATTTTCCCTGCTCTCTTTCTTTCTTTCGTTTTTATTATATTTTTTTGTGTAGCATGTCCTTTTCTGTCCGTTTCTTTGCAATAAAAACGGAATGGTCGATTATTTAGCTGAGGTGACGATACTCCCAAGAAATAAGAATTCCGCGGATAAACAAGACCAGGATTTACATTTTTGTATTCCATCTTGGACGATTTGGACTGTCTCATTTTTAACCAAAGGGTGTTGCAGGATGATTATGGACGGAAGATTAAGGAATACGAGCATTAACATATAGTTAGGACGGATTAATGCAAAAAAATTGAATTCACCAGTTCTGTATGGACACTGGGTGCTGTCTAGAGGACCAATCAAGAATGATAGATAATGATAGAAAAATTAATAGCAGGTATGATTAAGTAAAGTAAAACTGACAAAGTGGACTATTGTTGGTACCAGCCGGACAACGAGAGAGTCTACCTCCTTTTCACAAGTACAAGACCAGGGAGATTATTTTTGCATCTGAGGTAGAGCGACACACCTACTACCAGCTCCCCACTTTATCGCAGAGATCCAAGCTGTCCTAATTCCTGTCGGCTGGGGCAGTAGAATACACCGACTGAACACACCGAACCTGTTGGCCGTGAATGGCAACCTATGATGCTTAAGGACGGAATCCTGATCACTGAGCAGTTCATGACATGCAACACTCCACTTTGGTCCTTATTTAGGCTAGACAGGCGATCGTAGAGCCCTTCCGATCAATCGGCTAGTCCCGTCAAGCCCTAGTACCCATATGGTTGTCCTGACCCTATTGGCCTTATGGTAACGCGAATAAAAAGATTTAATTAAATATTGGTCAGATTAAAAAAAAATCTGAAAACAATTGGGTCAGGTTGCAGGAGAGTTGACGGTAATAGTGGAACTCCACCTCAGAGGTAGGTAAAAAAAATCTCCCTGGTCTAGTGCTAGTGAAAGGGTGATAGACTCCCTCACTGTCCAGCTGATACCGGCAATAGACCATTCCGCCTACTTTACTTTACAACAAAAAAACTTCTGTGCAGACACTGGGTGCTGTCTAGATGACCTACTAAGAGTCGTAGAGCCTTTCCTGATCAATCGGCTAGTCCGTCAAGCCCTAGTACCTATATGATTGTCCTGACCCTATTGCCCTTATGGCAAGCCCTCAACCCTTTTATCACATGCAACACTCCAATTTGGTCCTTATTTAGGCTAGACAGGCGATCGTAGAGCCCTCCCGATAAATCGGCTAGTCCCATCAAGCCCTAGTACCTATATGATTGTCCTGACCTTATTGACAAGCCCCCAACCCTTTTATAACATAAACCCTGAATTAACCTACAACGGAATACCAATGATTAGTCACCGTGACCTTCTCAATACATAAACAAAGACACTTATACAATGTAAGATATTTTGGAAACACCCACCTAATCTCAAAAAGCAAATCCCTTCATCCCAACAACAATACATTACTCGTAAAAAGGAATGAAAGAAAAATAAATAGTAAACACGAATAAAAAGATTTAATTAAATATAGGTCGGATTAAAAAAAATGGGTCGGGTTGTAGGAGAGTTGACGGTAGGTGTGGCACTCCATCTCAGACGCAAAAAATCTCCCTGGTCTAGCGCTTGGGAAAAAGGGATAGACTGTCCAGCTGATACTGGCAATAAACCATTCCGCCTACTTTACTTTACAACAAACAAACTTACATCCACCAGTTCTGTGCGGACACTGGGTGCCGTCTAGATGACTTGCTAAGAGTCATAGAGCCCTTCCGATCAATCAGCTAGTCCTGTCAAGCCCTAGTACCTATATGGTTGTCCTGACCCTATTGGGGTTATAGCAAGCCCCCAACGCGAATAAAAAGATTTAATTAAATATAGGTCGGATTAAAAAAAATGGGTCGGGTTGCAGGAGAGTTGACGGTGGGTGTGGCACTCCGCCTCAGACGCAAAAAATCTCCCTGGTCTAGCGCTTGGGAAAAAAGGATAGACTCCCTCACTGTCCAGCTGATACCGTCAATAAACCATTCCGCCTACTTTACTTTACAACAAACAAACTTACATCCACCAGTTCTGCACGGGCACTGGGAGCCGTCTAGATGACTTGCTAAGAGTCATAGAGCCCTTCCGATCAATCGGCTAGTCCTGTCAAGCCCTAGTACCTATATGGTTGTCCTGACCCTTTTGGTCTTATAGCAAGCCCCCAACGCGAATAAAAAGATTTAATTAAATATTGTTCAGGTTTTTAAAATATTGGGCCAGGTTGCAGGAGAGCTGACGGTAAGAATGGCACTCCACCTCAGAGAGTAGGTAAAAAAAAAATCTCCCTGGTCTAGTGCTAGTGAAAGGGTGATAGACTCCCTCACTGTCTAGCTGATACCGGCAATAGACCATTCTGCATATTTTACTTTACAACAAACTTACATTCACCAGTTCTGTGCGGACACTGGTTTCTGTCTAGATGACTTACTAAGAGTGATGGCCAATGAAGATGGATTGCGAGAGAGGGTCAAAGAAATCCGTGCTGTCGGCTTGACTTGATTATTATTATTATTATTTCATCCCGAAGAAGGCCTGCACAGAAAACTCTGGAATTAACTGTTATAATGTCAAACAATATATATATATATATATATATATATATATATATATATATATATATATATACTTTGGTGCGGTACCAAGTTTCTTGGTACAAGGTGATTCTAGGCGGGTCCTAATTCTCTACTAGAAGTTTGTTGAGTTCAGGTTTCGTATGAGAGTTCAATGTTTAATTATTGTAAACAGAGCAAAGTTATTTGGGAATAAAAGGCCTTTTATTCCCAAATAATATATATATATATATATATATATATATATATATATAATATTATATATATAAAATCAATAGTAATGGTATTATGGATGATTAACTTAAAGTTTCATGGTTATGCAATCCTCAGATGAGTCAAATGCCTGAGATCTTAAAAACCGGTAGTTTTTTTTTAGCGTTTTCACGCGATGGGATGATATAATGCTAAAAATTGTTTTTTTTTTTAAACTGTGGCTTGTTTAACGTTTATGTGACGTGGATCGTGTTCACGTGATGGAATGTTATGACGTTAAATCTGTGTTTAAAAAAAAAATGATGATAAAACAAACTTGTTATAAAATTCAGAGAAATAATGTAGATAAAAAAAAAGATGAGGACAATAGTCCGAATAATCCAAATAATACTAATTATCAAGCCTCATCTCAAAAATTCAGAGAAATAGTGTAGATAACAATAAAGATGAGGACAATAGTCCGAATAGTCCAAATAATACTAATTATCAAACTTCATCTCAAAAATTCAGAGAAATAGTGTAGATAACAATAAAGATGAGGACAATAGTCCGAATAATCCAAATAATACTAATTATCAAGCCTCATCTCAAAAATTCAGAGAAATAGTGTAGATAACAATAAAGATGAGGACAATAGTCCGAATAATCCAAATAATACTAATTATCAAGCCTCATCTCAAAAATTCAGAGAAATAGTGTAGATAACAATAAAGATGAGGACAATAGTCCGAATAATCCAAATAATACTAATTATCAAGCCTCATCTCAAAAATTCAGAGAAATAGTGTAGATAACAATAAAGATGAGGACAATAGTCCGAATAATCCAAATAATACTAATTATCAAGCCTCATCTCAAAAATTCAGAGAAATAGTGTAGATAACAATAAAGATGAGGACAATAGTCCGAATAATCCAAATAATACTAATTATCAAGCCTCATCTCAAAAATTCAGAGAAATAGTGTAGATAACAATAAAGATGAGGACAATAGTCCGAATAATCCAAATAATACTAATTATCAAGCCTCATCTCATAAAATTCAGAGAAATAGTGTAAATAACAATAAAGATGAGGACAATAGTCCGAATAATCCAAATAATACTAATTATCAAGCCTCATCTCAAAAATTCAGAGAAATAGTGTAGATAACAATAAAGATGAGGACAATAGTCCGAATAATCCAAATAATACTAATTATCAAGCCTCATCTCAAAAATTAGTGTAGATAACAATAAAGATGAGGACAATAGTCCGAATAATCCAAATAATACTAATTATCAAGCCTCATCTCAAAAATTTAGAGAAATAGTGTAGATAACAATAAAGATGAGGACAATAGTCCGAATAATCCAAATAATACTAATTATCAAGCCTCATCTCAAAAATTCAGAGAAATAGTGTAGATAACAATAAAGATGAGGACAATAGTCCGAATAATCCAAATAATACTAATTATCAAGCCTCATCTCAAAAATGTTGTTTGGATGGTGTCGAATCTTCTCTCAACTCTAATTCCCCCAGACCCCTTTCCGAACCCTGACAGATTTAGGGTCTCTGTCGACACACACCTTAACAAACCCTGAATTAACATACAACGGAATACCTATGATTAGTCACCGTGACTATCTTAAGGCCTAAACAAAGACTTGTATACAATGTAAGATATTTTAGGGACCCCTCCCCATCGTCCCACAAAACAAATCCCTACACCCATCAATAATATAATATTCGTAAAAATGAATGAAAGGATTATAGTTAACGCGAATAAATAGATTTAATTAAATATTGGTCGGATGGGTCGGTTTACAGCAAAAAACAAAAAACAAAACAACACCCCCCCCAAAAAAAAAAAACAACAAAAAAAAAAGAACAAAAACAAACAAACAAAAAGAAAGAAAGAAAAAAAAAATACATTCACCGGTTAAACACACAATAAAGACGAGGACAACAGTCCGAAATATAATTATTCCTATTAAGGAATTATGTGTATTCTCATAAATACACATAAAAATACGTTTGATTTTCTTCATTTTGTTGGGTGCTCAATTTTATAAAACTCGATTTTTTAAAATACATTTTAAAACTCATTTTGACTTAATGCACCTAAATTCAACCATCGTATGTCAACCCGCCGAAAGAAAAAATACTAAAAATCAGGGAATTAACCGAATTTAATGCAATTTTCTGTGTTGATATATTAATGAATAAAATATATAATGCACTATTATTTTATTTGAAAACTCTTACATTTTTTTCATGCCAGTTAACTTTGAACCACGTATCTTTGAGGCATAACACAGATTCACAAACATCTTATTATAATAGAGATTGTGTGTTTTTAACCGAAAGTATATTACTACTCAAGTCACAATTCCCATAGTTATTTATGTCACATTCTCCATGATTTTATTTTTATTTAAACCTCAATTATTAATCAAATTGTTTTACATCATTACTGTTGACCATATCTACATTCTAATAGCATGTAATTGTATTTATATATACAACAAAGTAGTGGTTTACAGTGTGAATGGTTTGTTTGTTTTGTTTTGTTTTACGGCATATAAACCTCGGTGGGTCATTTAATGCCGACAAAGTTTTGAAATAAATTCATTCTTAATGCATAATACAATTTTGTTTACAAACTCATGTTTTTCTATTTAACCCATAGATGGGACCCTAACAGGTACTACCACTCCGGGTCAGAGTGGACCAGGGAGCAATGGTGATGAACGGGTGCTCCACATTCCCCAGACCTCCAGAACTGGAACCTCACAATCAGATAGAGTTTAACGTCATTCCCAGGACATGTAGACCCGCAGCCACCGCCTTCTAGCACCCATATGATAAAAAGAGGTTGGGGCTTGCCATATGAGCAATAGGGTTGGGAAAATCATATAGGTGCTAGGGCTTGACGTGACCAGCCGATTGATCGGAGGGGGCCTCCGACCGCCCGTCTAGCCCAAGATAGGGCCAAAGTGGAGTATTGCAAGTCATGAACTGCTCATTCACCTGGGTTCTATCCTTAAGCATCACGGGTCGCCACCCACGGCCAACAGGTGGCCCCATTGGGGGAGTCTTACCCCTCTGCAGAGGTGCAGTCGGTGCATTCTAACGCCCCAGTCGACAGGGTGGCAGTGTGAATGGGAAAGCTAATTTGCATATTGATATTAAAAAATGTGTTTATGAAAAGAAATTGAGTACCTATCAAGAATTAATTTATTTCAAAAATCTGTTGGTATAAAATGACCCAACAAGGTTGATATGCCGTAAAATAAAACAAACAGCAAGGGAGTCAATCCCCTTTTCACTAGCGCTAGACGAAGGAGAATATTTTCGGCATCTGAGGTGGAGCACTACACCTACCATCAGCTCCTCACTTTACCGTACAGATCCCAAAAAAATTGTTGGCATAAAATGACCCAACAAGGTTGATATGCCATAAAACAAAATAAACAAACAAACAAACAAAAAAATGGTCAGACCAGAGAATTGATTGAGAGAAAGACAAATAATTAGCGCATTTCGTTTCATAATTCTTGTCTACGCATGTCTAAAAATATAGACATGATTTTATTTATTTATTTATTTATTTCTTCTTAATCGGCTGCGTCGTGGGGGTCAAATGTCGGTGTCTAATTTCATCCCGATTTAGAGTGTCAACAGTTGTTCAGGGGAGGAAGCTGGCTCGTGAAAATGGCACCTGCCACTTTCATAAATACCTCATCCGCACCCCCCCCTCGCACTTGGGGAACCGGCTGGTGTCACTGATGAGAGAGACTGAACACAACGATTAAAGACACTAATCTGCTTAATATGCGGATCCGGGGGTCAAACAAGATACCCCCCACCCCCCTACCCCGTATTTTTTAAATATAAATTTTACCTAACCTTTGCACTCAGTCGCTTGATCACCTTACTCTCCGCTCCTTACTCTTCGTGAGATGAACAGGAAATTGTTTGTTTTTTCTTCTTTTCATATTACAGACATCCTCCTCCTCCTTCACCCCACCCACCCCCACGTCCACCAGGTAGAGCATCAGACTAAAAATCGCGTGCCTTGAGGTTTCATATCAAAAGCTGTGTCATAAGAGACTAAAAATTGTTTGCCTCCAAAATATCTAAGCCTTGTCAAAATCGGTTAGTATTACATGAAAGGTGTCAAATACCGGTCTGGTGAGGTTCGTTAATCGGCTTCATTAGGTGTTTAAGGAGAAGGCATGTCAGTGCTGATGGGTTCGGGTCTATGACAGGTTCACTAACGTGGCCTTGTAATCCCTATCACCATCTCTCTCTCTCTCTCTCTCTCTCTCTCTCTATCTATCTATCTATCTATCTCTATCTCTTATGGCCCAGTGATGTTCTTCTGGGTCAGGAACTCTCGGATACTCAGGGCAGTGTGGGCAGGTGCGTTGTCATGGTGAAGCACCCACGAGTTGTCCTCCCCCACTCGTCCGTCCTGACTCCATGTGATTTTTCCTCTTCCCCAAGCTCAATGGGGTTATCAAGGAAACCCGTTTTGAGGATGTGCACGACAAAAAGGCCGTGACGACACAGCTACGAAGAAGCCCGGAAGAATCCTTCCATGAGTGTATGCAGAGAAGTGTGGGAAAGTGCATAGACTCCAGGGCGGTTTCTTTGAAGGGGATAAGTTGTAGCTTGTAGTTTGGATTTGAAAATAATCTCGCCTCTTCTCGTAAAAAAAAATGTTGCGTGCATGTAATAATCAAACAATTATTTTGAATATTTTCCACATCAATTTTTACACAAATCGTAGGTATTTATTTATTTGTAAACTTTTTAGTTAATTTCTTGTTACTGTTTAAAAAAAGGGACGAGAGTAAAAAAACAATTTTTAATATTGCTTACTCAAATTTTGGGTGTATATAGCATAAGAATATTGCGACGTAAGCTGTGACGTAGAACTATGACGTAGTTTTTGTTACAGATAGAAATACAGACAATCTCCATTATTAATAGATTAATAGATAGACAATAAAATAAGAATGATTTGGTGTCATGATTATATCAATAACTAAATAAAGACTTTAAGACAATGGAAGATATTTTGGGGACACCTTTATATTCTCACAAAACACATTCCTTCGCCCGACAACCGGAATTAAGAATTCGTCCTACTTCCTCAGCAGAGCCCAGTATGACTTACTCATCTAGGGTGGTTTGTGAGATGGGCGGTAAGTGGCCGTACAATTATATTTGTGTAAGGTACTGCTTTCAAAATATGTTCATTGGATATCTAATATATAAAATATCTAAGCCCAGTCAAATCGGTTAGCATTAGATTAAATATGTCAAGTACCGGTTTGGTGAGGTTCGTTAATAGGCTTCATTAGATGTCTAATGAAAAGACAAGTCAATATTGATGGGTTCAGCCTTCTCGAACACATTCACTAACGTGGCTTTGAAATAGGCTAACCTTGATGAAAAAAAAGAAAAAAAGATCTGTCTGATAAGATAAAATGACAGGCTGTAGCCGTGTCAGTGATACTGTATGGCTGCACCACTTGGACTCTAGCGAAACGTTGAGAGAAAAAGTTAGATGGGAACTATACAAGAATGCTGTCTTGAACAAATCCTGGAAGTCGCAATCCCACGAAAAGGCAGGTGTACGACCACTTATCCCCTATCACACAAACCATACACCGCCCTGTCGGCTGGGGCGTTAGAATGCACCGACTGCACCTCTACAGAGGGGTAATACTTCCCCAATGGGGCCACCTGTTGGCCGTGGGTGACGACCCGTGATACTTAAGGATAGAACCCAGGTGGATGAGCAGTTCATGACTTGCAATACTACACTTTGGCCCTATCTTGGGCTAGAAGGGCGGTCGGAGAGGCCCCCTCCGATCAATCGGCTGGTCACGTCGAGCCCTAGCACCTATATGATTGCCCCAACTCTATTGCCATTATGGCAACCCCCAATCCTTCTTATCATATGGGTGCTAGAAGGTGGTGGCCGAGGGTCTACATGTCCTGGGAATGACGTTAAACTCTATCTGAAGGTGAGGTTCTAGTTCTGGAGGTTTGGGGAATGTGGAGCACCCCTTCATCACCATTGCTCCCTGGTCCACTCTGACCCGGAGTGGTAGTACCTGTTAGGGTCCCATCTATGGGTTGAATAGAAAAACATGAGTTTATAAACAAAATTGTATTATGCATTAAGAATGAATTTATTTCACAACTTTGTTGGCATTAAATGACCCACTGATGTTGATATGCCGTAAAACAAACCAAACCAAACAAGTAAAACGAACAATACATGCTGGACCTAAATTCCACCATTCTATGAAAGAAAACAAAACCCAAACATCAGGGAATTTAATGAAATTTTCAGTGTTGATATATTAATGGGTAATTTATGAGGAAGACCGTCCTGATCTCCTTCCCCAAAACTTGCTACCGGTGACTGCTGAAAAACCAACCCAGTTACGATTGAAATATGTAGCCGAAGCAGTGTCACTTGAAAGAAAACAACCAAATTGGGTCGTTTTTTTCGACATTCAATTACATTTAAAAAGTCCAAAACGTTTATTTTTTTCGGTATTTTCATTTTATTTTAATATATCTATATTATTTTGTTTGTTTATCTATCTATCTATCTATCTATCTATCTATCTATCTCCATTTGTTCGTATCTATCTATATTATTTTGTTTGTTTATCTATCTATCTATCTCAGTATATTCAAAACTAGTCATCTTCATATTTATCTATCTATCTATCTATATATCTATCTATCTCAATTTGTTCATATCTATCTTCATAACTTTGTTTCTATCTACCTATCAATGTATCTATATATCAGTCTATTCAAAACTATCTATCTATCTATATATATCAATTTGTTCTTATCTATGTTACTTTGTTTATATCTATCTATCCATCTATCTCTGTTCCTATCTATTTATCTGCTTTTCAGAAAAAGATACAAACTATTTTCCAATATGCCTTAATAAAATAATAAAATGAAATAAAACAACGTTTTTATCGACACTGCTTCGGCTACGGACTTCAATTGTAGCAGGGGTTGTTTTTTCAGCAGTCACCAGAAGCAAGTTTTGAGGCAGGAGACCGGGACGGTCTTCCTCATAAATTACCTATTAATGAATAAAAGATATAATGCACTAGTTATTTTATTTAAAAACTTTTACATTTTTTTCAGGTCAGTTAACTTTTTAAGCACGAATCTTTGAGAATCTGTGTTACGCCTCAAAGACACGGGTTCAAATTAACTGACCTGAAAAAATGTAAAAGTTTTTAAATAAAATAACTGGTGCATTATATTTTTTATTTATTAATATATCAACAATGAAAATTTCATTAAATTCGGTTAATTCCTTGATTTTTGGTATTTTTTTTTCTTTCGGCGGGGTGACATACGATGGTGGAATTTAGGTCCGTTAAGTTCGATTTAACCAACTTTTAAATATCCGATCATGCAGGTAAAAAATACCAAGAAAATTTGGTAAAGAGTTAAAATATTATACAATAACATTGCTTTACAAAACGATTGCTTTTGGCATTAGATAACCCAATAAGGGTTGACATGCCGTAAAACCAACCAACAATCTGTTTCTTGGACCCACTCATACCCCACAGCGAAAGGTTAAAAAGTACCACTGCTGTTATTCTACAATGATAGTTTGGCATTAAATAACCCACATAGGTTGATATGCCATAAAACATAGAAACTAAACAATAGCCTGACTGAGCCCATCCCTCTCCAGGTCTATAGGAGTTATATATTTTTGTCACACAATAACATACATCCATTCTACTTGGTTTATATAGTACCACCTACTGTTATTCTGCAATGATGATTTTGGCATTAAATAACCCACAGAGGTTGATATTCCATTAAACAGAGAAACCAAACCAAATCAAACCAAAACTCTTGATTTAGAGGAAATATAATGTATAACATATTTTTCACGATAATGTTACTCCCCCCTACCCATGGTTCTACTACAAGGATGGCATTGGCATTAGATAACCCATGAAGATTGATATGCCATTAAACAAAGAAACATTTTCTCACTATAAAATTATTTTTTCTCAGTACATTTTTCTCACTATAATATTATTTTCTCCTACCCATGGTTCTACTACAAGGACGGTTTTGGGATTAAATAACCCATGAAGACTGATATGCCATTAAACAGAGAAAGTAATTAATGAAAAAAAATGGATTAAAAAATGAATGTTGATCATAAGAACAAAGTAAAGAAAAAAAATGATAACTTACGTCTCGTGGTAGGTTAGAACTGACGACCACCAAAAAAATCTTTCCTTTGCTTTTTAGTTTAGATAAAAAAAAAATCTCGACAAGTTCTTCCCGCTACCTGGGATTGATCCAGTGATCCTTGGTTCCAAGTTTTATTTTTTCTTCTCTCCAAGTGTTCGTGAATTATCTTACTTGCTTTTTTTGTTCTTTTGTTTTTGTTTTGATTTGTTGTTGTTTTTTTTTGTTTTCAGAAGAAGTGTCTGGTTGGTAAATGGTTAAAATCTCCGGGTGGAATTAAAGCTCAAAAGTTTTTGAATAAAATAAAGTCTTTGTAATTCTTAGACATTTTACTCGAAGAGAAAATTCTTGTAGATACCATTTTTTGTGTGTGGGGGGAAGGGTGTAGCTATGTTGGCAATTACCCAACCTGTTTGCAACGGGTAGGATGTGACACAAGGTCGCCAGTATGGGACGTCCAGCGAGGATCGAACCCGTTATAAATTACACCATTACACCACGATGGGTGTCCTAATAGGTATTTACGCAACCACATCTAGGGTGTGACATAAGGTTACAAGTATGGTGCATCCTGCGAGGGTCAAACTCGATATTCAGTGGCAGTGGATCTGCGAGACTAGCTTGCTAACCATTACACCACGATGGGAATGTCGTGGTAGGCAACGTACCCAACGATTTCACCTCGGGTAGGATGTGGTATAAGATCACAAGTATGCTACACCCAGCAAGGATCAAACTCGATATTCAGTTGCAATGGATCTGTGAGACTAGCTAGTTAACTACTATACCACGATGGGATGCCCTAGTGATGGCTCTGTAGTGGGATTGAACCCATTAATTGTGCTTTGCTAGAATCACTCGCTAACCACGGCACAAAACAATAAGCAAATACGAACGGACAAAAATCCCGTAAAGAATTAAATAAGATATCAAAAAAAAAAAAAAAAAAAAAAATAAATAAAATAAAATTAAAAAAAAAAAAAGATCGAAAACGCTAAATTGATCTAGTTGGAAATTAAGTTCCTTGGATCTGTGTTGTTTCCCCGAGGTGATCCATGAAGATGTTCGGAAAATAACATATATTTGATAATTGTACGGGTTAGCTCAGTCGGTAGAGCGTTCGGCTAGAAACCACAAGGTTCCTAGTTCGATACCGGTCCCCGCCAACTCAGCGTTATGAGTAGCACAGGGATCTGTGCGGTAAAGTAAGGAGCTGACGGTAGATGTGACACTCCACCTCAGATGCTAAAAACAATCTCCTTGGTCTAGCGCTAGAGAAAAGGGGATAGACTCCCTCGCTGACTGGCTGATACCGACTTTAGGCCGTCCCGTTGACTTTACTTACGTAATTAAAAGTTAGGAAAAACTAGGTATATATATATCCAGCTATCTTTTTCTTTGCTTAATAATACAGTCAACGAAACAAAGTTTCTTTCGCGCGTAAAAATATGTCTTGCGTCTGTTCCTTTCTTTTCTCTTCTCTCTCTCTCTCTCTCTCTCTCTCTCTCCTATATATAATATATATATATATATATTGTATATCTTTCCCTTTTCTCTCTATCTCCCCCCTCTCCCTCTCTCTATCTGTCTGTCTGTCTGTCTCTCCACTTGATTAAAAACTGCGTAGGTTTAGTACGTTTTCTTTTTAGCGCCAATAAAGCAAGTACCTAAAAGTTAAGTACGTAGAACATGGACTTTAATGCTTCTCTAAAAGAAATACTATCGCTACTACTACTACTACTACTATTACTACTACTACACACTGTTGGCTGGGGCGTTAGAATTCACCGACTGTACCTCTGCGGAGGAGCAAGACTCCCCCAAATGGGGCCACCTGTTGGCGCTGGATGGCGACCAGTGCTTAACTATGGAACCCAGGTGGTGATCGGAGAGCCCCCCTTCGATCCATCGGCTGGTCATGTCAAGCCCTAGCACCTATATGATTGCCCCAACCCTATTGCCCTTATGGCAATCCCCAACCCTTTTTATCATATATATATTTACCAACCCCTCCACACGAGCAGGATGTGACACAAGGTCAATTTCTTAAGCGGAGTTTAACAGGTTTGAATTCAGAGTTTTCCTTCTCCTAGACCGGTTGCCTAACCAAGGCTAAAGAGCCCAGTCTGCCCTTTATCATATAGGTTGTAGAAGGTAGTGTCTGAGAGCCTACATGTCCTGGGAATAACGTTAAACTCTATCTGATACTGAGGTTCCAGTTCTGGAGGTCTCGGGAATGTGGAGCACCCCTTTATCACCATTGCTCCCTGGTCCACTCTGACCCGGAGTGGTAGTACCTGTTAGAGTCCCATCTTTGGGTTAAATAGAAAAATGTGTTTATAGAAAAATATACGTATCCATTAAGAATGAAATTGAGTATCCACAAGAATGAATTCATTTCAAAAGTTTGTCCACATTAAATGACCCACTGAGGTTGATATGTCGTAAACCAAAATATAAAAACAAACCAAACTACAACTACTACTACTGCCACTACTACTACAATGTATATGTATATGTATTATTTTGATTTTACGGACTGTTGTCCTCACCTCTATTATGGTATATAAAAGCATAAAGTTTCGGTCGTTGTACCTTCCGACCTTCTTCAGGTGATCCTTTTCTATGAGAATATAGCAATGTTTCAATTCGGGAAATCCTTTTGAATAGTTTGACTGTTGAGCAAACAAAGCAAATAAAATCTCATCCAAATAATGACGTCATTGTTTTTTTTGCACGCCCATCAATCCAAGAAGCGTCACGAGAAGCCTCACGATCATTAGAAAAATTATATTGTTTATTGGCTTTTCTTGTATAATTCGTAGCGCAAAATCCAATGACATCATTACTTATATGAGATCTTCATAAGTTCTACAACGCCTTGTTTGCTCAACAATCAAACAGTTCGAAATAATTTCCCAAGCTGAATCATTGCAATGCTCGGATATACAATGGACACCTGAAGAAGGCTGGAGAGTACAAACGGCCGAAACGTTATTTTTTTATACATCACAATAAAGATGAGGGACTACAGTCTGAAAAAATACAAAAATACTGAAAAATACAGAAACCTAAATTTTGATTATTTTTTATGTAAAATTGAACCTAACTTTGGAATATTTTTTATATAAAATTGAACCTTACTTTGGAATATTTTTTATATAAAATTGAACCTTACTTTGGAATATTTTTTTAATATAAAGTTGAACCTTACTTTGGAATATTTTTTTTATATAAAATTGACCTTACTTGGAATATTTTTTTTATATAAAGTTGAACCTTACTTTGGAATATTTTTTTATATAAAATTGAACCTTACTTTGGAATATTTTTTATATAAAATTGAACTACTTGGAATATTTTTTATAATAAAGTTGAACCGTACTTTGGAATATCTTTTTTTTTTATTTGATATAAAAATGAACCTTACTTTGGAATATTTTTTATATAAAGTTGAACCGTACTTTGGAATATCTTTTTAATATAAAATTGAACCTTACTTTGGAATTTTTTTTTATATTAAAGTTGAACCGTACTTTGGAATTCTTTTTAATATAAAATTGAACCTTACTTGGAATATTTTTAATATAAAATTGAACCTTACTTTGAATATTTTTTTTATATAAAGTTGAACCGTACTTGAATATCTTTTTTAATATAAAATTGAACCTTACTTTGGAATATTTTTTTATAAAATTTTTTTTTTTTTTATATAAAATGAACCTTACTTTGGAATATTTTTTTATATAAAGTTGACTATTTGGAATATTCTTTTTTAATATAAAATTGAACCTTACTTTGGAAATTTTTTATATAAAATTGAACCTTACTTTGGAATATTTTTTATATAAAATTGAACCTTATTTTGGAATATTTTTATATAAAGTTGAACCGTACTTGGAATATCTTTTTTAATATAAATTGAACATTACTTTGGAATATTTTTTTTATATATAAATTGAACCTCACTTTGGAATATTTTTTTATATAAAATTGAACCTTACTTTGGAATATTTTTTTATATAAAATTGAACCTTACTTTGGAATATTTTTTGTTAGATAAAATCTGAACCTACTTTGGAAATTTTTTTTATACAAAATGACACCTAACTTGAATATTTTGTTTTATATAAAATCGTGATAAATTCTACTTTAGACTATTTATTTTTATATAAAATTGAACCTTAACTTTGGAATATTTTTTTAATATAAAATTGAACCTTACTTGGAAATATTTTTTTATATAAATGTGAGGGTGTAGCATGTTGGAAATTACCAACCTGTTTGCAACGGGTAGGATGTGACACAAGATCGCCAGTATGAGACGTCCAGCGAGGATCGAACCCGTTATAAATTACACCATTACACCACGATGGGTGTCCTAATAGGTATTTACGCAACCACATGTAGGGTGTGACATAAGGTTACAAGTATGGTGCATCCAGCGAGGGTCAAACTCGATATTCAGTGGCAGTGGATCTGCGAGACTAGCTTGCTAACCATTACACCACGATGGGAATGTCGTGGTAGGCAACGTACCCAACGACTTCACCTCGGGTAGGATGTGGTATAAGATCACAAGTATGCTACACCCAGCAAGGACCAAACTCGATATTCAGTTGCAATGGATCTGTGAGACTAGCTAGTTAACTACTATACCACGATGGGATATCCTAATGATGGCTCTGTAGTTGGATTGAACCCATTAATTGTGCTTTGCTAGAATCGCTCGCTAACCACAGCACAAAATTAAAAAAACAAATACGAACGGACAAAAATACCGTAAGAATAAAATAAGATTAAAAAAAAAAAAAAATAAAATAAAAAATAAAAATAAAGATTGAAAACGCTAACCACGATGGGATGCCCTAGTGATGGCTCTGTAGTGGGATTGAACACATTAATTGTACTTTGCTAGAATCGCTCGCTAACCACGGCACAAAATTTAAAAAAACAAATACGAACGGACAAAAATCCCGTAAGAATAAAATAAGATATCAAAAAAAATAAAAAAATAAATAAAATAAAAAATAAAAAAATAAAAAAATAAAAAAATAAATTAAGATAAAGATTGAAAACGCTAAATTGATCTAGTTTGAAATTAAGTTCCTTGGATCTGTGTTGTTTCCCCGAGGTGATCCATGAAGATGTTCGGAAAATAACATATATTTGATAAATGTACGGGTTAGCTCAGTCGGTAGAGCGTTCGGCTAGTAAACCACAAGGTTCCTAGTTCGATACCGGTCCTCGCCAACTCAGCGTTATGAGTAGCACAGGGATCTGTGCGGTAAAGTAAGGAGCTGACGGTAGGTGTGACGCTCCACATCAGATGCTAAAAGCAATCTCCTTGGTCTAGCGCTATTGAAAAGGGGATAGACTCCCTCGCTGACTGGCTGATACCGACTTTAGGCCGCCCAATTGACTTTACTTACTTACTTACGTAATTAAAAGTTAGGAAAAACTAGGTATACATATATCCAGCTATCTTTTTCTTTGCTTAATAATACAGTCAACGAAACAAAGTTTCTTTCGCGCGTAAAAATATGTCTTGCGTCTGTTCCTTCCCTCTCTCTTTCTCTCTCTCTCTCTCTCTCTCTCTCTCTCTATATATATATATATATATATATATATATATATATGTCTCCTTTCTCTCTATCTCCCTCCCTCTCCCTCTCTCTATCTGTCTGTCTGTCTGTCTGTCTCTCCACTTGATTAAAAACTGCGTAGGTTTAGTACGTTTTCTTTTTAGCGCCAATAAAGCAAGTACCTAAAAGTTAAGTACGTAGAACATGGACTTTAATGCTTCTCTAAAAGAAATACTATCGCTACTACTACTACTACTACTACTACTACTACACACTGTCGGCTGGGGCGTTAGAATACACCGACTGCACCTCTGCAGAGGAGTAAGACTCCCTCAACCTGTTGGCACTGGATGGCGACCAGTGCTTAACTATGGAACCCAGGTGGTGATCGGAGAGCCCCCCTCCGATCCATCGGCTGGTCATGTCAAGCCCTAGCACCTATATGATTGCCTCAACCCTATTGCCCTTATGGCAATCCCCAACCCTTTTTATCATATAGGTTGTATAGGTTCTACATGTCCTGGGAATAACGTTAAACTCTATCTGATGGTGAGGTTCCAGTTTTGGAGGTCTGAGGAATGTGGAGCACCCCTTTATCACCATTGCTCCCTGGTCTACTCTGACTCGGAGTGGTAGTACCTGTTAGGGTCCCATCTATGGGTTAAATAGAAAAATGTGTTTATAGAAAAAAATTACGTATCCATTAAGAATGAAATTGAGTATCCATAAGAATGAATTCATTTCAAAAGTTTGTCCGCATTAAATGACCCACTGAGGTTGATATGCCGTAAACCAAAATATAAAAACAAACCAAACTACAACTACTACTACTGCCACTACTACTGCAATGTATATGCATATGTATTATTTTGATTTTACGGACTGTTGTCCTCACCTCTATTATGGTATATAAAAGCATAAAGTTTCGGTCGTTGTACCTTCCGACCTTCTTCAGGTGATCCTTTTCTATGAGAATATAGCAATGTTTCAATTCGGGAAATCCTTTTAAATAGTTTGACTGTTGAGCAAACAAAGCAAATAAAATCTCATCCAAATAATGACGTCATTGTTTTTTTGCACGCCCATCAATCCAAGAAGCGTCACGAGAAGCACCACGATCATTAGAAAAATTATATTGTTTATTGGCGTTTCTTGTATAATTCGTAGCGCAAAATCCAATGACATCATTACTTATATGAGATCTTCATAAGTTCTACAACGCCTTGTTTGCTCAACAATCAAACAGTTCGAAATAATTTCCCAAGCTGAATCATTGCAATGCTCGGATATACAATGGGCACCTGAAGAAGGCTGGAGAGTACAACGGCCGAAACGTTATGTTTTTATACATCACAATAAAGATGAGGACTACAGTCTGAAAAATACAAAAAATACTGAAAAATACAGAACCTAAATTTTGGATTATTTTTATGTAAAATTGAACCTTACTTTGGAATATTTTTTTTTAATATAAAATTGAACCTTACTTTGGAATATTTTTTTTTAATATAAAATTGAACCTTACTTCGGAATATTTTTTTTATATAAAATTGAACCTTACTTTGGAATATTTTTTTAGCATAGAATTGAACCTTACTTTGGAATATTTTTTAAATATAAAATTGAACCTTACTTTCGAATATTTTTTTTTGTATAAAATTGAACCTTACTTTGGAATATTTTTTTAATATAAAATTGAACCTTACTTTGGAATATTTTTTTTATATAAAATTGAACCTTACTTTGGAATATTTTTTTAATATAAAATTGAACCTTACTTTGGAATATTTTTTTAATATAAATTGAACCTTACTTTCGAATATTTTTTTTATATAAAAATTGAACCTTACTTTGGAATATTTTTTAATATAAAATTGAACTTACTTTGGAATATTTTTTATAAATTGAACCTTACTTTGGAATATTTTTTAATATAAAAAATTGAACCTTACTTTGGAATATTTTTTTATATATAAAAATTGAACCTTACTTTGGAATATTTTTTAGTATAAAATTGAACCTTACTTTGGAATATTTTTTAATATGAAACTGAACCTTACATTGGAATATTTTTAATATAAAATTGAACCTTACTTTGGAATATTTTTTTTATATCAAATTGAACCTTACTTTGGAATATTTTTAATATGAAATTGAACCTTACTTTCGAATATTTTTTATATATGAAATTGAACCTTACTTTGGAATATTTTTTTTATATATAAAATTGAACCTTACTTTTGAATATTTTTTTATATATAAAATTGAACCTTACTTTGGAATATTTTTTTAGTATAAAATTGAACCTTACTTTGGAATATTTTTTATATAAAATTGAACCTTACTTTGAATATTTTTTTTTATATAAATTGAACCTTACTTTGGAATATTTTTTAATATGAAATTGAACCTTACATTGGAATATTTTTAATATAAAATTGAACCTTACTTTGGAATATTTTTTTTATATAAAATTGAACCTTACTTTGGAATATTTTTTTAATATGAAACTGAACCTTACATTGGAATATTTTTTTATATAAAATTGAACCTTTTTTTGAATATTTTTTTTAATATAAAATTGAACCTAACTTTGGAATATTTTTATATAAAATTGAACCTAACTTTGGACTACTTTTATATAAAATTGAACCTAACTTTGATTTTTTGTCACCAACAGATACAGTTTAGTGTCAGGCAAGGAACATATCCTATTATAAGCCCTGTCAATAGGACAAGCAAATATTTTGACCGATTAAAACAGTCTTTAACCTTTTGCCTACTTTAAACCGCTCCTAGTGGCTCTCCCACCACTGCCAATCACACTCAAGCAAAGTAAAATAACTGATGGTTTGTTCATTATAACTGATCAGAAGAACATATTACAATAATAATAATAATAGGACTTTATTTGAATGGAATGAATTCTGAGGTGAATAGATAGTGAACTTTGAAATATCCATCATAAATGTAAAAAAAAAAACAAGAAAAAAAAAAAAGAAATTTGGTACAGCCGTAGTGGGAATTTGGTAGCCAAAGAGTTAAAGTCATTAATTCATTTCTCTGATTTTTTAGATGAGGCTTGATTATTTGTATTATTTGTATTATTTGGATTATTCGAAACATTGTCCTCTTTAATTTTATCTGTACAACGAAACGCGTGGTGTAATGGTTAAAGTCATGGGAAATGGACTCGTCGCCCCGAGTTCAAATCCTGGACGTGCTAATTGAATTTCACTTAGCGCTAATACCTCTGGGAAAGGTATGAATCCTACTCTCCCTCCAGCTATGGGTAAATAGCAGGGCAGACTGGGTTCTTTAACCATGGCTAGGTAACCAGTCTAGGAGAAGGAAAACTCTGAATTTAACCTGTTGAACTCTGCTTAAGAAATTGATCTTGTGTCGTATCCTGCTCGTGCGGAGGAATTGGTAAATTTATATCTGTACAACGTTTCGGCCGATGTGAACTCCAGCCTTCTTCAGGTATTTCTTGTTGGACTCGGAAATCTTCTCGAACTCGAGAACCTTCGCTTCAAACACGGGAACCTTTATGTCGAACTCCTATACATCGCCTATATCCACGACGCCATGTGTCAAATTGGACACACAGCGTAGTGGATATAGGCGTTGAGTTAATACAGTTCTAAGTGACAGTTTTCTCTAGTCTGCAGGTTCAATCCTAGTCAAGGGTGACAGTAGCATAGAATTATTAACACAGCTTAACAGTTGTGCCCAGTCATGGTTAACGGAATGAGAACAGTCTATCCCCGTGGATTAAATAAAGGGTTCGATTCGAAGTTCCGTAAAGGCTCCCGATTACGACATGAAGTTTCCCGAGTTCGACATGAAGGTTTCCGAGTTCGAAGAGTTTTCCGAGTTTTCCAAGTTCGAGAAGGTTTCCGAGTCCGACAAGAAATACCTGAAGAAGGCCGGAGGGCACATCGGCCGAAACGTTGTGCAGATAACAATAAAGATGAGGACAATAGTCCGAATAATCATTAATTCATAAATAAAAAACCGGACGTTATTTTCCCGAATAACATAATACAATATGAGATGAGGTAAAAAAGAAAGAAAAAGAAAGTTAAATATCTTCGAAACAGTGACCTCAATCCTCATTGGGTAAAAATAGATAAACAGCGTGCAGTACTTATTAGCCAGTGCAATTGGCGGGAAATTGGTACTTAAGTCGTCCGCGCTAACGACAAGTCATAACTGTTCAGGTTTCTCCCTAACCCTGCCGAGGTCGCCCTGTCAGTTGGGGGTGGGTGGGGGTGAGATAGTTGGGGTGGGGTGGGGCATAATGGGTCAGTCGGGTAAAAAAACACGACACTTCATAATCTCAATTAATATATATATATATATATATATATATATATATTTGTGTGTGTTTTTGTTTATCATATTGCGAGAAAAGACCTTCTTGGTAACCCCCATAGCTTTAATTTTCTAAATTGAGTCATATTGACAAAATGTGTTAGGTGTCTCACCGTGAAGCAGTACTTAGCAAAGTTACCTTATAGACTATGACTGTACAGTGACCTCAATCCTCATTGGGTAACCCAATGTTCTTTGTTTATTATACTGCGAGAAAAGTCCTTCTTGGTAACCCCCACTGCTTTAATTTTCTAAATTGAGTCATATTGACAAAATGTGTTAGGTGTCTCACCGTGAAGCAGTGCTTAGCAAAGTTACCTTATAGACTATGACTGTACAGTGACCTCAATCCTCATTGGGTAACCCAATGTTCTTTGTTTATTATACTGCGAGAAAAGTCCTTCTTGGTAACCCCACTGCTTTAATTTTCTAAATTGAGTCATATTGACAAATGTGTTAGGTGTCTCACCGTGAAGCAGTGCTTAGCAAAGTTACCTTATAGACTATGACTGTACAGTGACCTCAATCCTCATTGGGTAACCCAATGTTCTTTGTTTATTATACTGCGAGAAAAGTCCTTCTTGGTAACCCACTGCTTTAATTTTCTAAATTGAGTCATATTGACAAAATGTGTTATGTGTCTCACCGTGAAGCAGTGCTTAGCAAAGTTACCTTATAGACTATGACTGTACAGTGACCTCAATCCTCATTGGGTAACCCAATGTTCTTTGTTTATTTTACTGCGAGAAAAGTCCTTCTTGGTAACCCACTGCTTTAATTTCTAAATTGAGTCATATTGACAAATGTGTTAGGTGTCTCACCGTGAAGCAGTGCTTAGCAAAGTTACCTTATAGACTATGACTGTACAGTGACCTCAATCCTCATTGGGTAACCCAATGTTCTTTGTTTATTTTACTGCGAGAAAAGTCCTTCTTGGTAACCCCACTGCTTTAATTTTCTAAATTGAGTCATATTGACAAAATGTGTTAGGTGTCTCACCGTGAAGCAGTGCTTAGCAAAGTTACCTTATAGACTATGACTGTACAGTGACCTCAATCCTCATTGGGTAACCCAATGTTCTTTGTTTATTTTACTGCGAGAAAAGTCCTTCTTGGTAACCCCCACTGCTTTAATTTTCTAAATTGAGTCATATTGACAAAATGTTTATGTGTCTCACCGTGAAGCAGTGCTTAGCAAAGTGTCCTTAACCGGCAAAATGTGCCGAAGCCACTATGACACACAGACCCCGAGGTACCCGTGTTATTAACATATTTACCTCTCATCCCACTTATGAGGGCGTGACACAAGGACATTTTATGTGGGTTCAACAACAAGCCGAATCTCATAGGTGGTAGGCACAAAAATGCGTTGATCCCGTCGGCATTCCCCCTGAGGGGGGGGGCTTCAGGCACTTGGCAATAAACCCAGCCCTGTCTCTTTAAATCAAGAGGACAGGTGTTGCCTGGGGGGATAGTCCCCTGGGATCAACGCTGTCAATATAACACTAATAGCCCAGTGGCCGAAGCACATCGGACCCCGCCCCGGAGGCTAGGATATTAATAGGTATTTGCCTCATACCCCACTTGTATGGGCTGGGCACAAGGCCTCGTATTAACGTGGGCGGCCCACCCACAAGCCGAAGCTTATGGGTGGGAAAACAAAAATTGCGTCGATCCCTTCGGCATTCCCCCTCAAGGGGGGCGCCTCAGGCGCTGGGCAATAAACCCAGCCCTGCCCTCAAGGGGGGGTATTGCCTGTGGGGATAGATCCCTGGGATCGACGCTGTTAATTTAACACACCGGTCCAGTGGCCGAAGCGCACCGGACCTCCGCCCCGAAGGACGGGTTATTACTGTGTTTAAAATCCTGAAATGTGTCTTTTATATCATTACGGAATAAATGTTTACATAATATATGGTGTGAATAATTTGCATACCGGCTTTAACAAAACCATGTTTAATAAATAATCACATGGTGTTATTGATTTTTAATATGATTATTTTATTCTCAAATATATTAAAACAAATCCTATGTATAATTTTATTTGAAATCAATTAAAATCAAATAAAAATAAGTAATCTTTTTATATACGTTCTTATTTATTTTCGTTAGTCTTTTCAAATTAATATTAAAATTACCTCATAAAGTATGAGTAGCACAGGGATCTGTGCGATAATGTAAGGGGCTGATGGTAGGTGTGGCGTTCCACCTCAGACACAAAAACAATCTCCTTGGTCTAGTGCTAGTGAAAAGGGGACAGACTCCCTTGCTGATAGCTGATACCGACATTAAGCCACCCGGAAGACCTTTATAACTTAATTACTTATGCCCGGGGGCACACTTTTTGCTAATTCGAATTAATCTCCTTGGTCTAGCGCTAGTGAAAAGGGGATAGACTCCCTCGCTGTCTGGCAGATACTGACATTAGGCCGCCCCGATAACTTTACTTGCACACGACTTTACACATATTCCTGTGCTACTCATACGCTGAGTTGGCGAGGGGCGGTATCGAACCAGGAACCTTGTGATTCCGAACCGAACGCTCTACCGACTGAGCTAAACAGATAATTTTTAAAATTTTAAATTTTAGATGTAAACAAATTCCTTTTAACGCAAACGTTAAACACGGATATAGCCTTATATTATAAAAAGAAGACTATTCTGCACACGTGCCTTTTCCGTGTTAACAATCACGTTCAGCATTTAACAACATCGTGTTTGACATTTAACTTTTGAGTGACGCAATCAACTATAAAGGGTTCAAGTTCACTGCGAAACTGTTTTCAACGGTCATAATTACTTTATTCACTTCAGTAATTGCCTGTAATTAATCAATATTTTGATTAATTCATTGCAATTAATCCTGAAGATCCTTTATGGTGAAACTTGAATAGGTTTTTTCTACATACATCTTAATACTATATATATATATGTGGGTAATTCTATGTCAAATCATCCAGGCCCTGTCACCAACCCCATTCAATTTTTCTTAAATTTTGTACGAATGTGGACTATGTTAAAGTTTGACAATCCCCAAATTTGAGATTCCAATTCCAAAAATTGGCGGAGGTATATCGATTTTTAGCTATTCAAATTTGAGGGGATCGCGAAAAATGGCGACTTTTTAAATCTATTTTTGTCTGTAAAATGAGTTCTAGAGTTCCCCTACTCCTAAAAATTGGTTTATAAAAGCATTTTTGCCTAAGGAATTAAAAATGCATTAAAAAAGTCTGAAAGTTAACCAGTTTTAAGTTATTAATGATTTCCGATTTGCAAAATATCAACTAATGTTATAACTTCGGTTCTGAGCAAAAACCAAACTATCTTTTTGTTACAAATAATGTTCAATATGTGTGAAATCATCAAGAGTGAGTGGAGGGAATAGATGGTTAGAAATTTAGACTCCCAAAACATTGCTTACAAAGAGAGTTTAATCCTCACTGAGTGCCCTGTGGTTTTATACCAAACATTTACATCCTTTCCAAATTAGTCAAAATTTATATGCACAAATATTTTTTTAAATAAAATTATTCCCAATGTTTATATATCCACACCAAATACTTTAACTTGGATGTTTTAAGAGGGAACATAAATTCAAGATTAAATACAAATTGATAATAAAAAAATTAAAAAATTACATAAAACAAAAACTACAATTAAAAAAAAATTAAGAGAAAATAGTAAAAGTTAATGAACATTTTCACTGTGTAAAGGTATATTTGACTTCTTTGTTTTAATGGCATATCAACCTTTTGGGCTATTTAATGCCATCCTTGTAGAAGAAAAGTAGTAATGCTATTTAACCCATAGCTGGGAGGTCAAAGGGGTTCGTATCTTTCCCAACGGTATCAATCCAAAAGTGTGACTGAAGTTCAAAATGGCCTACTATGATCCTGCTGGAGTCCAGCACTTTAGCCACTACACCGCTACATATGTGAAGGTAGAAGTTCTCCATAAATATACACTTAGTGGTGCCAACTATTTAAAGTCTTGAAAATTAATAAATCTAAATTAAATCTGACAATAAGTTTATTGAAATGTACTTTAAATTCATCCTTTTAAAACCATTTCTGATTTGGAATTGGGTATGAAAATTTTAATACACATGTTCAAAAATATGTGAATTTAAAAAAAATGTCGCTGATGCAGTGCCACATCGGGATATTGATCTTGCTATGAAAAATCAATAACTTAAAACTGGTTAGCTTTAATATTTTATGATATCATTTTTGGATTCTTCGGGCAAAAATGTTTTTAATCTTATAACTAACAGTTTAAAAGTTTAAAAGTGTAGTATCTCTTCCAGTTACTATACTTTGAGACTTACCTTCTATACCCGGCCTCGGCTGGGGGTCCAGTGTGCTTCGGCCTCTGGACCGGTAAAGTACAATTAATAGCATCGATCCAAGGGGGCTATACCCCCCAGATCCTTGCAATTTTTATGTGCCCACGTAAAAACGAGACCTTGTGTCCAGCCCTCATAAGTGGGATGAGCAGGCAAATACCCTTATAACTAACAGTTTCATGCTTACGCAATCCTCAGACAAGAGTCAAATGGTTGAGATTTAAAAAAAAAAACAGTAGTTGTTTAGCGTTTTTTAACGTGATTTAAAAAAAAATCTCAACCATTTGACTCTTGTCTGAGGATTGCGTAAGCATGAAACTGATAGTTACAATATTAATATGATATAATATAATATATTATTGATTGTAAACCTGCTCTGCTACATTAGCATTGAGCACCTTTATATGCTAATACTTTTCTCTTCATTTTCTCTTCATTCTATATTATATATACTAGAACAAAATAAAAAACGTCCCCCGGGCGATGTAAAAATAGATTTTTGAAACATATTGCCTGAGGGGTGGGAGTAAAAAATTCAATGTCAGCGAGTTTGTACCCTAAGTAGTAAATCATCAAATTCATTAAAGAATTAAAAAATAAAACAATTTGAAATGTAAACTTTAAATATGTATTAAAATATGTATGACAAGAATCAAATGGTTGAGATTAAAAATCTCAATCATTCGACTCTTGTCTGAGGATTGCGTAAGCATGAAACTGATAGTTACACGATAATATATCCATAATATAATATATTATTGATTGTAAATCTGCTCTGCTATATTAGTATTGAGCACCTTTATATGCTAATACTTTAGGAGTAGAGAAGCTTTAGATTTCATTTTAAAAACAAAATAGATTACAAAAAGTTGCCATTTTTCGTGGCTACCTCAAATTTGAAGAGTTAAAAATCAGCATAACTCCGCCAATTTTTGGTATTGGAAGCTCAAATTTTGGGGATTGTCTAACTTTAACATAATCCACAACTGTACAAAATTTCAGAAAAATTGAAGGGGTGGGTGACAATTTTACAATGATTTGACATGGAATTACCCATATATAAGTAAAGTCGTCGGGGCAGCCTAAAGTCGGTATCAGCCAGTCAGCGAGGGATTCTATCCCCTTTTCAATAGTGCTAGACCAAGGAGATTGTTTTTAGCATCTGAGGTGGAGCGCCACACCTACCATCAGCTCCTTACTTTACCGCACAGATCCCTGTGCTACTCATACGGTATCGAACTAGGAACCTTGTGGTTTCTAGTCGAACGCTCTACCGACTGAGCTAACCCGGCTCAATGAAATGCTAGCATAAGTAAGTCTGGTCAAGCAGAAATAGTGCTATACCCCCCCCTCACCGATATTTTGTTATTTTCACACTTCCCTGTCCACTTTAAGCAACTGGACAATTGGTATAACTGGTCCTTCGTTAAATAGTTACACTTGAGTCGACGTATTTCTTCCGGGCTCTAATGGCTTCTTGTGGTCAATTGACTGCGTTGCTATCACTTTATTTAATTTTATTGTGACACCACCCCATCTCCACCCATCCGGACCCCCTTGAGTTCAGTGCGGACGTTAGTAAATTACTGAGGAACTTTAAGACTGACCGCCCCACTTGCCTTTCTAGTCTCTCGTTCCGGGCTGAAGAACGAGTAAGCTTAACTTGGATATGGTTGTTATAAAATATCTCAAGTCATACGATATACGAGGTATGTCAAAAAGTTCCATATATATATTTACCAACCTCTGCACGAGCAGGATACGACACAAGGTCAATTTCTTAAGCGGAGTTCAACAGGTTTGAATTCAGAGTTTTCCTTCTCCTAGACTGGTTGCCTGGCCAAGGTTAAAGAGCCCAGTCTGCCCTACTATTTACCCATAGCTAGAGGGAGAGTAGGATTCATACCTTTCCCAATGGTATTAGCGCTAAATGAAATTCAATTAGCACGTCCAGGATTTGAACTCGGGGCGACGAGTCCATTTCCCATGACTTTGACCATTACACCACGCACTTCCTCAAAAATATATATACGCAAACACACACACACACACACACACACACACACTAATTTCCATTTTATTTTCACATACTTGTCTATGAAAAAACTTTACATATGAATGTTTACTCCTTTGATGATATTTATCCATAAACACCACGGATTTACCTATAAAAGTGGGCTACTTATTTTATGGTTGGATTGTATTACAAATAATTTTGATATTTATATACACTTTTTATAAAATTATACACTTTTTAAATAATTCTACATCAGACTTTTTTGAGTCTTATTTTATAACTATAATGCTTCTGATTATTTTTAAAATTAAAATTCATTTTATTTTTAAATAAATTCATTTATTTTTAATATAGACAGCGCATTTTTTGATTAATTCCAACTTTTGACTAGCAGCGTTCTGTTATTGCTAACGGTCATTTTTTCCCGTCTCATTCTTGTTGATGACCGATCCACGTGCGGTCGATGCAGATATTGCGAGGGTCCTCACATCAGTGAGGTAGGGCCGGTGTTGCTTTTTAAACCGTCGAGAGGAAGGCCCCGAAACGGTTTGCACATTCTCTCCTGATGAGCCCATGCATTTGTAAACATCCTTTGTCTTTTCAATATATCATATTCACACTGTCGGATTAATTTCCATTTTATTTTCACACACATATATATATGTATATATCTTTGAAAGGAAGGAAAAACTCAACATCGTTATTCCATAATAAATTTATTTCGACCAAAATTGGGGCCTTTATAAATCTAAGTTGATTTAACAAAGCTTGAATTTGAAAAGCTTGATAGGAAGAAAATTGTTAGTGTTTTATGATGTGATTGTTTTCTACCAGATTCTTTCAGAGAGGAAAAAAGTGTAAATAATTTGGTGGGATTCGCGAAAAATGGTGACTTTTGGAATCTATTTTTGTCTGTAAAATGAGTTCTAGCGTTTCCCTACTATTAAAAATTGTTTTATAAAAGCAAACATCAAACTATCCTTTTGGTACAAATAATGTTCAGTATATGTGAAATGAAAATAGAAAAAAACTTTTGTCGTAGATGCAGTGCCACATCGGGATATTGATCTTCCTATGAAAAAATAAGAAATCATCAATAATTTAAAATTAGTTGACTTTAAGACATGTTTGACAGAATTTCTGGGTTCCTTGGGGGAAATGCTTTTATAAACCAATGTTTAGGAGTAGGGAAGCTCTAGAACTCATTTTACAGACAAAAATAGGTTACAAAACTTCGCCATTTTTATATATAGCTCTGTCGGTATCGCACCTGACTAGGAATCTATACCGGCCCTTGCCAACTCAGCTGCTATGAGTAGCACAGGAATTTGTGCAGTAAAGTAAGGAGCTGATGATAGGTGTGGCGATCCTTCAATAGTAGGGAAGACTGGGTTCTTTAACTTTTGTTAGGCAAACAGTTTAAGAGAAGGAAAACTCTGAATTCAAACCTGTTAAATTCCGCTTAAGAAATTGACCTTGTGTCATATCCTACTCGTGTAGAGGAGCTGGTATATATATATATATATATATATATATATATATATGTGTGTGTGTGTGTGTGTGTGTATGTATGTAGTATAGTGAGAAATTTGAAAAACACAGGTTTAAATAAAATGAGTGGTAAGTTTATTATGTTACATAATCTACGCATAGATTATTGTCAACCCCCTGTATTTCTGAAGGGATGGCCCCTTTTCATATCACGGGCGGGACTTTCCATGGAATATTACAGAAAGCCCGCGAAATACGTGAAGTCACGTGGGACCTGGTTGGCTCTCAGTTTCAGCTTGGACGTCAGGCAGATAAGGCCTTAGCTGGAGCTCACTGCATACACGCGCTATGTTAGTTAGATGAAAAATGTTAAGTTTAGTAAATAAAAGTTTAAATAGATAATATGGTTTTGTAGTTGATGAATGTCTTGGCAACAAGACTGATCTAGAAGAAGAAATGAATTAAGTGCGACCGACCACCAAGACGAAGTCCAGACGCTAGAAGATGAACGTAAGATACCAAAGATGAGCAGAAGAATAATAGAAGTAAGAAAGTAAAGAAGAGTATACAGCAATTAGCCGACGCGGCAGTGTTTCGATCTGTTAAGTAGATCTTCTTCAGGGCTTTTGTTGATATAAGGAAGAGTAAAAAAAATGTATCACAGTATAATGAGGAAGACTGTGATAGTCCTTGTTTATCAATCTGTTCAAAAATTTGAAAATTGAAGAGAACGCTGGAAAGGTAGACGGTTTGAAATATGACGTCAAATATTCTTCTTTTATGGTGTGTGTATGTGTGTGTGTGTGTGTGTGGGTGTGCGTGCATGTATCGAAGAATGACATTGAGCATTTTTCTAGTTGTTTTCTGTGTGCGTGTGTGCGCACGTGTGTATATATTTTACGAAAAACGACATCGAAACAAACCTCTGTGTGTGTGTGTGTGTCTCTCTCTCTCTCTCTTCTCTCTCTCTCTCTCTCTGTGTGTGTGTGTGTGGTTTCTGTTGGTTATTTCGGGCAAACCTCTGAGTCGGATGAAAAAATGCATCGAGCCAAACTTTTTCAATCAATGGCGTCCCGAGCAGAAAGTCAGCCATTTTCTTTTAGCGTTCCCAAAGAAATTAGGAGAGGATGAAAAAAGTAAATTAAATAATCAGGACTAATATAGAGCATCGAAGAGAATGGCGAAAAAAACCAAAAAAAAAAAACCTAACGGAAACCTTCTCGATAAATCCGTGGGACGACATTGCGAAAAAAAGAAAAAAAAAGAAAGAATTAAAAAGCACAAAAAAAAACCAATAAAACAGATAGCGACAATGTAAGAGAAAAAAAAAATGGCTGACGTGTTCGTATTACCCAGAAGGCAGTTCACCGGAAGGAAAACTTTACAGAATACGTGAATCATATTTATTATGAGCCTGTAATCTTTTGTGGTGGAGGGGAGGAGGAATTACAGGTAGGAAGGACAAATTAGATTACATACGGAAATTAGGTTATAACCATCTTTCTTTCTTTCTTTCTTTCTTTCTTTCTTTCTTTCTTTCTTTCGGTACTTGTTAAGTTCCACAGACAGTTCCAACAAAGGTATATTGTCAGAAAAAAATATTGCGCAAATATGAATATAGCAAAATGAATTTGACTGAAATGTTATATATATATATATATATATATATATATATATATATATATATATATGCATGTTATATATATATATATATATATATATATATATATATATATATAGTATTACAATTGTGTATTGAATATATATATATATATATATATATATATATATATATATATATATATATGTGTGTGTGGGATTTTCACTGTTTCAGCTTTTACTGGGACGGTATGCCAAACGCAGTATTATTGGTAGAGTGCTCAATATAAAATAGAGCTGTTATATAATATAATAAAATAAATATATAAAGGTTTTACATATCTATTTATTTGGTGACAAAGGAACATTCACGACCATTTTGGTTTCATGCGCCAACAATCATCAGGTGAACATGTTACATGTTACATGTTCACCTGATGATTGTTTACGCATGAAACCAAAATGATCGTGAATGTTCCTTTGTCACCAAATAGATAGATATGTAAAACCTTTATATATTTATTTTATTATATTATATATATATATATCTATACGTGTGTATGTATGTGTATATATGGAAGCTTTCGACCTTGTAAGCAGGAATGGTCTCTTCCAGTTGATAGAAAGAATAGGCTGCCCCCCAAAAAAACTTCTCTGCATTCTTCAGTCCTTTCACACTGACATGAAAGGCACCATCCAATTTGATGGTTCCACCTCAGACCCTTTCAGCATCCGTTGTGATGTCAAGCAGGGATGCGTGTTGGCACCCACTCTGTTTGGGATCTTCTTTTCTCTCCTTCTGCGCCAGGCTTTTAGTAAAACAGCAGAAGGAGTTTGCCTTCACACAATATATATATATATATATATATATATATATATATATATATATATATATATATATATACATATATATATATATATGGAATGTGTGTGAGTTTCTGTGTCCCCTATTATATATGTACACAATACAACATATTCATATACATATAGGTGTATTAGCACTAATGTTGTAGACAGACTATCCCCACCAGATGGACTAGTGTGAGGACTATTTAAGGGCGAGCACTCTGCATTGGGGGAGCAGCCTAAGAACAACTACGACTAACCGTATTTTACCATTGTCAGCATCTCCAATAGTGTGTTGTATTTCTTCTCTGAAATAAATTCTCTTGTTATTCTACATGTGTGTCGGCCTTCCATGATTCCACGACATAACAGTTAATGTATACAATAAGGACTGGCAAAAAATTGAGCTTCTACGAGTTTTAAAAGCGAATTAAAAATAATTAAATCTATTATTTAAGGTCAAACTTTGTTTAAATCGATAAGTAGTAACATAATGACCATCATTAAAAAAGAAAAAATATTATTACAATATGCAATTTA